>NW_010582428.1:0-41837 GCF_000705375.1 Tinamus guttatus | reverse complement strand
GGGGGGGGCGGAAAGTTTTCACCGTGTGGGAGTCCGTGTTTGCGCAGCGCTGTCAGCGCGCCTGGAGTTACCCTCCCCCTTCCCTCCGAATGGGATCTGATTTAGTTACTTGCCTTGAAAACGGAGGGTTTACTTTATTTTCCCCCCCGCCCCAAGCGCTTTTATCGGTTATTGTTTTTTCATGGTGCAATTTCGCAGGCGGCCTGAGCGGCCACTTCTGGAGGAGTTTGGCAGGGGAGGAAGGATGGGGGAGGGATTGTATTGGGGAGGGCTGGGGAAGGCGCACGCTGCTCCCTGCAACTACATCCACGCAGGCACCCATTGCTTTTACTGCCATTAATAATTCAACGGCCATATATATTTATTTCTTAGAGTGCCAGTTTCTCCAGACACCCTTATATAACGAGTATTTTGAGCCTTCTCTTAGGCCAAAACCACATTTAACGCTATTGCAGAGGTAAATAAAGGGAATGCTTATGTTGTAGCACACGGGTATCCCTTCCTGTACCTCAGGTTTCTCTGCAGGTGTTCCATGAATCAGAATAAGGAAAGGAGCTAATACGTAAAATGGCCTCATTGAACATGGCTTAAAATGATAATTTAGGGACTGATTTTATTTGCACCGTAGCTGACTAGAATTTGCACTGGGACCACGATCAAACATTTAGAAAAACGGGTCTTTAAAGTAAGGTCTGTTTATTTTGGAGATTGAAGAGAGGCCTGGAGCAAGAAATGGTGGGACACAATCGGTTATTTATTTGAACAGATTTGTGCGCTAGGTTATTACAAAGCCTGAAATTCAAGCACTGGTTTTTATTGCTTTCTGTCCTAAAATGCATTTTTGGAATATACATGAGTAAGTCTTGGTAAATTAGAAGTGGTGTATGCTTTTTCCTAAATTATGCGTTGGCATGAAAAATTTTATGTGCCTGTGATTTACCTGAAAGTCTAGAAAAACAACTTGAAAGAATTTGATTATATTATAAATCAGAAAAGCCAGACAGAATCATTGCTAAGATAATTTTTCCTGACATAGAAGTTTCATTTGTATTCAGATAGTTACAGATAAAATATTAATAAACTAATTCAGTAATTCTCTTTTATACTGTTTATGGAGTTCTGACAGTTACGGATTATACAGATTTCAAATTGGGCTAATTTGGAATGTTGGGTCTTCGCTCTTACTTTATAAACATGAACTTCTACCCAGGAGCCACAAATCTTCAGAAAGTATATACATAAAAAAAAAAAATAGGCAAAGCGCAATATAGATAAGACGTTTAAGTGTTACCAAGAAGTAATTCATCTTCTGAATTTTACTCTTGTATCGTTAAGTAATAGACCGCATTCATTGTATGCTTTGATTTCTTATGATTAAAGCTTTATCATCCATGCTGTAAAAGATAAGTTAATTCATAATATGTTCTTTGTTCTGTACTAATGTGTATATTTTGAATTTTTATTCCTTTTTTTAGAACAGTGCATTGGATTGTATTTATTCCTGGTTATTTTTAGTATTTGTAATAATATCTGCTAATACTTGAGATTCATTCCAGTTTGCCTGCAAGAAACATAATATTTTTGCTAAATGGATAGCAGTTGAGATTCCAGAATGCTTTCCACTGATAACTCTCTTGCAGATACAACTGCATCTCTTGGATGTGAAAGTTTCTCTACTTGGTCTTAGCTGTGAGCTTGAGGTTTTGAGGGAGAGTAAAGGAAATTGTGATAAGCTGTGAGTTCTCAACAGTTATAAAAAGTAAATTTATTTTTTGAAATAATTCAACAGCTCTAAAAGGTGTGGAGATGAGGGAGGGGGAGAAAATTATTCTGATTTTAGTTTTGCAGGTAAAAAATCCTTAGTACAAGGTAATTTTATAGATTAACAATCAACTTAATAAACTTAAAAAATAGCTTCTCAAGAGTGTTGTGAAATTTGAATTTATTAGCTACCTAAGCAGACTACTTCCTCTTCATAAATTTTGTTCTCCTTGCAGATTTTGTCTTTCACAGCTTGTGTCTTTCACAGCGGTGAAAGATTTGTCAAGTTTGATCAATTGTGAATAAGTGTATTCTTTAGAAATGTGTTTTCTTGAAAAGCAAATTGACTTTAAAAAGTGTTACAAATGATTGGACAAGATCTTATTTGAGAGGTATATTAGTATGCAGTTTTTAAAAACATGCAGTTATTAAATAGGAACTAAAGGATCTTCAGTAAAACAAGCATTGTGATTTTTTTTTTTAACGTGTTTAGATTTTATCCTTGGATATTTAAAAATATTTAACTTCTGGATATTCTTGTTGCTGCAGTTCATTTAATGAACTCTGATAATATCAGAAAAGGTGATCACTTTATAGCTGTTAAAGCTTCAAAGTGATATGTTTCTGCACAGTTGATCATGGCTATAATTACTGTAAAACTTCTTCCATGTTGATGTAGGAGGACTCTGAATTATTTCTGAATAAATGCTCATCTGGTGGCAGTTCAGACTTTCTCCCTGTGAGAGATAGGCCCGAGCAAAATTGAGATGGTGCTTAAGAATCAGCAGCTGAGCAAGTGGAGGTTAGACATAAAACATAGGTTTGGAGTAGTATGTTGTGTCCGACCTTGATCTGACCTCCGTTTGCAAGTGATTACTGACACTGGCTTCATAATCCCCTTTCGAGCATATTTATGATGGCAGCTCATGTTCCCCTCTATTTACCAGCCTCCTCCAGCGCATTTGCAGGAGACAGAATCTTGGTTGTGCCTTGGTCATAGTTCTTAAAATGCACTTGCTCTTTACTCTTGTGACTTCTTCATCAGTTAATTCTGATCATATATATCACTCTTCTTACACTGAGATACTGAAATATGCAGGTTACTGTCACAGACAGTTACAGACTGGTTTTCTTCTAAGCCTTTGTAGTTGGAGTAAGTTCTTTGGGTTTTTCTTTTAGCATGCACAACAGCTTAGGAGTAGTTATCTATTTTTCTTCATTGAAACATTGTATGTGTTCAACAACCTGTTGAATTTTCTTGGGTAACATTTCTGATTTTTGTCAGAAGCCCTCTTTCCCACCCCCATTATTGTTGACATGATTACTGTGTCAGTAAGAGCTAACAGCTGCTGTATGCAAGATTTCCTTAGACAAGCAGTAGCAGAAAAGTGATCTGAAACATTGCTTTGTTTTTGCATTTTCTGAAATTTCATTTGTTAGACTTTCCTACCACTGTCATCCGTTTTTCCCAGTTTGCAATTGATGCTTCTATTCCTCACCAACCTCGTAGGATTTTTTTTCAAATCAAACGCATCAGCATTCTTTTTTCATTAATTCCCTTTGCTAAGAAAAGAAGAAAGACTCCACTGCTCATTTTACAGTTAACAAGCTGTCCTCTCCATTAGAGGAGTAGCATAGAAATTTGTCTTATTTTTTGATAACAAAGGATGGTATACTAAAAATAATATGAAATATCAGCCTCCTCTTCACTGACTTCTTGGTATATTTTTTTTTCCAAAAGTCATATTCCACTAACCAAGTTTAAGAGTACCTTAAAGGGTTGTTGTATATTAGATATAAAAGATATTCAGTGGTCTTATGAGGCTATAATCTTCTTTAAGATGCTAAACAGACCCCAAAATAAAAACAAAGTATACTGAGATAACCTGTCATGGATTATATTTCCTCCGAGATCAGAAGTCTGATCTCGGAGGAAAAAAGGCCCTAACATCTATGTCAGAGCAGATTTAATTTGATAAATATTTGTGAAAAGTATTTGTGTAACTTTTGAGGGGGAGAGGAGGAAGATGTACTTCTACTCTACTTATTTATATCCTTGTGGTAATGCTTGTATGCTGTGCTCTTGAGCTGTATTTGTGTCTTTACTGTGTCCTGCATAGCGCTTTATCTAGGCAACAAACCCCAGTGGCATAATTTATAGTATTGTTTGGAATGAATACCGTATGTGCCTCCGTATTTTTCCTGTGCAGAGTAAGGCTGTTGAGAGGGGAAGTATGTAACTTCATTTTAACAAAACTACATGCTGCATAAAGGGGCTTGAATGCTTGAAGTCATGGAAGCAAATGCTCTGTTATCTTGCAAGCCCAGTTGTGTGACCTTTTAAAACACAGTCCTCTGTTATATTGTAGGCAAGACACCTAAATGAGGCTTACGTGCACCTTGGACAGTCCCTGGTGGTTGTAGGAGTAAGCCCTCCAACAGTCTTGAACTGATAAATCTGTGTTAAAACTTCAGTACCATAAGGGGCTCTACTGCTATCATGATTTTGATATTTGCTGTAGTTCTTAGCAGATTTCAGGGAGAGTTTGAAGTCTAGGTAACTCTTAATAAATAATGCTGTCCCAGAACTAGTGTGGAGGTATGTGAATTATGAATCAAATAGGAGCCGCTATACATGATTATGTGTGTTTTTATGTGTAATGCTAAATGCAGTGCAACTTGAGGCTTGTACTTCAGAGATCCTGGAAAAATGCTGCCAACGTAGGTTACGTTAGAAGCGTAGCTGTTACTGAAACGATGTCAACTTGCTGCACAAAAATGTAAAGATTAAATGAACAGGTTGAATTCTGCCTAGTAGTTGAAAAACTTACAGATGAATATGAGACTTCAAAACTTGCTAGCTGAAGAGTAGAGACAAGGGGGGCGGAGAAGGTCACCAAGAAAACCTGAAACAAAACCACAGAATGACAACTATTTTCCTGAATTCAAATTGATTTACAAGCATGATATAACTCCAATTCAAATCTGCTTGCGGTATATCAAGGAAACTGCATTGCTGGTGGCATTTCCTATCTGGTGAAGAACTGGTAACTTTTTTTTTTTTTTTTTTTAAACCAAAGGAAATTTTTTCTAATAAGTTTTTCTAACCAGTGGAAATTCCTTTTATTTCTCATAAATGAGGCTTTTTGAGTGGGGGAGTTGAATTACTTTAAATTTCCATCTTCGCTTCTACAGTAAACGCCTTCGTTTCCATGATAGCTGCTGCTCTCAGTTTTCTCAGAGCAGAGTGAAATTGGTATGATTCATTCCAGCTTCGTTCCTGAGTTTAAGAGTAGGAGAAGATAAGACTTCATTTTGAAGGTAAAAATAAATTATTTGAAAAAAAATAAAAAAATTGATATTAAATTACATGTATCGACCTCTTTCAAAACTACATTTGTAAGTATAAACCCTTGGAAGCATGAGTATTTCTTGGATGACTTGGATGCTCAAATCCATAGGTTCTAAATGTTCCATGTTTTTGTTAGTTCTCTTCAACCACCTTTCCGTATAACAATTTTTTTTTCAAGTTAAATAAGAAAATGCATGTCGAGATGACAGTTGCAGCATGTCTAAGCAAATTTGCTCATGTTGTATACAGTTACGTAACCTACAGTGGGAAATGGAATTGAGGCACTGGACACTTTCTAGCAAATTGATTCCTTTTTCTGTCGATGAGGGTTCCCTCAACTTCCTTGAGGAAGTATTGTAGTGATCTGTTTAACCTAGTTTAACAATTATTGAAATAATACTCTCTGATATTTCAGAATTTGTAGCTATGAAATTAGGATCTTTTGAGCATTGATATTTGTTAATTACTGCTAGCTTGGCTTTTATAAAAATTGTCCCCTGGATTGACTTAAGCAAGTGCAATCTTTATTTTGATCGCCCATATGCGATAGTTATTTAGGATGAGATCTTCAGAAGCGCTTCTGAGCTTGCCAGCTTTGCTGTTGCGTGGGTTGTGTTGTGACACTTTGTATGGGCTTTTGCAGGAGCATTTGATGGACTGTGATTAATGCTTTAGAACTTTGAAGAGACAATATTATTGATGTGGTGATTGGCATAAACTTACTCTAGTCAGAGTATTATAATAGCTGAGAATCTACTTGATACTGCAAAGTGTCACAGAAATGGTTAGTTAGCTGTACATCCATTCTAGCTAACGTTGAGCCACATGCCAGGCTTGTTCGTATCCGTTCAAACATGAATCTTCTGTGCTGACAGCCCATTAGCAATCATAGAATCATAGAATGGTTAAGGTTGGAAGGGACCTCTAGAGATCATCCAGTCCAACCCCCCTGCGCTCCAGGGTCACCTAGAGCAGGTGGCACAGGACTGCGTCCAAGTGGCTTTGGAAGATCTGTTTAGATTGTTGAAGGAAGAAGATCTGGTCTTTGCGAAAGTGGCTTGATTCATATAAATTATGGTAAATTTTCTCACTTATAGCCACTACTTGGAGCCAAATACGTCACAAACTTTCTCATACAGCTTATGATGTAGTCACAACCTTACAACGCATTAAGTTAGTAGGGTTTTTTACTGGTTATTAGGGTGTAGTAGTTGAACAGTAATGAGATCTGACCTCTTTAGGGGTAAGTTCAGACTCAAAGTGCACAAGATTGCTTTAGATTCATGCTGTCATAGCTTATAACTAAGCTTAAAAACAAAAAAAAAGACTTCTTGCAAAGTTTTTGTTTCAAGTTGCAGGTAAAGTGCAAAAGTGGTCTTATGGACCGTAGTCAGGGAGTGCAAAAGGAAAGTGGACTTTGAGCTGAAACTTCATTCATGACTTCCACATTCTTAACTGTTAAGTGTCAGCTTTTAGTCTTTCCTCTCCCAAAGGAAGATACCAAAGCCTTTTTTTATCTAGTTCAATTGCCTGTAAATGAAAAAGTCCAAGCCACCATTTAGCGATGATAATAATTTTGTATTTGTTTCATTTGACCTTTTATGGTATCAAAAGATGTCTTCAAAAAAGTTTCACATGTTTAAAATCCAATTTTATTGAAACAGATTAACTGACCAATGGACAAATATATTTGTGCTCTGATTGGAACAATATTTTAATAATGAATTTGCCATTTCCTGTAGTGACTTTGAGCTTATTGCCATTTTTTGGCTTAATAGATTAAGCAGACATCAATTTTCTCTACTTTGATTTGGAGCTAACTGTACATTCAGTAACTTCTGCTGTCAGCTCTCAGCTAGAGTAGCAGCTGTTGTCTGCTGTAGTCCTCTACTTTGAGCACTGACTGAGCAATTGGAGTATTATGGTTAGAGATTTCCTTGGGAGAAACAGTAAATCTTGTATTCTTGGAGGAGACTGAAACACATTTCTTGGGGCAAGCATCGTGGGGCTGCAGCAAGAGTGAATGAGACACTTGGTTTCAGAGGGAATGCTAAGCAAATCTTCCAGAGCTTTTCAGCAGATAAAAAATGATTCATTCAAAGACTGAATTGAGAGACAGAAGATTGGTTAAATACAGAGAACCCAATTATTTCTATAAAATCCATTAAATGTTTGTATTTCAGCTGTTGCTTCTTTTCCATCTGTTTTAATACTTGAAACTAGCTAACCTGAAAAGTTAGCTTAAAAAAAAGCTAATGCAATATAACCATGTGGCAGAACATCTGTCTTACTTTCTGAAGCAGGTTGGTAATGCCACCTTTAACTATGATTAGTTGTCAAGTAACTTGCTAAGAATTTGTAGTGAATTGCAGGATGTTGTGTTACTAAAAAGAGTAGGAGTCAGACGTTCTTCTTGTTTGGTGGTTGCTAGATTTTAGAGCTGATCGGAGTCTACTGTTCCACTTTTATAAATACAGGAGTTAATGCAGAAATGAGAGGAAAAAAGTTAAGAAGACAAAAGCTGTATGTTTAATTATTTACATTTAATTGTGCAGCACAGTGCTCATGTGGGTTAGAACTGTCATAGGATTAAACTCTATGGGTGTTTATTAGCCGTGTTTAATAGTTGCTAGATGATATTCTGTACTGTTTAAATCATTATAGGTGAGTAAGTGCTATTTAGTCTCTAAATGTAAGACTACCTGTGATTTATGCTCAGGTTAGTCTGTGACACTAGATCATGTTTAAGGATTTGAATGAGGTGTTGCACATGTGGATAGCATATTATCACAAACATAATATGTATTGGTTGGTTTTGCTAGTCTTTTTGTTACAGTGGGTGACAGTGCATAAATTACAATACAGTAAGTCAGTGAGAGAGACTGAAGAAAATTTCCATATCAGTTCTTGCTGACTGGTATAATACTATGTATAAGATATGCTTCCTGCTCATATGACTCTTCTGTGTAAATGCTTTTATCTGTTTATCTGAATTCCTTCACCTAAACTTCTCCGAGTTTATGAAGAACTCCATTTACTGGCACTGTGCTCCTTTTTGCTGCTTGCAAAGCAGCACAAAATGACAAATCCTTGTCATTTTTCTTGTCTTGACAAGCCATGCCGCGCAATCCCTTGCATTTGTCGTGTATTGAGGATTATATAATTTAAGAAGTTTGTGGTGAGGCATAGTAACTTTATCTTCAGTACTGTCATTGAAGTGACAACTTCACCAGTTTTTTGCAGAAATTGTTGTTTTAAATAGCCCCAGCTCAGAATTTTCTTATGCTTTCCATGGCAACAAGTTAGTTTGTTAAGTAAATGTCACGTTGACAGTTTCTGTAAAAACATTGCTCACTCTGTCTTGTGAAAAATTCATATTTAGTGTTTAGTAGAAATATATTTTGATATATTCCTACTTACATGTTGTGTAAGCATTTTTCTTCAGGTATTTTGAGATATATTCCCAAAATGAGATTTTATTGTGATGAATGAGGCTACGATTGAAACATCACACCATATACATTTGAAGTGTGATGGCTTGTCTGTAGCAATATACATTTATGATATAAAAAAGAATTTTCTTGTTGTAGGAAGTAGTTACAGAGAGTCAGGTTGATGGTAGTAGCATTACTTTTAAGTTTCTTATGTCTTCTCTGTGTTTGCCCTCCCTCTGTCTCCTGCTGCCATTGGGAGGCTTGAATGCCTCTTATGGAAGAGGAGGTGCAAAGACCTGGTTTTCATACCTCTTGCTTTGGAAAGGCAGCTGAGGTCTCTTCTGGAGCCCTTTGGCTCCAGATATAAACCACTTCACTTGATATAAGTGAAACTCCTGCTGGATGGGCTAACCCTGTGCACACACTGCCTGCCTCTCCTACCAGCCTGCAAAGAAAGGGTATGGAGAGCTGCGCTAGGGCGAGGGTGCTCAGCCCTGGCGTCTGAATTACATGATCATGAGCAGTTCAAGAACAGTTCTCTGCAGAGCCTTTGTCAGCAGAACAGTGCAGGGTTGTGCGAGGCCCAAGGCCGATGGATAATCACAACCTCCAGCTGAGAGAAGAAAGAATCCAGCTGCAAATGGGGAGGCCGCCATAAGGAGACAGTGCTGCCATCAGCCAGTTGCCCAGTTCAGTGTTACAGTGTTGGGACTTCTTGGGAGTTGTGCCAGATCTTCCGATTTTCCCAAAATCCGTAATTATAACTACTGTGGCTGTCAGCTTTCAGAATTATTTGATATGTTGGGAAGATGGGCAGCATAAAGCTCAGATCTCCTCTAGCTCTAAATTATTCTTAGAAACCATAAACTAAAATGACATTGCGCTTTGGTAATTTGGTAAATTTGTGAACTAAAATCAACACAAACTGTTTAGAAGTGTTTGCTTTTAACTTGTTTAGTGGTGTCTAGTTAAGTTTATACAAACTAATTGTATCCGGGTAACTTCATAATGGCATTGCAGGAAAGGATTCACATATATTTTATTTGTATATGATTATGGCTCAGCTATTATTTATAACGATATGTTGAGTAGAACAAGGTCATTATGACATTTAAATGTTGACATTTGCTGTATAAACTTGACAGCACTGCTAAAATAGGCCTTTTAATGGTATGTTTTATATAACCATTCATATTTAGTTGACATTCAGCTTAATTAGATATTTCTGTTTCAGAATATCGAGCTGTGCCTTTTGATAAGCCTTGAACTTTACCTGCAAAGTTACAAATTACTGGAATGTGAACACATATGCTATTTCTGTATCCTTTTACATCTTTTTATGTTCATTTTTAGAAGGCTCTTGTCTGAGAAAGGGAGGAATCAGTTAATGTTACCCTTACTCTCTCTCTTTGAATCCAGTGGATAGCTACCTTCCCACCTAGGTAGTAATTTTGACAGTGGGTTTATGTGCACGCATGTGCCAAAGAAATGGGTTTCATCTTAACAGCTGAACTAGGCAGTTCCCCTGGTATAGCATATCTTACATTAGCAAAAATAGAAATGCAATGAAAGAAACAAAACCCCACCCTTTTTCTGGCTTGATTCGTTCCAATTTAGGAGATGAATAAAATCTACTACCAAAGCGGTTCTACGGCAGCATTTGAATATCTCAGCCTTGGGGTCTGGGGAGGTGTAAGCATCTGCAGCTTATGGGTTTCGGTAGTAATTTTTCTTGCTAGTGCCTGAGTATTTTCCCCCCAGAGCACTTGCTAGTCAATGGTTTCATGTTCTGTTTTGTTTGAAGTTTGAAGATTGAGTTCAAAAGATGGTTCCTCCCTACCTAATAATGTACTTCTGAACACACATGCACACACATTTACACTTGAGTTTTTGGACTGAGTTTCCTCTAATTAAATAAGTTGCAAAGCAGTACTTAAATGCAAGTAGTTAAGGACAAAATTGGTGTTTTATTAACAGTGATGTTACGTGAGAAATGCTGGAAGCTGATGTCCTAATATTCAAGGGATTTTTTTTTTAAGCAGATTTTGCTAAGGCTTTTCTTTTGAGGTTATCATGTTTTCTTTTTCCTAGTTTTGTCCTAGTCAATACTTTATAACTTGTGCCTGCTGCTTTGACTTCACTTTCCTCTTTTTTTTCCCCAAGAACCTGCGTTTTGACCAACGTAGGGGAATAACTTGGCTTGTATCAAATCACAGAAAACTTTGGATAGCAGTTCAAAGTTGGTTTGTTTACCATGTGCTGCAAAGTGGTGGATGCTTTTATCAACAAAGTAAATGAGCATGGGATAGATGTGCTAGTGAGCTGCAGGCAGTTGTGTTGGCTACAGATTCCAGAGGAATACCTCAAATAATACCAGTAATTCCTTTTTCTACTTACTAGCCCTAGCTTTTGCGGGAGATAAACATCTGTTTGCCCTGATTCTTGTAAATGATCAAAGCATTGGGAAATCTCATATCTGATCTCAAATATCTTTATAGTCCTAACTGTGAGCATGTTTGTCACATTTAAAGTTACTAAAGCTAGCAGTGTCTTGCCTAATTTAGGAGTATTTAATGATAGGATTCAAGTCCAAATGTAAGGAAATGCCATCTCAAGAGAAGTCACTGTCAGTTGTTTTACAATTCCATTTATATTTTGGTTAACAAGAATGTCAGCACAAACATCGTAGATCATTGGAGAAGATTTGGCTTGATCGGTAAGACTTAAGGTGTTAAGTGCGGAAGAATAAAGATTGCTTTCAGTAAAGATTACTTTCTTGAGTAGTTTTTGTTTTTTTCTTTACTTGGCTGACACCTGAACTCCTCTGCAATACGCAGGACTGTAGCATGGGTTTTGGTTGATTATCTGGACCTTGGCACTAGCGCAAGTTTCCCTGTGTCTATTGCAGGTCTTGTGCTAACAGAAGTTATACAGGTATCTCAAGGGTATAAAAACCAGATAGGTCAGCAAAAGCGTTATCTGCAACATGTAGATGAAGGAAATGGAAGCAAAAGGAGCCACATTTAACAACTATATGGCAAGAGATTTGATTCATTCCTGTTTGGGTCTTTGTCGCTGTGGACACCAGCTATTTTTCATCTGATTCTTTCATTCAGTTTTCTTTGCATCTTTCTTTTGCAGTTCTTTTAGCACACATACACATATATTGATTTCTGCCCTTCATTTATTCTTTTGTCATTGTTTCCATTTCACTTTCCCTGTGTTTCATTCCTGTATCTTTCTTGTTTAGACCAAGTGGAGGATCCAGCTGGCAGTAGCAGCCATGTAGGACCCTTCAGGAACCTGATGGTAAGTGCACGTGTGTACTTATGCTCAGGCTTCCACTAGGTTCTGTACTGCAAGGATTTTTTTTCCTCCCTCCTGTGGGCTTCTATTAGTTCTTGACATCTTAAAATGTAAGAAATGAGACACAGGTGTCTTAGGTTATTCATTGATATCCCTTAAAATAAAATTTCAGGTGCTGTTTTTCATCGGAAATGTGCAGGGGGAAAAAAATTGCAAATCTTTAAAGTTTACATAGATTTTAGAAGCAGTTTGTGAACTCATTTGAGAGAAACTATCAAGGACTGTTAGATACTACCTTCTAAAACTCCTGAATTACAGATGGGTGAAAGCTGAGAGAGTGTACTAGGGAAACTAGGGAAGTATCACTTCATCAGTACTGTGTTCTTTAATTCTCTTTCCTGGGCATCTACTCTTGAACTTTATCAGCCCCGGGACACTGAAATAGATACATCTGAGGCAGTCACTGCCATGCTTGACTGCAGAGAATTCTAAGGAGAACAGCAACCTAGAAAGTGACCAAGCTAAAGCTGATCCAAGGAAAAAATGAAAAGCAGTTGGTATCTCTAGTTGATACTTGTCAAAAATTGATCTGACGCATCTAAAATTATATATGTATGCAAGTAACTGCTCGCTATTCTGAATAAAGGCTGGGTGCTAGATAAATCTTCTCTTTGAATGTATTTATCCTTGAAGGCCAAGAACTTGAAAAAATTCCAACTGTATCTGTGAGCAGGTTGTCTTTTTTTTTTTTTTTTTTCCCTCCCCTCTCAGGAGTGTGTCAAGCAGTAACTTGCAGATGATCTTTACATCAATAGGATAAGCAAGGAGGTGACCTAATTATTCAGCTTCAGTTAAATTCTGCTATCCTAGTGTTTCTACCATTGACAATCAGTTTTGGGGTGCTATAGTGTGTCCTGCAAATTGAGGACACCTCAGAATTTAGGGCTTGAGTGATTTTTTTTTAATGTATATTATCTCACATATTAACATGATTTATTTTTAATCTTTCTGTAAGAAAGAATTAACTGCATTGCAGTTTGAAGGCTTTTATATCATTTGGCAATATGCTGAAATTGGTACTGCTTGAGAAGCAAATCTAGAAGTGCCCAGGGCCTGCGTGTGCATTGGCATCACACGCTGTACCGTGTCGTGAAATAACCTCCCTAACCATGACAAAGTTTGGCACACATGTGAGGAGCAGGGAGGCTCTGTGTGTCGGTGCTCTTTTTAGGAATTGAATCCTTCTCTAGAGGGGAATGGCACGGGCAGGGAGGAAGGACACAACAGTAGTCTTTGTGGTCCATGGGCTGCTCTTATCCTTCTTGTTTCTGGTTTTATCTGTAAAGGTGCAGGACATGCGTCTAAAACATCACCTTGGAAGTCCAGATGCTGATACTGTTCTTCAAAGGATAGGCAGTCTGCAAAAAATTAATTGCCAAGTGTCTAACAGCTAGGCTGTGTTTTGATGCTTTGCTGCTAATGTGAGTTGTGATGAGTGTCCAATTCCCTAGAAATGACTGACATTTTTGTCGGGCCTAGTTCCTAGAAATGCGTTACCAGTGTAACTTGGTGTTACATTTCATGAGAGATTTGGAAATGTATTTGACATCCTCCTTACTCAGAACTTGTCTGCTGCAAGTTGTTATTAGGAGCATTAGAGGTGCTTATTGAGTTATGTTCAAATTGAATATTAAGTAACTGGTCAAATAAAGAAGCACTTAAATTTGTTATGTCTGTGTGAACACCAAAATGCGCACTGAATCTTGTGGCAACTTGCCAGTGTTTGGTATTGAAGCCTCGTGTTGTACCATCAAATGAACTGGAGTTCCTTCATTAAGGAAAGTTTTAAAGATAGTGATTATTACAATATTTGAGCATATTAAGAGATAACTCCTAGTTTAGTTAAGGATGTGTATATATTTTCCAAAGACAAAAAATTCTGAATGTTGACTGTACTATCAGTTTCTCGGACTAAGATTTCTTAGCTTGGAATAAGAAAAAAGGAGTAATTAGGCCCAAAACCGAAACACATTTCAGGGAGAGACAGTTAAACTCGAGCTCCTTGGGAGATAAATGTAGGTGATTATTTATATAATATAGACTGTTCAAATAAAAAAAAAAAGCATGCTCTTTTTAGAGCTGATCTTCTCTCTGATTTGTTCTAGAGGAGGGGGCACATACTTTGAAAATTCCTGTTTGAGTAAAGGAGCACTTTTCTCTAAAGGCATCTGCAGATTCTTGGCGCAAGATGTGAAAAATATTTTTAAGGGAAAAGGAGGAACTTGTTGACAGGATTATGAGTTGGAAGAATGTGCTTTCAAATGAGAGATGGATTTAGGGCTATGATTCACACCTCTGAGTAGAGGGAAGGATGGGTATGTTAGAGTAGCGTTCTCTGTGTTTGTTAGAGGGAGTAAAGGAGGAATTTGGATGGCTGTTTCTGGAGAATTCTCGTTCCTAAGAGGTGGGTGTGTGGAAGTGTAAAGTTTCAGAAGAAATGGGTGTCTCTGCTGCAGGGTTGTATGTAAAATACCAGTCTGTAGTGAAATAAAGTATTTGCAGTGACTTCAGTTAGAAGATATTTGGACTGAATCTTTAAGCCCATGGAGAATAAAATGATACTACACCTTTGTAGTGCAATAGTAAGTGAAGTTAATGAAGTTTTTAGTATGTCTTCCATCAGTGATTCAGTCTTTGCATAATGCCTTTTTATCCTAACCTTCACAATGTGTTCATCCTGCACAACTCTTAAATGCTTCCTAATTTTGCAAGCAGAAAGTGTTGGCAAACTTGTTTGTGTCAGTGGACATCATAAAGAACCTCATTGCTGTTACCCAATTCCATCTAAAGTGTTTTTACTGCTTTTGCCTTTTGATCCAGATCATGCTGCTTTCAGTCTTCTGGTAATGTTTATACTTCATTGCTTTTAATACAACTGTCTTATCCAGGTCATTATTCAGAATGTTCAGGCAAGTATAGAAACCTCTGTAGGATTCCACTTCTTCCAGTTGACATTAAAGATGAATAGTATGCAAACCAGTTTCATATTTTCGGTATGCTAATATTAGATACATGAATCTAGTAGCTATGTGAAAGGTTTGTGTAACTATATGAGAGATACATGAATCTAGTAGCTATGTGAAGGGTTTGTGTAACTATATAAGTGGATTAAGTTCAGACAATACAATGCCATAAAGTTTGATTGCTCTTTCAGAATCCTTTGGATTTTTAGAAACTCAATGTGTCCTTACTTTGCATTTCTTCTAGACCATAGGACTTGCTGCTGTATTTATAATCACAGAACAGATGTGAAAATTAAATATGTTGATGTGTAATTTCCAAGTCATCTTCCTGCCCCCACTCCTCACTTTGTTTCACACTTTGGCCTTTTAGCACTTTTAGCATGTGGTGTTAACATTAACTTCTGATATGAAAATGAAAAGTTACCGAACAGGAATGATAAAGATGCTTTTTTCTCCCAGGCAAGAAAAAGACTCAGGAGAGTAAAAACAAGGGAAAGAAGACTTCGGATACAAAGCAGAAAAAGACTGATTTGGATTCTACTTCTGCAGATATGAGGGATTCTAAAGAGGGTGAGAGCTCTCAAGTGGCTTAACTTTTCTTCTGTCTTTTTAAATTAGAGGGACACCAATCACGTTGAATATCTTAAGCAGACCAGCAAGATAAACATGTTTGTATCCTGTGCCCAGCCTTCTTACAGTAATGTGGGTGTCTATATCCTTAAGCACACAACTCTGAAAATATGGAAAAACTAATGTGCCGAAATACTTAGATGTAGATCTAAATTCCTCAGAACATCAAACCAGAGAAAAATCCCTATTCTAAGATGTCTTTGGAACTTAGTTATACAGTTATTACTTTATTACTTTTCTAGGGAAGAATACGTCCTTATATAGTAGTTACATTTCTGCATACCTGGTCTTACTGGTTGGTTTGATGCACAGCTCTTTAACAGAAAGCAACTTCATGGGGAATAAAAGCTCTAAACACAGGAATAGCTGTGTGCTGCTTGTCCGAAAGATGCTCTGCAAAGGTTATTTCTAAATTGGCTTTGCTCTTCTCACATGCAGTGTATGTGAAATGACTGAAGGATGTTTAACGTCTATTTTAAAAGAATGTACAACTTGCCTCTCCCATGGATGTAATTGAAAAATATTTAAGATGTTTATTTCAGAGCTCTACTCTTGAACTTTTTTGATCCGTGCCCTTTCCCTTCCTTCATTCCTTTGTTTTACTTCTGTGCCATATGCACCATTGTCCCAGCAAGTGAATGGAGAGGAGCTTCTCACTGCACATGTAGCTGTTTATAAAACATATAATTAACAAAAACATATTTTCTTCAGAAATGGGTGCATCTGACAGCAGGTAGATGAAACTGGCAAGCAGAGGTGTGGTTAGGAAACTATGGCAACAGATGGTCTGTGGCAACAAATGAGACGCATGCGGTGTCTGATTGGGAAATGGAGGACACTTCCATACAAGGCAGTGGCTAAAGAATGGGAAGTAGGATTAGGAAGGAGGCCTTGCTGTGCATTATGAAACAGTACAAATCCAAAGTAAAAATGTAAGAATTTGAAAATGCCCAGAGTGCAAAAATTTTCCTCTGTTTTGTTTATAGGTATTAAGATATTTCTCTACTGCTTTTTTGACAATTCTTTGCAATAAGAAAAGTCAATGAAAATCTTTCTGAGGATTGTTGAAGTGTTCTGAAGTCTACACTGAAATATTGCAGTACTCTTCAGACTCATTTAGGCCTTATGATCGTGATGTTCCTTCTCAAGTTTCTTACTGCATTAAGTAGTGGTCTGTGTTCTGCAGAAGCTCCAGAAAGTACATTTGAGTACGGTTATATTCTTTCTTTTTTTTCTCACAACCAAATTCGGACACTGATAAGTGTTATTTAGGTCATTAATGTTGACTTTTTTGTGATAGAGGGCAGGTAGAAGAGTATCATATTTTGGATGGCTGTTAAAATGGCTCATACTTCTCATGCCTTGTTTATTAGGTCCTAAGGAGGAAGATGAAAAGCCTTCTGTTTCTGCTGTGCTCTCCGTTGAACAAACGGCTGTGATTCAGGAAATGGTAAATCAAGATGTACTTCCTAAGTTGATGATTCCCAGTCCCACCAATGAGTCACCAGTGGTAACTGAAGACACCCAGGGAGCATCAATAAACTGTGGATCAGATGATTTCAATGATGATGAGGAAGAGGAGGAGGATGAAGATGAGGACGATGAGGAGGACATAGAAGATACCAGTATGCTTACAGAAAATGCTGAAATGCCTTTGATATGTGAAGAAAAGTTAGATTCAATGGAAGAGCAAAAGAGTATGTCAGAAGACTCTCCAGAAAGCTCTCCAAAGAAAACACTTGTTGTGAAAATTCCAAAAGCAAATGATGAATCCAATGGAGATTGCCAGGAAACATACATGTTTCCGTGCCAGCATTGTGAGAGGAAGTTTACAACAAAGCAAGGACTCGAGCGCCATATGCACATCCATATATCTACTATTAACCACGCTTTCAAGTGTCGATATTGTGGGAAGGCTTTTGGTACACAGATTAACCGGCGACGACATGAGCGGCGTCATGAGGCAGGGCCAAAAAGGAAACCGTTCTTAACGCTAGCGTCATCGCAACACCTGGATAACGTTGGTGATGAGCAGGTAGTTGTGGATGACGGTCTTAAAGATGACTTGAATGTTTCCAGTCTTGTGCAAGATTCCGTAGTCTTGGATTCTGAGAAAGTCTCCCAAGAAATGTCCAACTCTGCTTTTGCTGAAGAAAATAAGGAACCCAAAGAATTGCATCCGTGTAAATACTGCAAAAAGGTTTTTGGGACTCATACCAACATGCGGAGACATCAGCGTAGGGTTCATGAGCGACATCTTATTCCCAAAGGTGTCAGAAGAAAAGGATTCTTTCCTGAAGAGCCGCAACTTCAAACGGAGCAGGCCCCAGCAGTCCAGAGTGTGTACATAGCAAGCACGGAAGTGGAAGAGGAAGGTGAAGTGGATGATGTTTATATTATGGATATTTCCAGCAATATCTCTGAAAACTTAAATTATTATATTGATGGTAAAATTCAGTCCAACAGCAGCACTAGCAATTGCGATGTGATTCAGATGGAGTCTAACTCTACAGACCTGTATGGACTAAATTGTATAATCAGTCCAGTCACAGTGGAAATTTCCCAAAATCTAAAGGTTACGCAAACGCATGTGAACGAACCTCCCAAGGAGCCCTCCAGCACTGGGAGCAGTGAATCCAAAAAGAGGAGAACAGCTAGCCCTCCTCTTGTACCAAAAATAAAAACTGAAATAGACCCAGAACCTATAACTCCTACTAGTTCCTTAAATCTTCCTCTTAGCATTTCAACAGAGAACTTAACTTTTCATAAAGATAAAAGTATTTATTTGTCATCAAAATTAAAGCAGCTGCTTCAGACACAGGATACTAAGAAGATAACTCCATCAAGTGAAATCCCTAAACTGGGACCCTCTGTTACATCACCACCTATTTTGCCTCCAGTATCTGGTAGGTTCAAAAGAAGGACCAGCTCTCCTCCCAGCTCTCCACAGCATAGTCCAGTACTTCGAGACTTTGTCAAATCAGGTGAGGGAAAAACTGTGTGGAATGATAGTATTCGGAGTTCAAAAATGCCAAAGTTAGACAGCCACAGCAACTCACCTGCCTGGAGCTTGGCTGGAAGGGAAGAACGAGAGCCTATGAGCCCTCTTTGCTTTGAAGACTATAAAGTATCTAAGGACTGGACAGCAGCTCCAGCTTTTGGCAATGTGTGCAACCAGCAGCCACTGGATTTATCTAGTGGTGTAAAACAAAGAGCTGATGTCAAAAATAAGAATCAAGTTCCTTGGGAATCTGTATTAGACTTAAGTGTGCATAAGAAGCCTTGTGGTGATGCTGAAATTAGGGAGTATAAAGAAAATAATTCCATGCAGCCAACCTGTAGTGGTCTTAAGAAGAAGAAACCAACCACATGCATGTTACAGAAGGTTCTGCTGAACGAGTATAACGGGATGGATGCAGCCATGGACAGCGCCTCCAGCGCAAACAGAAGCCCAAGCCCCAGCAAATCCTTGGAAGCTCAGGCAGAACCTCCTGCGGAGCCCGGGCTGTTTGCAGGTTCTGTTGAAGCTCAGCCCGTGGGTTCCGTCTCCCCCGTGCCGCAGCCGTCTGCTCCTGCCGCGTGCCAGCTGCCTCCCTTGCTGACACCCACAAACCCCCCTTCCCCCCCGCCCTGCCCTCCCGTGCTAACGGTCGCTACGTCCCCTCCTCCCCTTCTTCCCACCATCCCGCTACCACTTCCAGATGCCTCTGCCAGCGCCACTAACACGTCCTCCTGCCCGTCACCGCTGTCCAACACTACTGCCCAGTCCCCTCTACCTGTTCTTTCACCTACAGTTTCTCCTTCTCCATCTCCTGTTCCTTCTGTTGAACCTGCTGCCTCCCCTGGTCCTCCTACTCTCTCCTCTTCCTCTTCTTCATCATCTTCCTCCTTCTCTTCATCATCGTCATCGTCTCCATCTCCGCCTCCTCTTTCAGTAGTTTCTTCTGTCGTTTCCTCTACCGATAATCTTGAAAATACTCTCCCGATTATAAAGCAGGAAGAAACTGATAGTGAACAAAAAACACGAGAAGATCCTCAAACTTCAGCTGAATCAGGAATAGTGCAGGAAACGTTCAATAAAAACTTTGTGTGCAATGTGTGTGAATCACCCTTTCTTTCTATTAAAGACCTAACTAAGCATTTATCTGTTCATGCTGAAGAATGGCCCTTCAAATGTGAATTCTGTGTACAGCTTTTTAGGGATAAAACAGACTTGTCAGAACATCGCTTTCTGCTTCACGGAGTAGGAAATATCTTTGTTTGTTCAGTCTGTAAAAAGGAGTTTGCCTTTTTGTGCAATTTGCAACAGCATCAGCGCGATCTCCATCCGGACAAAGAATGCACCCATCATGAGTTTGAAAGTGGGACTCTGAGGCCCCAGAATTTCACTGACCCCAGCAAGGCGAACGCAGAGCACATGCAGAGCTTCCCCCAGGATGCTCTAGACCCTGCTAAAGAGGAGGATGATGAAGATCTAAACGACTCCTCGGAAGAGTTGTATACTACTATAAAAATAATGGCTTCGGGGGTAAAAGCTAAAGATCCAGATGTTCGTATGGGCCTCAATCAACACTATCCAAGCTTTAAACCACCTCCCTTTCAGTATCACCATCGTAATCCTATGGGTATTGGAGTCACTGCAACTAATTTCACTACCCATAATATCCCCCAGACCTTTACTACTGCCATTCGTTGCACAAAATGTGGAAAAAGTGTTGATAATATGCCTGAGCTACACAAACACATACTGGCATGTGCATCTGCCAGTGATAAAAAGAGATACACACCTAAAAAAAATCCAGTACCACTGAAACAGACAGTGCAGCCAAAAAATGGCCTGGTGGTTATAGCTGGCCCTGGAAAGAATGCCTTCAGAAGAATGGGTCAGCCTAAAAGACTTAATTTCAACGTTGAGATAAGCAAAATGTCCTCAAATAAACTGAAAATAAGTGCATTGAAAAAGAAAAACCAGCTTGTCCAGAAAGCTATTTTGCAAAAAAAGAAATCTGCACAGCAGAAGGCGGAATTGAAAAATAATCCATCTGAGTCGGACTCTCATATCTGCCCTTACTGTAATAGAGAATTTACTTATATTGGAAGTTTGAACAAACATGCATCATATAGCTGTCCCAAAAAACCCATCTCTCCCTCCTCTAAAAAAAATGCAGCCAAAAAAAGTGCAAGTTCTTCATCGACTGCGAGCACTGAAAAAGGAAACAACCAGCGTAGGCGAACAGCGGATGCAGAAATCAAAATGCAGAGTATGCAGGCTCACTTGGGCAAGACAAGAGCACGAACCTCAGGACCTGCACAAATTCAGCTGCCCTCTGCGTCCTTCAAGTCAAAGCAAAGTGTTAAATTTGTACCTCCAATTCGCTCTAAAAAGCCAAATTCTTCTTCTTCAGCATTGAGGAACTCTAGTCCTGTAAGAGTGTCCAAAATGACTCATGTTGAAGGGAAAAAAACTAAAGTGGTAGCTAAGAACAGTTCCTCTGGCATCTCAAGCAAAGCATCCCGGAAATTGCATGTGAGAATACAAAGGAATAATAAAGCTGTTTTGCCAAGTAAGTCTGCTATGGCAAGTAAGAAAAAAGCAGACAGGTTCAGTGTAAAATCTAGAGAAAGGATTGGAGGCCCCATTACACGGAGCTTACAGCAGGCGGCTAATGCAGAGGCAGCAGAAAACAAGAGAGATGAAAGCAGTACAAAGCAAGAACTAAAAGATTTCAGGTAAGCTTTTAATTTGAAGTTCAAACAAAACAGGAACACTTTGCTTGCTGCTTTTCTATTTTTCTTGGTCTTTTTCAAGTTTCTCATGTTTAGAGTAAAGAAAAGTTGAGGTTTCTACAACACACCGTTAGCAGCTCAGTCGTGCTGTGGTATGATGTACATACTTACTGCATTTTTTTCACGTTGTCAGGAAATAATGCATAATTTGTACAGAAAATGTCTTTATGAATTGAACTGAAAATGCTGGGAAAAAATATCAGTGCCTGAGTGCATATAAACCTTATGTCAATAAATATAATGTACTTAAAGATGACAACCTTGTATTTGATATCCAGCCAGTGGTTGCCCAAAATAATTGTCTGTTTAGTTTATGGTGGTTCATTAAGCTAAAAATGATGACTGCATCTTTACCTGTTTATCAAAAGAACTTGGATTTTTTGATCTTCAATAAAAGATATTCTCTGTGTATCGAATTTAAAAAAAAGTACTTCAAAAAAAACTATGTACAAATTAATTGAGTCAGATTGCTAAAGACTTACACATCTGTTGCTCTTCTATAGAGGTAAGAATGTGCAATTTCTTTGTGAGAAATATTATGCCCTTATGTTTAGTATAAACAAATTTTATAACTAAAGTACTGCTATATTTCATTTTGAGATAAAGTATTCTTTTAATCACAAGAAAAGATAATATTTAAAAGCAGAAAAAAAATTAAAAACCATCTTAATCTATGTGCCTGAGTCCCACTTAAAGTTACTGTGTAGTCTCAAATCAACAGGATAGTTTGAAAACTTTGGCGTTTCTGTTGGCAGGCTCCTGCTGTGTAGTTCTTGGCATAGGCACCTGAACTGCCTCAGTGACTTCCACAAAACTCCCTGGGAATGGTGTTTGGTGATTAAAGCTGTCTTATTTTGAATGGTTGTCCGTGGCTGTGATTGCCACACCGAGATTTCTGGTGAAAGGTAGTTTCTTTTCTCCGAGCAGTTGGTTAGGGCTGGCGGGGGGAATGGCAGCTCCCTCAGGCGCTCGGGGTGTCCCCGGCTCCGCTCGTCGCGACGCGGCAAACCCAGAGCAGCTCACGGCGAGGGCTTCTGGGCAGCGGTGCTGAGGAAACACTGCGTGTGCAGCAAAGCCCCAGCAGAGCAGACGCATTTCACGTTGCTAGATTAGAGAGGAATGGGACATAAATTGTTAATACCCAAATCAGGACAATCTGAAGGAAAAAGATACATCGTGGGAATTTGGCTAATGACATAGAAAATGCCTTTAGTGAAGAGGAAGAGTCAACCCTGCCTGTTCTCCCAGGTCATTAGTGTATTTGTGTCACTTAATTCTGATGGGTTCCTTATTGGTATGTGCAAAACTATCTTTTACATCATCACTAGAATTTGAAGCCAGAATGACATGGCTTTCCATCTAAATTAAGCGCTCAACCTTACGCAAAAAGAATATTTCTAACCCAGTGCGGATAGAAGTTGCTTAATAGAATTTGGAGGAAATAAATTTTTACTTGGGAGTAAGATTTCTCTGTTTCAGATACTCTTCATTTTGGCACCTTGCAGTCTGGTTTAATGAATAGTTACACTAGAAGAATTTTTGCTTTTTGTGTCAGAAATAATGTTCATAAACGGCTCATTGCATTATCTCTTTATATCAAGAGTGAAGCATTTCCTTTTTTGCCTTTATACACTAATGTCATCACGGCAAACATCATCACAGGGTGACTTTGATTCTACTCTATGTAGACATTGGGTTTCTTTCCAGGAGATCTCGATTCTTACTATTCTTCCAAGGCCACTTGCTTCATGTAGTAATTGTCTCCAAATTTGGTTTTTTTTTGTTTGCTTGTTTTTTTACCTTTCCATTTCTGTGCAAACATCCTCCGCTCACAAATAGGTTTTGTCATTTATATTCAGTTTTTGTTTTTTATTTTCTAGGAATCTTCTGTAAAAACCAAACAAATAAAAATCCCTTAATGCCATGGTAGAGCTGTTGCATGCTCACCGTAGGATAAGCACTACGACAATGGCTGTGAAATCCACCAGGCTTGCGAGACCAGCTGAAGCTGCTCACACTCATAAAACTGCCTGCAGGCTTCTTGCTAATACTGAGGGCCAGGTGTAGATTTTCCTATTTGGTACCTGACACCCATGCTGAGCTACAGGATGATTCAGATAAAGAAGGGTACTGTTGAAATCAAGGGCACACTAAAGAAGCAGAGGAATTCTTGGCTCAGTCTGCTAGCCAGCTGCGTGCCTGGCGCCCGTCCCCTCCGGAACGGTGTGCGTGCAAACAGGTCACTTGTCAACCTTGCAAGGCCGGTTCCCAGTTCATCAACAGTCGTGTAGATTCAGGGATAAAAATGTTGCTACACTCAGAAGTATTTTGGTCAGGTATTAAGTCTCTTTCTTTTAAATGAATCAGTAGAGAGGAACCTAGCATGATAGAATTTCCTTTTCTTCCCACCTTTTCTCACTCTGAGTCTTTTAGAGGGCCAGCATATGACGGGGAAAAGCCTGGTTGGGATGTTTTATGAATTTTCCAAGTTCCTATTTATACATTTAAATAAAACTTTATATAGCAATGAAATAACAATACCAATTTATAATGAATGCAGTGTATCTTTTTATTGATAAAATGGGTAGAACAGGGCTACGTGCCTGTATATTTTGAAAGTTAAATATATAATTGCTCTGAAAGGTCTCACACCTCTATCTAATAAAACAACAAATTGGTCTGTTGTTCTTAAACAGCTTTTATGGAAATATCATTTCTCATGTGTTCATAAAGCTTTCAAGATGAATGATGGAGTTGATGGAAAGTGACTAGTTTCATTATACACCCACCCCTTTTATTTTTTGTTCTTGACTTAAAAAGTAATCTACCTCTTAAAAATTGTAGTTCTAATACTTGTTTGGTGAATTCGTGCCACTTTAACTTTCACTTTTCACTATCATTCCCATTTTGTTACATTTCTGTTATGGGGACTTTATGTTGAAATACTGTACAAAGCATTTGTAGCAAGTTTAAAAAATAAACTATTTAAAATTATTTAAATCGTTTTGGACACTTCAATTGTACTATATGTGATTTACATTTTGCATTAATTTCATTTTGTTTTCATTTTGGGTTGTTAATCCGGAGCGTGTTCCTGTATGAAAGTTTGCTGTTAGTTATATTGTTTCTTTTATTGGAGAGTGATATAAAGTCTATTCTGATGAAAACATTAAAAATTTCGATTTGACATACAAATGGGGTTGTCCTTGCTTTTGAGCGCTGTAGCCTTCCTGGAGATGCCTTGGATGCAGGTAAGCGAGCGGAGAGGGGCTCCTGCCCAGCCTGCAGCCACCGCGCGGTGTGGCAGGGGCATTGAAGGGTCGGTGATGTTGCAAGCACTTAATGACCAGCTAGATGGAATCTCGTGCCACATTTTATAGAACTGTAACCAATAAAGTTAACCTTTTTTTTTAAACTTGTGGAAAACATGCTTTTTGGTGTGGAAACCAAATGTATGAGGAAGAATAAAACAATGTACATCTAGAAGGGATTAAGCATGCTTGCATCCTTTACTTGTCTGCACCTTGCTCCCTAAAACAAATCTGTACAATTTGACAGTTAATCTTTGATTTTTGTTGTAAAGGTAGTTAATATATCCATTTAAATGGTGAAAATGAAGTCTAATCCTCAGTTGTTTTTCTGATACTGCAATATTCAATTTTTACGTGCTTGATGCTGCTGAAGCAGTGTAATTGAAAACGCGCTTTGGATCTTTGGGTCTCTTCCGAATTTTCAATGTTGCATTTGTCTATCCAAATTAATACTTCTGTTCGCATGAGATCTTGGCAAAAGATCCCAGTTTGCCTCTGAACGGGATAAGTTGTTCCATGAAGATGTCATCATCTTGGCCATAGCAAAGTTGTCCCTAAGGTTTAACTGATGGGGAAGATACAATAAAATGATACAGAAGTTTATGGAAATTCTAGTCCTGGTTGTTTTTGCAGGTACATCTGCATTGCGAAAATGTGCTCTGTAGTTTGTGGCAAAACATAACTAGGAGGAATTCTTGATCCATGTTACCTTGGCAGTTACTTATCAGTTAGTTAATTGGCAGGAAAGTCATGGTAAAAGGTTTTCGCATTGCTTAGGTTTTGCTATATTTACCTCAGTGAAAATAACTATATTTTACAAACCCATAGACGTATTTGGATATTTTGTGATATTTAGAAAACAAGTCAAAACTGTCCTGCAGTTTTTCATTTATTAGAAGTAGGGCACAATCTTATCCTTAAGTCATTTCACATCTTATGTTATTATCAACTAAAATACCATCAGGTGTTTAGTCTTAGGACTGTATTTTGATCGTGTTGCCAACATTTGTTAGTGATACCTGACAGCAAACCTGGTCATAAACGAGCCGTGTTCCTTCCCCCATTGCTTGATGCTGGGGTGGTTGCTCTTGCCCCTTTCCCGCGTCTCTCCGTGCGGTTCCGTGGCCGGCGCTGCTGCTGCTCCGACGCGGTTTGCGCAGGTCCGTGCACGGCAGCTCCCGGGACAGATGCGCCCAGCGCTGGGAATGGGCGAGCTGGAAGCAGCAGGGAAGGAGCGTCGGTCCCGAGCAGCCCTTTCCTCACAGATAGGGAATGTGCAAGTCCTATAGTTAGCATTGCTCCTGCATGCCGTTGGCATAATGGAATTTCTCTGGGGTTTATTACTCTTTATTACCTGAATACTACGATAATAAAGCTATAACGATGCCCACAAAATACTGACAGTTCCAGAAATAAATAGACATTGAAAACAATTAAAGCTTCTCCTGTTTATGGGAGCGTAACTGGCCTGTTAGCGCGGATCAAATGCAGCATCAGCATAACAAAAACAGCAGTGAAACATCTATGGAGGCAGCAAATCTAATGGGTGGTTTCCCTTTTTTCCTACTATCTGGTATGCTTGGAGGAGTTAAAACCAGCTCCTCTGAGAGGGTGCATTGCACCTTGCTCAGCCTAGACATTGCACTACAGTCTCCTGCATGTTGTATTCCTGAATGGAAACAGCAGCACTTCTGTGAGTTACTTATAAATTAATGGATTTAGGTGAGCATCGTTCTGCTGCTATGCTCTGTCAGCGTTTATATTGCAAGTTTTTTCTTTGGAAGAGTTTCATTTTTAAATTTTTTTAAAAAACTGCCTTTTAGAAGTTTTTAAAGTATTTGTTAGTTTGTAGTTATTTTCTTTAGACATCACAGAAAACTAGATCCTGGCAGTTTCATACCTACTTTCTCAATTTAAAGGTGGGAATGTGGGAGTGAATACCATTCTCCTGCATGCTTTATGTCTGCTTAAACATTGGTTAGGATCTCAGTCTCAGGGCTAAACGTCTGGCTGATGCATACTTTTAGGTCATACATTTAAAACTGGCATCCACGTGTAATTAAATCCTTTTCATATTTTCACTTCTTTTGAGTATGACATTGTTCAATTCACCCATTTATAATAACATGAAAGGTTATTTTTCTTGAAAGGTAGTTTGAAATGGTTGCTTGAAAAGTAGAAACCGTGCTGGTTTCTTTGTTAGGTTTTGTTTAATTACCATAAGAGTCAGAAAAGCGGCTATGAAATCCATATGCTACAATATTATTTGAGAAGTCGAGGTGAGAACCTGCTATCCCTCTGCAGAGTAAGAGATAAATGATGTCCCGGAGAATTTACAATATGGCAAAATGAGTTAAAGGATAATAAAATAAGAAAGGGAAATATTGGGGTTAGTGTGAGGGTTAGAAGCTGAGTGCCAAGCATGTCTTCTCCATTCTTAAGAAACGGAAAAAAAAAAAAGGTACAATAATACTGTGAGATCGTCAGTAGCAGCAGTAGAAGAGGCTGCTGCCCTGCGAGAGTCCAGCGTGAATTACTGAACTGCAGCTTTTCCTTAGCCTGGAAGTTGCTATTTTCACTGTTCAGATTTGTGACTTCATTCCCCAAGTGAGATAAAGGACAGGTCCTGAATGACAAGTGCATGCTGTTGTGGATCTGGGCTTTTGTGGTAAGTGAATTATTAAAAAAGGTAAATATTTCCATGTTCTTTTAAAAGAATTAGAATGAAAATTGTGGCACTAATGGAACGTTGCATATATTTTTGTAGCATACAAAGTATTGCACTAAGGCTGATTTTGTGCCATCTACACAGCAGAATATTTCAGTAGCAAATTGTATTCAACCTATAACTGAAATTTTCAACAAGATTAGTTTACTGGGAGCTTATGAAACTTCCCCTACACAGCCACAACAATTTGAACTAATTTTTAAAGTGAATTGCTTTAACTATGTGAAGCATTGAGTGGATGGTGATTGCAGGGTCTTCTAGGCTAGAAGCTAAAGGCTGCTTGGAAGAGATGTCTTGGAAGACATTTAGGAAGAAATTTCAAATTCAAATGCTCAAAATAATTTTTTATGCTGGAATTCAGACTGCATTAGAAGTTTCCTAGGTTCTTTCCTCTGTACATGGGCAGTATGGTGCACGCCTGCTTTTGGTAGCATGTACTTTGGAAAGCACACATTTGAAGAAGAACATTAAAATACGTAAATCTTTTTCAGTAAAAAGGTAGCAAAACATCACTGGACTTGGGGATGCTTGTTGGATGCCTGGTTTTTTGGGGGGGAGATTAGCTATTTCATGTTCCTAACTTACTCAGACTAGGTTTGTGCGACACAGTCCAAGGATCAGTAACAAGGACTCCAGTGTGCTGTTAGGTGCTTGTTCTTTGCAAGCCTGTCGGATTTCACAGGCCAGGCAGGGGTGTCCGAGTCCCCCTCTGGGTGACGTTGCTCCCAGAGCTGCCGCGGGGTTGTGAGCGGCGGCGTTGGTTGCTCCGCGGCAGCGGGAGCGCCGCAGTCGCCTGCCTGGTGCAGCGGGGACGGGCTGCCTTTCAGCTCAACAGCAAATTGTGGCTCGTGCTGCTCCACCTGTCTTGCATCAGCTTCAGAAACAGAAAACACCAGGGTGGCTGCGCCGGTTTCTGCAGAGGCCGTCCCTGTCCTCTCTGCGCTTCAGCCCGTGCCACACGGCAGAGCGAACTCCCTGCAGGAACGCAGGCCCATTCCTACCAGGTGGTGATTCCGCTGGGGACGCGGAGGATGCGCTACCTGCTGGGGTGGCTGGTGACGGGAAGGAGCAGAGTCGGGGTGTTCACGTCCTGTCCTTGCAGCGTGGTGGGATTGGAGTCCGAGCAGCCCTGGCGCTAGGAACCTTGGCTTCCCTTGGCAGGAATTTACTTTGGAAGGGCCCAGGCAGCCCGAGCAGCCTCCTCTCCTGTGCAGACCATAGCAGCACTTAACCAGTTCCAATATTCCGTCAGATTTCAGCTGTGCCTTCATGGAAGAATTTATCTAGCATTTAATTGAGGTGCTGCTTTTTCTACTAAATCCTGCAGTGTGAAAGGGCATAAGAAGAGGTTATAAATTCGGCTTCCTCCATTGAGATGCTTCGGACAGTTACACGTTCAGACTGCTCTGTCGCTCTAGTTTGACGCTGAAATCGCATTCCCCTTTTATTGTTGAAAATGCTTTTTCTCACCAGGGTCTTCTAAATCAAAAGAATGATTTGTGTTGTGGTTCCTTCCTTAAGCATGTGCTGCCCTGTCTAAAGCAAATTATGTTATGAAAAGTGCAAAGCCGAAGGGTTGCACTAGTTCTGCTAAACCATTCCACTGCCCTTCAGTAATCTGAGAACTCCCTGGAGGAAAAATCTCTCTATAAAGCTAAATAAAAATCAACCAGGTATGGCATTTTTTTCTCATTTGTCTTGGATGTGGTTCAGGAGATAGAAAGTCTTTTTATCAAATTATCATCTTAGCTTGTGGCAATATAGACAATGTATTTGAGTATGGCTATTTCTAACCAAAGTTCTTGGCCTTCTGGCATGCACAATGCTCTCTC
Source organism: Tinamus guttatus (assembly GCF_000705375.1). Next base: position 12,673 of record NW_010582428.1, on the reverse strand, counting down.
TTCTTTTAAAAGGGCAGAAAGATAAATTGCAGAAATGATACTGTTCATCTAATTTTATAGACCTAGACCAAGATTTCTTAAAGTGACTAATAATTTATTTGAGCTCAATTTAAAATCCCATGAAGGAGTCTGATTTTTGAAGAGATGAGTGATCTTCCTCTGAGTGCTGAGTCTCTTTAAAGCAGCCACTCAGATCACCGGTTGCTTTTGGAAATCTTGTCAAGTAAAAATAAAATGACATTTTTACATTGATTTTAGATAGGTCTGCAGGTGAATTCTGTGCATGGTTTGAAACATTTTTTGGCAGGACTCAAGGTGGTTTTGATGTTCAACCACTGAAGTTAGTGGTGGCAGAAGAGGCAGGATTTTAGTGAGAGAGAACTAAGCAATGCAGAAAACTGAAATCCCACGTTTAGAGCGAGCAGGTAGAACAGCAAAAGTGACTCTGGAGTTCGTGTGAGACAGCAATGCTCCTGCAGAGGCAACGTGGTATGTGAACAACTGCGGTTAGAGGCTGCTGCTCTGTGCCTTTGTGAAAGCCGAGAACGCCAGGATCTCAATAACAGGTTTTTCCAGCTTGGATTCATGAGAGACCTGACCATAAAATCATATTATTCAGGTTATACTCTTGTGTCATGTGATTGCAAGATTAAAATCTTGACATGTGACCCAACTTTTGTCATTTTTGCAAATAAATGCACAAGTCTCAGAGTAGCTGCAGTACAAGACATTGAGATACTTGGTAGAATTTGTCACACATCTATGAGAAGATAAGTTGGAGGGAGGTTATGTGTGTCTGCCATAAACACATTTTTAAATTAGAGGGTTAGAAATATAAGCCCAGCAAAAAAGACACTTTAATTGAAGTAAAAATCAGAGCCTAAAATTACCCAATTAAGAAATAAATACCTATATTCACATGCTACAACTATTTTGCTCTGTTCATTGAATTTCCTTAATGTAAGTAGCAACCATATCAAATCGCTCCGCAGCTTCAATCTTGCATGTAGTTGGGCTAATTCTCCTGAGATTTTTTAGTCAAGTAAACCAGCAACTTGGAGGAGTCTTAATTGCACAAGTGCGGTGGCAGACGGGGCGATTTGCATAAGGAAAACCAAATGTATTTTGGGAATGTTGGAAGGAAGGGTGTGTGCCAGAATCTGCTGTTTCAACTAGCCTTCTAGCTCATGTGTGCGTGTCTGCAAGTAGGAATTTTATGTAGGAAAATAAGTTGAAACCTTTAAGTACTTGGGGACAACTTGCTTGACGTATCCTCCTGTATCTGCAAGGTGAGATTTAGGATACTGGGTGCTGCCCCGAAGTGCTTTAAGGTCTAAGAACGGAAAGCTCCTTGGAGCCAGGACTTGCTGTATTTTTACTGTAGCAACTCTTGCTAGACCTGTGATTTGTGACACCTGTTTGTTAGGTCGAGTGTGTTTTCTTTTTAAGGGAGAGAGCTTTAGGCCCTGTCTACAGGAAAAAAAAACGCATCATTTTATTGCAATTATGTTTAAAGCCAGTTTAATAAATATGCTGCAATCCTTGCGTAGACACCTTAAGAAGTAGCATTCGGGTTGTCTTTAATTTATGATGAAAACAGTATGTTTGCCAGAAGTCTTTCTCCTGATTTAAACTTCAAAGTTTACGGAGGAGACTCGGTGGAGACAAGTCCTTCCTGCTCCCAAATGGTTGGTTTCTGTGCTGCTTCCCGTGCACATTTCGTGTCTTTCCCGATGCGGTTCCCCTTGGCGCTGGGACGGTTGGTCCTGGGTGTCGTGCAGGCCCTGCGGGGCGGTGCCGCTAGGCCGGGTCGCAGCCCCCTCAGCGACAGAGTTGTCATTGCCAGGCTGCATCTCCATGGGACATCCAGGAATTCCTTCTCTTTTGCCTGTTTACAGTTACCCCAGCCCTGGAGATGGCACAAGCAGCTGCAAGGGTGACAGTACTAAAAATAACCATCTCCATAACCGATTCTGCATGAGAAGGGGGGATTTCGGCTCTCCCTCCCTCTCTGGGGCGGCTGCATTTGCCAACCTGGTTTTGCTAACCCAGAATGTTGCTCTTCAACCTCCAGAGCTTGGGTGCGTTTCTTTAAGCAGGCACTTTCTAACTAGAAGTTTCATTGCATTTCCATCAAAAAGGGTTTCGCTTGAGGACCCTGGGCCCTGTTGCAGCCTGAGAAATAACCAGTGCAGAGGAGGGCACCGATTTCCTGCCCCTTCGGCTGTGCAAACGCCAGGGCTCTGCCCAGATGTGCCAGGTACCCACAGGTATTTCTTGTCTTAATTTCAGTGCATTCAGCTGGCTGAGTTAATTGAAGCCTGAACAAAAAGAAAAGCAGCAAGATTGTTAATAATTCAGTTCCAAATTCCATCCAGACCATCTGAAAAACAGTCCCTCTTTATCTTCTTTCTCTAATCCTCTATCTCCAAAGAATAAGGCAATGATCAGTAGCTTTAAAACAAAACAAAATCAGTTAGGAAAAATGTTTCACATGTTTCTTTTTGAGGAAGTGAGGGAGAGCATTTGAAAATGCAGATATTCCACAGAGTCTAGATACAAAAATACACTAATGTCATTTATTGTATGAGCACTTACTAATAATTCATTTTTTTACATTATTAATTGCTTAAATAGAAATATTCTAAATAAAAAGAAACAAGGGAATTTCCTTCTGTCTTCCAGTAATAATAAAGAACTGAAAATAAACTGAACTTATTTTTAATATTGTATTCTTTCGCCTGGTGAGAGATTTTATCTGGGATGATAAAAAATGACAAAGTCTGGCTTTTGTTCATTTCCTCATTTTTGCTTTCTGCTTTTTATATACTAGACTAATGCTTGAGTGTTAAATTTGCAAAGGCTGAAGAGTATGATTTACCTACAACAGTAACAAAACTTTGGCAGAGTATTTTAGCCATAAATCTTAATTTTGAAATGGTTCGAGTGTTTGCTTCACAAAAAATTTTGTGCTTTGTTTTTCTGTTGTAATTGATAGTTTCCATAAGAATTTTCCAGACATTTAATTCTAATATGCAGTTGCACCTTGCTACAAAAGCTTTGTGAGGAGTAAGTTAATTGCAAATAAAAAGAAAGAGCTATATTGAACTATATTGAACTACAAAGATGCTCTGGAGAAAGACCTAGCTTTAAAAGTTTTTAGGCAGGTTGTTATGTAATAAAACAATACTTCAAAATATGTCTTTGAAGGATATAAATGGTTGGATTTGGTGAGGCTTTTGAGGAATTTGCATATACAGGTGAGTAAATAGTTAGACATATGTGGGAGGGAGAGCAAGGACACAACTGCAGGCGGGTCAGTGACCCACAGCCCCAGCTGCTGAAAACCCTGGATGTGTCTCGAAAGGATTTAAAAACAGGGGGAATTTGTTTTTAATCATTTAGTGGAGGAAAGTTTTGCTTGGGTGTATTTCTGAACTGAGATTGTATTTTAAGCCTTGTATTTTCTCCTACCTTGTCTGATGTTTTCAGGTTTTTTCCTGGAAGCACAATTGAAAACTCGGTCCCACTTTTTTTTCTAAAAAAGTTGCAATTTTCTGGGTTAGTCTGAAGTTTGGTGCTGTTTAGCACAGCGAAATGCAGGTGAATCTGCCTGGGGCCGCCTGTATTCCTCGCTGCGCAGTCTGTGCGTGCTGTAATGGCAATAGTGCACTGCACATTTCGGTCTGGAAGACACGAGCAGGTTTGGTATTACGCTTGTTAAGGTAAAATTCTGCTTTTGCAGATACAGATTGAAAAAAAAAAAGAAAATGCCACTGAGTCTATTTGTTCTTTACATCGTTCCTACTTTATTTGTATGGGGGACTAGACACTGCTTCCAGTTGGATCTTTTTGCTTCCTACAAATAAGTTCAGAACAAAGGAGAGGACCCTCTTACTCTCATAAGTGACTCTCAACACTTGCAGAATGGAGTGTAGAGCTGTAGCCTGCTGAAGCCCCTGAGCTGGACATGGCTCTGCTTTCCTTTCCATACCCTGGTGCGTGTGTGTGAGTTTCTCCTGCCTCTTTGTATAATTACAGGCTCCGCATGGCCTCTAGATGTCCCTCCTCCTCCTCACATAACACCAGCACGAGGCAATGCAAGAAATCCAGCTGCCCTGCAACCCACGTCTTCAAGGAATAGACCCTGCTGCATGTCAGACCAGACAGGTACAGCACCGCAGCCACGCGCCGCTCCCGGAGAACGTGCAGAACTTGCCATGGCTTGTGTTTCTGCGTGCAAGGATTGCCAAGCACTTTACAAACACCACCCCAGAAATCTAGATTTCTGCTTTATAAAATAGGCAATATACTGGTTCGTCTCGTAGGTTTCCTGTTGACTCCGAGCAAGTCATTTTGTCTTCCATTTCTTAGTTTCTCTGTCTGTAACATGCAGTTAATCACCTTCTTTATACTGATAAAGGAACATTATATTTACATGTATAAAAGCTAAAGGTGAAAATGGGTGTCAGCAAAATCAGGACACTGCAACCTGAAATCTATTCATTGTTAAAACTGTTAAATATGTATTTTTAAAAATGTTTTGAGAACATATTACTAAAATTGGAAATTACCCTGTCTCCTGATTAATGAAATTCGTTGCTAATGAGATAATATTTCAGAGTGTTTTAACTGAGATTCTCTAGTTACTTCCTTGTGCTATGCTAGAGGAAACTATAATATACTCCTTTTAATTGTAGATAATTGATTATTTTTCTATGGACCTCATGCCTGATTTATGCTGAGCCCATGATAGGCTTGAGGGATAAGCCTATCCTAGCAAAGGATAAAACCGGGCCTTCCTGCCCTGCAGAGCTCACTGATTTGTCCTGCCTCCAGCTCCGCACAACAGGGTCTCATTGCAGGGAGGTGCCGGGTAGTTACTTTGATGACTTAACCTTGACGTTGACTCTGATTAAATGCAACTCCGTATGTGTGTTTGCAGGTACCAGAAACTTTTGCCTGGAAAAGGTGAGGTGAAGTCACCCTCAAGCATTGTCCTCTCCTGCTTTTCTCTTGAGAGGTGAGAGCAGGTCCTCGGTAGATGAAGGGACGGCGGTTTCTGCTGGGAGCAGCGGCACGCGGCTGTCATGTTGTCCTTCCTTCCAGAGGGAGAGGCAGAGAGCGCGGTGCAGGGCTGCTGCCTTCGAGAGAGTGATGAACTGTGGATGCTGGTGCTGAGAGGGTGATTTCTGCGTCCCTGCTGGGTGAAGTCCCTACATCAACAGCCAGTGGAATGGCATGGGACATGTTCAGACAACTGTAGGCAGGTTGACCATGTTCAGAGGTTTGGATGCGTCTCCTCTTTCTAGGTGAACAGCGAAGGGTTTAACATACTATGCAATTAAATGCTGAAAAGACTGTTACATCATTTTAGTTTCCACTTTACATGCTAACGGGTAAAGAACTGGGCATCCCACAAAAAGCCACCTAGGAGAGTGGTAGATTTTGCCGAGGTTTACAGATCTCACATTTGTGGGTACCCCATTCTCTTGACTTTGTACCATTAGCTTTAAGAGGCGTGATGCCATTGGTTTTGAAGTCTGTCGGGACCCGCTTCGTTTGTTTGTTCATTTTGAAATGTCACCTGTTGAGTGATCTCTGCGAAATACACCGATAGCCAAATTTCAGAAATTCGCAAGAAGCCCCATGACATTTGTCGCCAATCTGGTACTCTTGTAATGGTCAGAATTTAATTAATGAGAGTACCAACGTGCATATTGCCATGCAATATCGGACAGCACGTTCCTCTGAGTGCAGAGCTTCGTGTTCGTGGCCCTCAGCCCAAGCCTGGTTCCATTGGTCCTGTACAGGGGATGTCCCTGGAAGCGGCCGCTGCCGGCAAAGACAAGCTGGAGAAACGTGCACATCCCTTAGGAAAAGGCAGCGCTAGGAGGTCTCTTAAATCTTGCTCCAAAATGGTGACAATCACACACAGGAATATCATCATATATACACACACATACACAGATACATATATATGTTTATATATAACATATAATGTATATATGTGTGTAAAATTGCTGAAAACAGTACTTTTAAATGAAAATCAAATCAAAATTGGTGTAAAAGCTTTAAACTGAAATGTGTTCTTTTCATCCTAAAAATGTTTTAGCTACATGTTGTTTAGCTGGAAGGAAAAGGTCTTGAGGATCTTGTAATATTTAGGTAGAGGCTTTTTGGATAACCCCTATTGGAGGATTTCTAAGTGCAATTGTGTTAGGGAGGGAAGATTGAGATGCTGAGAACTAAATGAGCCATAAAAAAAGCTATATCCCCTCCCCACTTTTGGAAGTGATGCTTCCAGCCCAACACCATGAGACCGCCCACATTCAGGATTTTCAGGAAGAGCCGGCTGCTCCCTGTCTTTCCTTGAGTTCAGAGTCTCTAGGATTTGTTCCCTTTGGTTTTGGCTAGCAATAATTTACTCTTAAAATATATGATGTACTAATGCTTCTAAAGCTGCAGCTTTTCACAGCAGCCTAGAAGACTGAGATGCCCATTTTTCTTTCAAGCTAATAGAAAATGAGACCCAAATCTGATAGACAGCTTTGTAAATCTTGCTCAAATAGCACAGAAAATAATAGTTTCCTGGCCTGTGTATGTCTCAAAGCTGGCCTGCACGTGTAGCTCTCTGTATCAGTTCTACTGTCTTTGGTTTCACATGTTATCTTTCCTTTCCTGAACACATTTTCTCCTTCCTTTCACCATCTAGTATTAGTATGGTAAGCCCTGATGTTCAGAACAGGAATTATCTACCTGTGTCTCTGGACAGCACCTAGATCATTGGAAAAATGAATACACAGTGTTAATAGGAAGCAGCTCTAATAAACTCTGCCCTAAAACATTTTGACAGGGATTTTCCTTGATTTTCCCAGTGCAGCTTTGTTAGACATTTTGTCAAAGATCACACTTACTGTATAATTAATTCTTCGCTGGTTATTTGAGGATTGTTGCTGAGGAAGAGCTTTCTTGCCATGCAGCCCCAGTCCTCCTTTAAATGATCTGTTCATACCAGTTCTTCGGAGACCCCCTCAACTTCCAGTGGCAGTAATTGAATTAAGTACAAAGTTTCTGGCATGGAAGCTGCTGAGTTTAGTGCCTTTAAGGCATACCAATGAGGCTATTAGAGTTCATTTTTGTGCAATTTATTTTTGCTGCTTTTATTTTAAGAGTGGTATAAAACATAACTGACAAACTCAAGGAGAGAAGTGTGTAAATTGTGATATATGAACATTTTTTCCCCAGAGAAATTCTGGTTTATCACATGAGCCTGTAAATATGTATCTACAGTTTTAAAAGCACGTCTTTATGTCCCTCATTGTAAATGCTCCGTTTTTAAAATTTTATAATGTATGTTAATCAACCAAGCGATCACAGCACACAGCTTTACATTATACTGGTCTATTTGAAGGATCAATTACAGTCTAAGATGTAGGAAAAAAATATCCACACCACTGACAAGAAATAGCCCGTTATTGCACCAAACTTTTTATCGTTTTCCCTCAGATATCAAATGAAGGTTTTTGGAGAAGGTGGGGGAGTTGATTTTTCCTACAGAAAGAAAAAAAGGAAAAAAAAAAAGAATCAGTGCAAAAGGGTGTCATTTCTCTATAATCATGAGGATATTTTCTTCACAGTACATTCAGGAAAGTATGCCATTTTTTTTTTTGCAAGGCAAAATTTCGCAGTTTTCCAGCAAATTTTTAACCTCCCCCGTGCCTGCTGATGAAACATGTGAAATTTTGCCTTTGACTATTATCACAGATTCTTGTGAAAATTTAAGGAGAAGGTGGGGAAAAAGCTCAGGTTCTGCATGTAGAATTTTGCTAGACTGACACTGGTAGCTCTGCAGAGCTCTCACGACGACGATGATATTGAGAAGTTTATTAAAAATAAACTGTGTGACAATGTGGTATTAACAGGTTGGTGCTTGGATTCTGAACATCACTCTGAAAGGCTGGAAGCTCTGTTGTCTGTCTGCCATGTAAAGAAAAAGAACAACAATAAATTAATGTGACAAACTGTATCGTGGAAATACATTATTTCAGCAAAGGAAGCCTTTGAAGTGGAGATTTAGTGTGTTGCAACTCTGAAATGGGCAAAGCAGTTGGTGTTCAAGAGTTGTTGTCCTCTCTAAGCAGGTAAAAGCTTGAGCAGGGCTGGAAAGGTGAGGATTTAACTTCCCTTCTGGAAGTAGCACCTGTTTTATGCACCTCTGTTGCAGGATATGCTCCATCACAGCACCTTAAACGGGAAATCTTAAACCTTGTTGGAGTTCCATAGGGCTGTGGGTCTTACCACTCGCTTAAGAGAATTGCTTTGGGTGGGCTGCTGTTTAGTACTGGCGTACTAATTCAGTTGACTTGTTTACCAACAATAGCAGACAAAACAACAAGGCTTGGGAATAGCTAAAGATAGGCATGAGTATAATTTCATATAGACTAAAAGTGACATTTTTCATCCCAGAAAATATGAAGATTGCTTACACACAATAAGTCTGATCTTTTAGTGTAAAATCACTGTGCTGTCGCTGTTTCCTGCTGCTGCCTACCTGATTGGTATTAAATGGCATCTAATGTTGGTTAGATTTTGAATAATCTGGTTTTTTTGCAGTATATCTCTCGCTGCGTGAGAATCTTCTGAAATATTCTTTAGCAAAATAGTTAAAATATTTTCCATCTGCCTGAGCTGTCACATAAAGTAGCACTAATTCCTCCTTTCTTATAGGAGCTGTGACTTTTAAAAAGGAGACTGCCTTCAGAAACAAGAAACAAGAACTCGTAGTAATAGTAGTGCCTTAATACCATTTCCTCCTACTGCCGTGTTCTAATTCATGATTCTAGCTGCTTGCAGCTGCCAGGAGACCCAAGGATGCAGGCAACAAGAGACTGCTAGAGGCAGAATCCCCCAACGAAATCTCAGTTATGTGCTGATGTCCAGAGGAAGAGAGATAACCCGTTTAGGACATTTTTATCTTTGCTGCCAGTGCCAGCTGTAAGTTGTCTTCAAGGCTGTCATGCAGGCAGAGTGGCATGTGCACGCTCAGGACAAAAATCCTTAGTAAGACATTTGCGTGTCCCATGTGGGGTTCCTGTCTCCGAGGTGACAGTGGCACCTATGGAGGAGCAATAGAATAGAAACATAAGTCCAGCCCTGCTCGGCTGAGTTGTGTTTCCCTGGATTATGGGCAGCAGAGCCCTTCACCCCTGGGTCATCGGCTTGCTCCGAGCCAAGGGCATTGCGGGGTAGGAGGGAATTCTTAGGGGAAGGGATTTAAGAGTCAGGCTTAAGGGCCACATTTGCTTTATGACTCGCTCTGCAGCTGCTTTGGAAGAGGAAGAGGCAGTTGTTAAAGCTTAGACTGCTCTGAAAATATAACCTTAAATATGAGATGCTAAAACAGATGTTTTCCCCCATCACCACCTTTTTACTGCTTTGCTGAGCAAGTGTGGGTCACCCTGACTGTGTCAGGGCTTGCAGGGGGGTTTTTGTGTTTCTCTTGCATGGAACCATATGATGCTTTTTGCACACTTCAGTAGTGTATTTATAATCAAATGAGGTGTGTGAGGCGCTTCATCCTTTATCTGAAAGTATCTCTCTTGTTCTCATTTATGATTCAAATCAACATTTGCTTGAGTGACTAAGCCTTTTGCCCCATTCAAATTATTTTTATATAAATGTCAATGAAGATTAGGGGAGAAGATGGTATTTTTGGTTCTGTTATTGTGCTCTGTGTGCAAAAGCTCCAGATAACTTCTAGTGCTTACTCACTGCTATTTCTAAATAATAGGGTAAAAAAGAGCCATTCTCTTGAACGAGTGATTTTAGAAATGAACAAAGTCACTGCAAGATTTCAGTAGGGAAATGAGTTGTGTAGAGTTTTCCAGCGCCTGATACAACCTTTGGAAAATGAACGCAAGTATTCCTGCTTTTATTCTGAAAGAATTCCCATCTTCCTTGCCCTTGCTTTCACCAGCATCGATGGCTTTGCAAAGAACAGGGCAATAGGCAGTTCTCTCCAGGTGCCTCCTCAACTTTACATCAGAATATTTGTTCTGTAAGATATATTGCTTGTAGCAGTACCTCATCTACCAAATACTCTTCTGTTGCAAAGTCTTTTACTAACAAGAACCTTGCTGTGACTAGTCCCTGTATTTATAGAGATGTTAAATAGCCTATAATAAAGCACCTATTCTACCAGTATAATTAATTTAATCAAATTTCATCTCTGTTTCTTACATATCCATGTGGAGCATTGTTGTCTGTTCAGTGAGATAATTAGATATTGTAGAGAAACAGATACCCATTAAGCTGGCATTTATCAAGGCCCTTTTGTCCTAACACAAACTGCTTCTGCTCTGCTGTCACTCTGGACACTTTGCTGCCGTTGCACAGAGCTGCTCTTTGCCATTCCAGAGTCCTGAACTTGCTGTCAGCCCAACTGATCATCAGTGAGGAGAAAAGAAGTCGCTGCATCCTCAGAAAATGATGGCAGGAACCTTGCTGACAAAGAAGCCATCGTTGCAGACCGTGTGTGAAGAAGGGTGCATTGCCTGAATATACTTACTATTCTGGAGGCCAGCTGGGGAGAGACTGGGATGCTGTCCTGGTGGCAGATGTACGAATAAATGGAAGAAATCACAGAGGGAAGGTGAAGGAAGGTGATTTATCCACAGTTAGCCCAAGTGAGTTGGTCTGCTGGCTGCAGGGGAGTTCAGTGTTAAAAGCATCTGCATTGACTTGACTTTGTGGGTTTTTGAGGGGCTTACTAAGCTTACTAGTTATCCTCTCTGCAAATCCACATCTAATGAGGGCTAGGTGCCTCTTCACGCTCCTGTGCCTTGGAAAACTTCCCTTTCTGCACCATTTTCCTCCTCTATTTCATTCAGTATCTTTTCCTCATTTTCAGTCTCTCTCAAAAGCCCCAGTGCAGCATATCCCTAGTGATCCTGATTTTTAATGCTCAAACCTAGAATTTTCCCTCTGTAAGGGGAAGCTAAGCAAGGTTGTCCTAAATTGAGAGCATATATCTTATGTCCTAAATGGAGAGCAATGTATCTTATAGCAGAGGCCAGAATGAGCTGATGTATAACACATCAGAGTTTATAGCTCTCATTGGGAACCGACTGAGAATAACACAGGCGTCAGGGAAATCATATCACCATCTTCAAGTAGGGATTACCATTTGAGGGGGCAGACTCTTCATTTAGCTTTTATGATTCCAGGGAGCAGAGCTGTCAGATGGAATGTGTGTATGACCAAGAGCACCGGCCATGCTGGGGCTGTGCATTCAATGTATGTGCATCTGCTTGGGAGCGAAATGTGAAATTGGCTCCCGGTGTCTGCCTGCGCGAGGAGGTGCTCGATGCTGCTGAGTGCACAGCTGGTAGGTAACGAGCAAACCAGTTTTAACACTTTTATGTGACTTTCTCACATAAAGTCACTCACATGTGACTTTCTCTCATACTCATGGTTCAGAGTACCATCATATCAGTGGCAGAATACCTTTAAAAATTGCTTTCTAATACTAAACTCATGAAATCTTGAAGAGGTGGAAAACTGAAGAATAGGAGGAAAGGGACTTTCAGGTAATCTTCTTTGTAATTTTCTTTAAACTCACTCCTTTCCAAATATCAGCAGACTTTGCTCAATAATGTTTTCCCCTGATGACTGGGCACCAACAGAGCAAGGAAACGGGCAGTAGAGAGGTGAAACTTGCCCAGAAATACTCTCCTCAGCTGGGAAAGAACAGGGATTGGACTGTGAACACTTGCCCTTCTTCCCTTCTTCATCCTCCTTTCTTCTCGAAGGACAAAAATACCTTACGGACTCATAAAATAAATAGCTTCTTGCTCTGTCACTGTCTTTTTCTCAGATCTTGCGAATGTCTTTTCTATGCCCCAGTTTTCCTTTCTGTAAAAGAGAATGTTGTAATCATTCCCTGCTTTGAGATTTAGATTGAGAAGGAAAATACAAGGTGCACTGTGCAATTTGGATATTATTGAACTAAATCTTGAGCCCATCCATCTTTTTTTTTTTTTTTTTTTTTATTAAAGAAGGCTATTTGGATTTAACAACACTTGATCTTTTTTTTTTTTTTTTTTTTCCTTAAAGAAGGCTATCTGGATTTAAGTAGACTGGATAGTAGCATTAACAGAAACATGCAGCTCAGTAAACACATCTGAACGTCAAGAAATTCTCTCTCTAATTCTTTCACATCCCAGCACACACTAAACTTTGCTTGTGCCACTTTGGAAATGGTGTGAAAAAAGCTTTGGTATCCGCAGGTCAGGAAGGGAGGGAAATAGCTGCAAAAATATATGTATAAATGTTGCCGGCAAGTGGATGGAATTAGCTGATTTTTGCTTTCCTGCATGGAGCTGGCAAGAAGGTCAGGCTATTTATGTCTCCTTTCTGCTTGTGAGGACAGAAATTGCTCCTATGGCTTTAGCAATGAGCTGGGCAAAGACGTTTTGTTTGCATGGAATGTACCACATTGAGCTGAGCCAGGAAACATGTTAATTGCTCTCAGATGGAGCCATCCAGCGGTTCGCAGTAGCTTGCAGAGCACAGAGCAGTTTAGCCCCTGCTAAACGACTTAACCTGCCACGTTTTTGGGCCAGGCAGGGAGAAGGAGCAGGTGCAGCGCAGCGGTGCGGCAGGGATGTGC
>NW_010582426.1:31833-47128 GCF_000705375.1 Tinamus guttatus | reverse complement strand
AGATGAAGTGCTTTACAGTCCGAAGGTCCATATTCGGGTCCAAAACCTGAGCAGTAAGAATGCATCTTTTACTCTACAAATCTGCTGGACTGTCAGAAATTCAAAGGTAAAACACCTCGGTGTTTTCACCAAAGTGAAGAAAAACCATACAATTCCTTGGATTTTTCAATTAGCCAGCAAATCTGAAGGTAAGCAACATTACTGAGGTATTTTATTAACGTAACATACAACTTCATGCGAGCATCACCCCCTCAATATTTAATATTTGATTATTTAATTGCATACAAGCAACTGTCACACTAAGAAGAATAGTTCCAAACAAACCACAAGCCTCACACAGGCTTTTAGGAATGCACATCATAAATAACTGTTAAAAATAGGTGTTGTAGGTTCTGTTAGAATCATCACCAGGAAAACATTGTAAATCTGTTCCAGAAGCAGTTAAATTTGCTGTAACTTTGTGCAACTGCAGCTGCAGTCTTCAGTTTGTCATTACACTTATTTTGCAATCCCTGGTTTTGGAAAAAATCATACACTTGGCTGAAAATGTAGTATAAGAAATATTCAAAGATGCTAAAAACGTTCTATAAACAACTTGCTCAGTTACACAGTCACAATTTGCTCTGCAATTGCACTGCAGAGAAGCATCACGATGGTTTTTGTCCTGAGTATTCTGACTAAGAACAGGTTTAGAAGACATACAGGAGCCCAAATAGGACTGATTTGTTCAGTATAAAATTTGAAGTGTTATAAAAATACTCCAATGAACATAATTAGAGAATTGTAATACCAGATTAAGCTGTACCTAACAAAATCCTAGAAAGGCTACTTCTCAGAACCAAGTGATATAGGTAAACTGTATAAATTGTTTGCACCAGCTATCTGCAATTGTGCGAGCTTGCATCAGCAATCAGTTAATGTAAGGTCAGAACGTTAAGTTAGTTTCAAAGGTAAAAGTTTATCTATAGCATATTTAAAGATCAGGATTCAGAAGTTCACAACGTATTCATTATTAAACATTGTTTTTGTTCAGAGGCTAAAATGCTCGAGTAACTTACCTGATCCTGGCACAGAAGCTCAATCTTCTCTTCTGCTAACACAGCAATGTCCTCCTCTTTTTCTTGTTCTCCTGCTTTTTCATTATTGGAAGAGCTTGTTGTCTGAGACTCGTTATCCAAGTTTATGATTTTCTCATAAACGTGTTCCATCACCTTTCTCACCTGGAGCATATCACTTGCTGACAGTCGATCTCTGCATAAAGCAAGCAAAGGTTGCCAGAAAACAAACAAAAAACAGCATCCAGAGTTCTCACCCTCACAGTATTCTATTTGTGCAAACCACGAAATATAAAAGATAAGCTCCTTATATGATAATAAATTTCATTTAATAAATTTAATAAAATAAATGCAGTATTTGAATGGCTTTTTATTAAGTAACTTTTTAATAAAAGTCACCCAAATACTGCATAACATAACAGATAAGTATATCCGAAAATTCACACAAGGGGGACTCAAAAAACAGATTATTCAAAAAGTAAACTCTTAATTAAGAGTCAAACATTCTACATCTCAGAGTTCTTGGTAAAAAATGTAAGCAACTATATTAAAAACAAAAGGCGCTCTCAGTTCTTCCAAATATTCTGATATAATACAATATCTAATTGTGTTGCTGCTTAAGGCAAACCGCCTTTTTGAGCTTGCTAGTCTTTTACTGCAAATTTGAAAGTCAAATACGCATTACTTACTTTTTTAGAGTTTTTGCCCCTGAAGATGAATGAGGTTGGAGGTAGAAGGGAATCTTATTGAACTTGGGCATATTTTTCTAGAAGGAAACACATTTTAAAGGTAATAAATGTGTACTCTCATCACTTCCTGTTTCCTCAAGCTGTGTGTGAAGTATATTCAGCTTCTAATTATCAAAACTCAGACAGATTTCCAATCAACAGAACTCCCATAAACAACTTCTAGCATCTCAGGAGTATGACTAACCTGGAAGATGTCCATATTATAGCTAGTCTTTATATATAATTTATAGTTCATTTCAAAGGAAGTTAAATGGTATCAAAAGACTACAGCAACATGGAAAGTATTTTCTGCTCCCTGACTTTACACTTTAAAAAGATACAGACAAGTCTATGTTACTTTGGAGTTCCTATTCTAACTACTTTTGTCAAAAGAAAGCCTATGTTACTTTGGAGTTCCTATTCTAAATACTTACTCTTTGTCAAAAGAAAGAGAATAAAAATCTTAACTGGATATACTAAAAATAATGAGATGTTCAAAGGATCTTAAATACCGTCCTCAAGAGCAAATACTTTAAAGTACAATATATGCAGGCACAGAATAAAGAATTAAAGTGTCATTTCAGAAGTACAATATATGCAGGCACAGAATAATTAAAGTGTCATTTCAAATTAAGTGTAGCTAAATAATTTGTAGTTCACCTAAAAAAAAGCAAAAGCAAAAGCAAAGACATGACTTACATCCACAGTGATGTCAATCACCCATTGTGGCACGGTTTCATTAAGAAGCATAGATTCAGTTTCACCGCCTGAATCCCGACATAATAACCTAAGACACATTAAATAACTTTTGTAAATGAAAGAGTTGAGTAGTAAAAAAGTCTAATCAGAATCATAAGTGGTAAAATTTCAGTCTAAAACAATGTTCAATTGAATGGCTTGCAGAAAGATGGTGGCCAGGAAGGGCTCATTGCTGTAATGCCATGTAATGAATGTTGATGTTGATGTTCAAACACACACACAGACACACTTAGCTAGACAGTATCTGCCACTTTTGTTTGCCAAAGGTGTGTCTTCATATTTTTCTGCTTACACAAAAAAAAGTGATTGATTGGCCACTTAATTTACACTCTTATGTTTCTATACCTGAACAAAGTGCGTCCTCCAGCCTCACCAAAAATAACTGGTGTATGTGGTGGCACTTGAAAGTATCCATTTCCCTTCTGTACTCTGTTCTCCTGCTCACCATTCACTGTTGAAAAATAAACATACACAACAGTAAGACTGCACTAGGCCATAAAATCCAGCACATATATAGAATAAAAAGTGTCACTTCTGCCTACAGCAAGTGAATTAAATAAAGGAAACAAATTATAAACTTAACATAAGGAAGACACCACACATTTCCAACATACAGCAAAAGGAACTAGAGAATAATGAGTTTAATACAGCTTTGTGGTAGGTCTATTTTAAAGTCTTTAGGAAAAAGAGCTCATGAGTCAAAAACTGATTACTAATTGTCTCCATTTTCTTCACAGAATTACGGAAATCCATGAAGCAGAATAATGCATGAACTGGAAATCAGTTAAGAAGAGTCTGCATTTTTCTTTCCCCGCTACACCGAGCGTTCCGATCTATGAAACGCACTGCACAGAGCATCCCTTACCCTTCTACCAAGATTTGCCATGTGTCAAAACAGTAAACTGATAAACCTCAGCCTCATATTTCCCTGAAGTTATTGCATGCTGTATTTAATGTAGTTATAGCTAGTTCTAACAGTATGGGCTTTCTCTGAACAACCACACTCTACATGCAGAAGATAAGATTAGAAAAAAAAATAGAATAATAACATATTATTTTAATTATTCATTATTATTTTATTTTATTATATATTTTATTTATATATTATATTTTACATATTTTATCATATATTATTTTTATTATTATTTTATTATCTACACATAGATATTTTTAAGAAAAGAAATCCAGCTAGCTCTAAGAAGAAATAGACAAATAAAAATATATGAATAGATCTAAAATAGGAAAATACTAAAATACTAACCATGATTTATTTCGTTTTCTTCTTCATCCATTGGATTGATATGTGTTCTAGGCCAATACTCTAGAAGCGCCTGTAGCAGAAGCCCTCCAAGGTTTACTGTGGAGACATTGGTTCACAAAACTACAGTTACATAAAAAATCACCAGCATCTTAACATTCTACACTTCAATTTACAGCTAATAGCTTTCCATAAACACTGAGTAGTTTCATCCCCATAATAAACCTTTTATAGGTACAGACATTTGTGTATCACAGACTCAAAACTGCATAATACCATCTTTCAGTAAAAGCAAGTTTTTCAAAAGATTAGGTTACACTTCCAAAAAAACAGCTCTTGATTCAAGAGCTATAAATTCTTTTAGGTTAGGTAACAGATCCAAGTCTGGAAATAATTACTCTTTCCTTTCTGCTTCTTCAAGGTCCAAAGTCAAGTTAAGGTTAAAGCTTAAACACAACGGAAATGTTAAATGAAACATTTTGATTGCAGAATTCCCTATTGAATTTAATGCCAAGAAAATAATCCTCAAAGCCCAAGCAACTACTGACACATCTAGCAATGGAATATTTTCCAACATAAATACTGAAATTTGGTCTGTGTGTATGTAGTTTTTATTATTATTATTTATTTATTTTCCTCAATGAAACTTCAATATTAGTTAAAACGTACATTTTGGATCAGAACCATCTGGACTGCTAAATCCAGCATCCTTTGCTGAAACCCAAGCTGCAAAGCAGTCACTTTCATCCAAAGTAATTGTCAGCATCTGTTTGAAAAAGAGCAACAGCAAGATTAATACAAACAATTGTTTAATTCAGCAAGTCTATAATTTTACTCAGTGTACAGAGAAGAAAGAACAAGTCAGGAATACAGTTCAAAATTTCTATGCAAATGATAATTTTCTTCAATTACATTAATTCATAATTGGCATGGGGGGATTTAAGCCAACAGTACTACAACAAACAGATCTATAATGATGATTCAGATTATTAAGAATGGAGAATTCATGGATTTGTTGATCAAAACTAATCAAACACATCAGCTAAACTATGACCATTCTTCTAAACTTGTAGCTTGTTAAGGCCTTTGTGAACAGAAAGTGAATGAAATTAGCACAACAGTTTTAGGAGTTGTGTCTCACCCCAGTTTTTAAGTCTACTGAGAACCAGTTTGGCACATACACCATTTTAAATCTCTTCTTAATTTCTTCTTCGAAATCTACTTTCCCAAGGTCTTCAACTTTACACGCCTGTATAACAAAAGAAACACAGAAATCTTTCAGTTGTGGTTAAGCAAGATGAAGAAAAACTACAACAACCAGGGAGCAGACAGCTAGTCTTTCTCTTGCCCTCTATTGTCCCTCTTCAAAATAAAGCTACATTATAACAAACATTACCAAATTAGGTGTCTATTTCCCCGAGAAGATCTTAATTTAACAAGAATCTGAATTTCAGATGATCGAACATGCTAAGATGCAGAAAAGCTTGAAAATACCCCATCTCTTTAAGAAAATAATCTCTGAATTATGCTTTCGGATAGCTAGATGACTTATTTTTTTACTGTGGGAATCTTTAACACTAAGAAAAATCTAAGTACAAAGGAGCAGACAGCTAGTCTTTCTTGCCCTCTATTGGCCCTCTTCAAAATAAAGCTACATTATAACAAACATTACCAAATTAGGTGTCTATTTCCCCGAGAAGATCCGAATTTAACAAGAATCTGAATTGCAGATGAATGAACATGCTAAGATGCAGAAAAGCTCAAAAATACCCTATCTCCTTAAGGAAATAATCTCTGAATTATGCTTTCGGATAGCAAGATGACTTTTTTTATTGTGGGAATCTTTAACACTAAGAAAAATCTATGTACAAAATAAGTAACTGTCCAAGAGTGGACATTTAATCCAAAATTATATGCTTACCTTCAAGACATCCCAGTATGCCACATTATTATTTGTGTCTTTGGTTAATATGTGTCTCTTGTCATTAAGAATGTGGCACTGAATAATACTAGCACCCCCTAGCAAACAAACAAAAATCAAAATTAGAGTGTTTATTTATTTATATATTTTCATTTAATGAAAAAAACAAAAAAAGCACACTACGCATTACTCTTTTCTTCATTATTTTATATCTTGGATATCACAAGGATTGAAATATTTTTATTACAATTATATACTTACCTTCAAGACATCCCAGTATGCCACATTATTATTTGTGTCTTTGGTTAATATGTGTCTCTTGTCATTAAGAATGTGGCACTGAATAATACTAGCACCCCCTAGCAAACAAACAAAAATTAAAATCAGAGTATTTATTTATATATTTTTATTTAATGCAAAAACAAAAAAAAAGCACATTATGCATTACTCTTCATTATTTTATACCTTGGATATCACAAGGATTTAAATATTTTTATTATAACTAACACTAGGTAAATGATAATCACACTGTCTGTTGAAATCAGAATATGGAGTATCAACAGGCCTGAATCAGTGTCTCAGATCTACGATTTCTGCTGATGATAACACAGTTTATAAGATGTTCTGGAAAAGCAGTTGTTTACCTTTAATAACTTGGTCAGGCTGGGTACATAGGGGTGGTATAGGATTGGTACAATCATTATCATAGTCCCCAGATGCTCTAAAATTATGAATTCCCTTCAAAGTCTAAAGAAAGAAACATATTTTTGACACGTTCACAATAATGCATACATTTTGATTTTATCTATGAGTAAACATGCCAGTTCATGCTGCTATTTGGATGTTTACAAGTCCAGTACTGGACAAGATCATTTATTTCTCAATGCAGCATAAGCAGACAAAGGAAGTAATACAAAGCTTAATGTCTTTGGCTAGATTTTTATGTAAAGCTTATATAAACCAGAGCAAGTCAGAGTACAGCTGTAAGCAACAGCCAAGGAGTTCCCAAACCAGACAGCAAACATTTCCTGAATACTTAACTGAATTCACAAAGTGTAAAACATATCACTTACCCATTTATTCACAGAGGATTTCGTTGTTGCAACCCAAAGTGCTGGAGGAGGGTCAGCAGATCTATCCAGTTCCATCTAAACAATTAAGACAGACATACTTTCAGACCTGCTTAGTTTATTTTTGCTCTGTCCAATTAATATTTGCTCTGGGTAACCAGCTGCCATATTTGCTGTACTCTAGATGTACCACTCTCAGCTTACTGAAGAAATATAAAATTTAGATGAGTTGCATTACCCAAGATGCATTTATTAAAACAAGAATTCTCCACATGGACAAAAAGGTAGGTGAAGCTTGCATTAATATCAAGTATATACTCAAGTTGTTCCTATCATGCTGCAATCATGTATAACGCAAATTAAACAGCACAATACTTTACAAATTACTTTGCACTTAGATAGTTCAATTATTCAAAAAGAGAATGAAGAAATTCAACATTAATTAAAAAGTGGAACTTTAAATATTCGGCTCGGCTATTAAGTTTTTTGGACAATAACAAACCACAGTAACTAAGACCTTGGAACCTGTTCCTGATCTAAGTACAGTTGACCATAGTCTCCCCTGCGCCCCCCCCCCTTTTTTTTTTAATATTTAAGCTGAAAATTTCCAGATTTTGACTTTTTCCAAAGCTAAGTTAACATATCCAGGATACATTTTGCACATAAGCTAACAGAACTGACTCATAAAGAAAGCCAGATTGCTTCTATAGTGGCATCTGTTTGAATTGCAGACTTAGTGCACCTACACGTCCCAATGTCAAGTCATTTAGAGTTACAGAGAGAAATGAGGAAAAAAAAAGAAAAAAGAAAAAAACACAAATAAACAAAACCCAGTAGTTTACTCGGAAAAATTCAGGCCAGTGCACGGAGTTCTCAGTTAGGAAAATACTATGATTAAACATTCAAAAAAAGTCCACAATTAATCTGTGCAGTTCCCATGACTATGCAAAACGCTTTGACAGTCTGCATACTGCTTATAAGGTATGTTCTTTTTTTAAAGCTTTGGCAATGATGGTTTAACTTCTTGGAAGTGAACAAGGGTCTGGGAAAAACAACCTTTCATGTTTGAAATATGGAAAACTTCTGCAATTTTTAGATTTTGCTATTTTAGATAGTCACTAGGCATTTATGTGCTACAGGCCAAGTTTCACCTGTAGCTTAGGAGATAAAGCCAGTATATTGGGGAAGTGTCTTAGTAAATCTTTTTTTACATATAAATTCTTACATCATCTTATAACTGAAGCTACTGTTTCACCAGATAATATGCAATATAATTCGATGTCCAAACTAATGTTCTAAACACTCTTAGCATAGAAAATTACAAGATATTACTCATATATATATTTATTTCAAATATAGCCTGAAATTTATCAGTAAGACTTCAAACTGCTGTGGGGAAAAATAAAACAACAAAAAAATAATAATCAATTACCTTAAGAACTGGGGCCTTTTCTTCACAGATCAGCACACGGATATCTGGATTTCGCAAATCTGTACAGTAAATCTTCCTGTCTCTTCCTCCAGAATAAACATGAGTGAAGGCTTCGTTGACCTGCAGAGCCCAGACCCCTTCATCGTGGACTCGGTATGTGGCTATGCATCTTTGCTGCCCAAGGGACCACAGGCGGATAGTCCCATCAGAACTGCCTGAAAGACACTGAGTAACAACCATTGCATTAAATCAAGGGAGCGTTTAAATATTTTCAAATCAGCCTTTGCAATAGAGCTTCCCTAAATGTTATGGTAACATTTTTCCATTAATGTACGCTGAGAGTAAGAGTTAATACCTCTAGTAACTATTTCCAGACATTTTACGTCCAGCCCCCAAATCTTCTTCATTAATTAAAGCCAATCCCCTCAGGATACCCAGAGGCACCCTGTTAAATCAGTGTTTTCCTTCACCAGCCTCCCTCCATTCATCGTTAAACAGCTGCAAGACTCCTTTTAAGCTATTTTCTGCTATCTGTAATGCTAAACATTTCTTATATTGAAGGAGACATTTGCCTTCTGTCAAATGCTTGTCTCAAATAACACACACATACCTGTGTGCCATCCCTGTTCAACAGCAAAGCTTTCACATTGTCCGTGTGTCCTTTGAGTTTCATTAGTTTTGCACAAGTTCTTGGATCCCACACCCTTAGAACCTGTGCAAGCAAACATTGGAATACTGCATCAACACTGCTCTTTCCACAGATGGACATATATCAAAATAAGCTTTTCCAGGTAGAGTGAGCCTTATTCCCAAGGCACACACCCCCTACCAATAACATATTTCTTTAAAGCAAGATAAACATGACTAGATCGTATGCATCTCAAAATAACAGGGAAAAAAATCCCATGTTATTTCATTTGTTTTGGCTTTTGCTATCTTATTATTAAAAATTCTAGAATGGAAGTGACTGGAAACTTGATAGAATGATGTGGAGTGGGGGATGGATTACAAAAATCCTCTCAAATGCTTGATTGGAGTATCCTGTTTTCATTTCTATATTGACTTGGAAATAAAACACTTTCAAGGTGAATGAAATTAAGAGGGGAAAAAAAAGATATCTTTCAGGAGTCTTTGACCTTCCTCTACAACAAAAAGCACAAACTATCCCTTGGAAATATTTAAATTTCTTTATGTCGTGAATTGCTGATGTTTTTCCTGTTATGACTATGGCACATACTTCACTTTTTATAATCAGTCTGCCCTCAAATCAGAGATCTTACAGAGAAATGTAACCCTCTCTATCATACATATGATGATATTAAAGCTATATGGATAACTTATGTATTTTTATAGAGGCAGATATTTGTGACACCCTTTCTATCTCTCCTTAAAAAAACAAAACAAAAAAACACAGTGTACATCCTCATTATTTAAAACAAACAGCTGCTGCAGACCTGAAATTAAAAATGAATACAATTATTTTATCTACATTCAACTTTGAGCTGAAGCAGAACGAGCCTGACCACACTGTTGCTTACCTTTTCAGTGGACCCTGACACAATTACTGTTCCCATTTGATTCATTGCAAGGCTGTAGATAGAGTCTTTGTTCCCACTGAGGGAAGAAGCTATATCAAAATAAAAATAATATTTTCATTTTTAATGCTACCATTTGATAATATTAATTCACTCAAAAATGTTATATTTTTAGACCAAAACGCAGGGTTTAATACCCTATGATAATCATACATGACAATCCCTTACCCAGTACACAGAGATTAATTTTTTTTTTTCTTTTTTTTTTTAAGAGATATGAAGATTCCCATCTCGATTCTTCCTCTACAACTCTATAAAAGCAAAGTAACTTCTCATACTTAGGGTCATTACAATCACTGTGACATCTGGCACCAGAGTTCAGTGTCAGGATCACTCTGAGGAAATAAATGGTGTTTGAATGGAACAGCTCCTTTACATCATATAGTACACACTTCCTACCAGGAACACTGTTCCTTATGAGCACCTGGGCTTAAAAAGAAAGCACACACAAACACACACCCTTAGACATTACTGTTCTAACTCTGGAAATGCAAATTTATTTGTCATCTTGGAAGTAATGTCTCTCTTTTGATGTTATCTCAAAGCAAACATCAGCTTCCCACTCTTCCCAGGCTCACAACTATGATTCATTCTGTTACTAGAGCGAGGCTGCAATGTCTAAGAAATCAATTCTATCCTCAGCCTTGTTTTTTCTATAAATCAGACAATAACACAAAGCAGCACAACTTAGTTATCAGCAAAATTTCATAAAATTTCATATGAACACTTATAAAATAGGAAGACCAGTCATTTTCAATATGATTTTTTCCAAGACACCAAAACAGACCATGGTCAGATTGGATTGCTTTCCACAAAACATATCCTGTAATAGCCAATATAAAACAGGATGCAGAAGACCCAGATTTGAGTTATTCACTCAAGCAATTAAACGTAACTGAACTTGAAGGCTGGCACCATACTTCTCAGATGAAGAGTCTAACCAACACTCTCCCAAACAGCATAAGTGTGTGTTGGAATTACTCGCTAGGAAGAGACCTCCCAAGTATCTCTAATGCCTTTAATGGGATAGGGAAGCAGGACATACCACTTAAGAGATTATGATGACGAAATAAGGTAGTAATCCTGATACAAAGAATCTACTGGCAGTTTCTCCTTTTCCCCTTGCTGTCTAATATTTAAATAGTGATTAGATCTCTCTAGTACACAGAGACCAGGATGTACAGTTTTTACCAGACCTCATGGATCTTATTAATGCTGCTCAATAAAACACACTGCATTTGCTTCCCCTCCCTAGGTACCTACTTGTGACGGTGTTATTTGAGGCAGTCAGTGCTGTTAGAGTATTTACATCCCAGAGGAAAATCTGTCTGTCCAGCCCAGCAGATGCTACCAGTTCTTTATCTTTTGCATACGCTAAAGCTTTCACATAATCCTGTAATAAAACAAGTATAATATCATGAACCAACTATATTATCAATTTGTAGTCTACACTTTGATTTTTAAAAGACTGTCAATGATAAAATATCATATTTACAGAAAATGTTTTTCACCTTATGTGTCCTTAGTGTTGACATGCAAAATCCCTTATGTGCGTTCCAGACTTTAACAGTAGTATCTGAAGATGCAGATATCACTAAATTTGAAAGAAAAAATAGAAAATATTAATGGATCATTCATTACTTTAGAATATGTTCTTAAATATTATTTTTTTTGAAAAGATACATTTTAATTTTCATTAAAACACTTGCTTACATTATTTGCCATATTTAAAATATGCATTGCAAATCAAATTTGACATGCTAAAACATGAAAAAATTATCCAAATGGTTAAAACGGAAGAAAATATACTTTTATATACAATTCCTGAAAGCGTTAATTTTCAAACATTTAAGTACTTACATGTTTTACCATTGCAGCAGAGTACAATATCATTTACCCAATCTGTGTGATGTTCCATAGATGCTATATAAGGGTCTTGCTGGAAATGAAGGAAAAAGCTTATAAGGTCTCTTCATAAATGGAAAATATTAATGTGATTATCAGATCCAGTTGTGACATTTTCTTCAACCTTCAGATGGTTCAAAAGTTGTTCAGTGTAGAGTTGCCTGAATTCACACATCCAACATTTTTATGAGATAACTATACAGAGAGATTGCACACTGCTCTTCAATGGAATTCCTGCATATTTTAAACTTAGTCAATTTTATTATATATATTTTTATAAATAAATAAATAAATACAAAATTTCAAGCTAAAGTGTTTAGGCTTGTATCATAGGAAAAACAAGCAAACAAACAAAAATAGGAGCACACTGTGCTCCTCTGCAGAGGACCAGAACGACGACACACACAAGGATGCTGAAGTCATGAACTTGCTGAAGTCCTTATCACCTTCTGTCCCTACCTTCCACGAGGACGTCCCGGTGCCCAGCTAGGATCATATCACAACCCATTTGTTCAGTAAGGCTGTTAATCTAGTTCTCTCTCATTAACATGGCAAAGTGCTACAAATTTCCTTTTGTTACAGAATTAGACACAATGGTATAAATAAGTGGGACCAGCAGAGAATCTGATCAGTTTTTACTTTAAAATAAAGATGGCAACAAAGGTGAGATTGAAGACCCTTCCAAGATACCAGAATATTCCAAGATACAAAATATTCACTGACTAAATTTAAAAAGTCATCAACATGTACACATATAACTAGCACAACATGGCTCTAATAATTGGTATTTATGTCTCACTGGAGACCACAACATTTTATACTTAACTTTGTTTTCTCTCTGCTGGGACTCGTTCTTTGGAAACATACAGCCACATGGATATTTGTAATCCTGCACATTTTTGTCACAATGAGTATTCTAAAAATGATTTCCCTATTGCTAATTATTGGCAGGTGTTAAATAACTTAATATCAAGTACATATACTGTAAGCAGCTTAATAGCATAAGCTGAAAAATAAATTAGACCAAGGAATCCTCTCTTAGCTTACCTTGTGCTGATTGACACTCCATATCCTTATAATAGAGTCTCGGCCTGCTGTGAAGAGCCTATTTAGTGCTGGATCCAGCTGAAGTGCATTTACCCCATTTCGGTTATACTTCTCCACCTCATCTCTAATCACATAGGAGACCTAAAACACATTTATACAAATCTGATTATGGTATTAGATATTGACTTGACCATAAGATGCTACCACCTAAATTCCTTGTTGCTGAGGCTCTCAGGTAGAGAATGCTAAGGGCTTTACAAACATTAAAATAGTCTATCAGCTTGAGAGTTACTATCAACTTCAGCTGTTTTGTTTTTTCTTGAAAAATGGAAAAGAGCCATTGATATTAGTAGGGTAGAAAGAGAGCCCAAAGGATTATCTCATCATTATAATTCACTCCTAGACACAAAAAGAGAATCCTAAGCTCAATTCCTTGTTCTGCACAAATATGCTGGGCAATCCTGGATAACCTACTGAGTTTGCATCTCACTTCTTAAATTCATTTCTTAGTTACTAAAACCGGGATGACAGTATTTTCCAGCCTCATAAAGGAGAGGAAAAGCTACTAAGGATTTCCAAGCATTGAGTGACTGTAAATATATGAAATATGAGTTAGGAGTTAAATCACTATTTTTATTACAGTATTTTCATATACGACAATTCAAAAATGTTTTCAAAATACTATGTTCTTTCTCATATAAGAAGGAGCACAACTACATACTACTTTTTGAAATACAGAAACTCTTTATTTACTTTTGTATTTGACGGGACTCCGTGGGTAGTTCATTTAACTGCTTTGCTCACAAACACTACATGGAGATTTAATGGGAATAGCAGGCATCCTACAAAGGCTACAGCACCCTGCATTAGTGATGGCCAGAAAACACAATTTTAAGGCACCACAGTCCTCAGAGCCACCCACTTCAGACTGAGCTGCATCTCTGCCGAGCACTTCTTGTGGGTTTATGCATTACTGTGAGGAAATCCCTCAAGCTTAATGAAAAGTAAGGAAATTGAGAGCTAAGCTCTTTCCCAGCTTCTGTAAAATATAATCAAAACAGAGTAAAATTTTAGGCTTGATATAATCCAATCTGACAACAGCAGGAACCATCTAGATACAAAAGTACTGGTGTTTTCACAGTTCTTTCAAGGAGTGGTCTTGGGCTAGGGAGCTGAAAGTAATTTTTCAAACCGGTAATTACAGGAGCACCAAGAAAACGTTGTCCAGGTCAGATCTCATTTATGCAAAACAGAAGAAAAAACATAATTTCCTATTTATCACTAAAGAGGCATGTTAGGAAATTTCTGATCACGGGAACTGGCAGGTGTATTTGCTGAATAAAGGAAACATCTCCACTATTACATTCCTCTGCAGCACATTAAGAAAACCGAGGCCTTGGCAATCCATATACCCAGTTCTGTTGTCTCTATTTTAGAAAATGCTGAAACAGCTAGAGCAACACAACAAGACCAAGATTTGAGCCACCTGAATCCTTCTGCTCCAATATTCCCTGATACCACGCCACAACTCCATTTATTAATTACAGTTTCCAGCAATATCTTTTTCACAATGCCTTTAAATCCCTTCTTGCTTAAATAGTCTGTAGCAGCCACTCCTAACTCTTGCAAAGCCTCTGCTCTTCTTCCAAATTTTATTGTGCTGTTTTCCATGACTCTCAGGTTCTCTCACTCCTTCCAGACTCATCCATAATATTCTTGCTAGCCAGGCTCAACAAAACTTTACTTACACGAAACTTCAGAAAAGTTATGAGAAGACACTGCCAGATGTGCACAATACTTGTTTATATTGAAATTAAAATGAATCAAGACTTACAGTTTCTGATAAACAAACAGAGATGGAGGGAAACTTGGATCTCTCTATATTTAAATAAACCTGTCAGTTGTAATGAGGACAGCAGGAAGTGTGTGCAACTTCTCATACAGACTAACAAGCCTTGTGTGAAATCTGCTGAAATAATGTTTGAAATGCCTATCTTAACACAGAGGACTTAAATTTCAGTTGTACTTATTGATCTAAGTTTCCATCCTTGATTTAAAGGTCTGAAAGTTGCATAAAACAGGGGGACAGCAGGCAAGTGGACAAAAAGGAAAAGTTCACCAAGATAAACAGAGGAAAGTTGCTGACAACCCACATGTGATTCCCCGTGGTACAGGGGGGGAAAAAAAGGACTGAAAGTCATTGCTTTAAAAAAAAAAAATGGAGCCACATTGAGTACATAAATATAATAACTGTATGTAAATATAATAATTACACAAATATAAAAAGCATACACAAGTGTACTTGTATATACATGTGATTAGACATATACCTTTTATATGCTTTTTTATATGCGTATATGGATGCATTTATATATGCTATATACATCTGGGTTATGTAAATGCATTTACACATATAGTATATGCCTATATAAATGCACACACGTATATGTAAATAGTATAAATGAAATAGGTTTTCTGGTGAGGATATGTGATAAACTTCAACTTGCAGCCACATCATACACGCT
>NW_010582426.1:13400-28447 GCF_000705375.1 Tinamus guttatus | reverse complement strand
GACGGGAACGGATAACTTTTACTAGAATAATAATAATAATAATAAAAGGATAAAGGGAAAATAAAGGCGTTGCTTTACGTTCTCCTTCTCCATTAATGCCCGTTGCAGCTATAGGCGGAAGACTCAATAGCTGCTTCAGTTCTGCCCCAGCAAACATAAGCTTGTTTTATTTTGGTACAAACCATGTTTTCTAGCATCGCTGAGCACAGCATGCTGTCAGGGAGGTCTCCCTTGACCAAAACCCCTCTCAATTCCACAGTTTCTATTGATTTGCCCTCTTACGGTAGCATGAAGTAGATGATCAGAGGCGCTTCAGAACGGAAGACAGTTTTTCCAGTGTTACTCTTTTTTCTTTTTTTTCTTAGCTAAAGCTATGACTTCTTTTTTAATTTTCTTTATGAGAAGAGCTCAGTTATGTCTTGGCCTCAGGCCAGTGGTAATTACCAAAGAGCCCCAGGTGCCGTCGTGCTGAGAATGTCATTTTATCATGCCCTGGGCTGGAGCAGAACAAGGGCAGCTTCACGTCTTCTGCTTAAGTAAATCCTGAGCAAAGTGCCCGGCTGCTTTTCCGCATGCATTAGTCCATTAAGACACTGAGGGCTCCATAGCACAACAGTTGTGTGCATATTTTAAAGTAATTTCTCACTGTCTTTTAAGAATGCTGCAATGTTTGTGTTTATGGTTTTAAAGACATACCCTGATAAACTGAAATTAAAATTTCGTTCATAAATCCTAATCTTCATTTCATAATCCATAATCACTGATGGATTATTCATAAATAAAGTTAATTTCCTTCATGCTATGTCTTCAAGGGCAGTGTGCATATTTTGTGTATTTAAAGTTCAATTTATGAACAGAGGACCTTTGTTTCTTTACATAACTATGTGATTTTTAAACATTTTTCTTAGTGTGTCTCAAAGAGCTGGCTATTAATGGGTAGTCACTACTGCTGTATATATAAAATACAGTACTTCTTAATTCTTCAGGTCAACAATTCATAATCTTGAAGTAGAAAAAATATGTAGTGATTCCTTTATATCAATCTTTGAATATTTGAAAATTGTCTAGTCATATTTGCTATCATTTGCTTCATGCTTGTTGAAGGCTGCTAAAGATATAAGTTTCTGTGATTTACATATGTCTAGCAAGTTTAAAATAACCCAAAGATCTTCAATCCTAAGGGTAAAACTATGCAAAAAAATATGGTAAGTAATATTTTTTTAAAAAACTTTCACTATTTCATTACATTTGTCTCATTTTAGGAAAGTGGTGAGATGATTTAATTTGTAATATTAGCTCTTTGTTTTTCTTTTTGAGAAGATCATCTGCTTGACTGTGACAAAATTGACTGTGACAAAATAAACTCTTAAAACATGCAAGTTTCCATTCTATTCTTGCATGTTGAATGAGGTTTTTGATACTTGCAAGAATCCAGAGGTAACTTTTCAATCCCCATGAAAATCATCTTTGGCTAAACTGGAAGCAGAGAAAATTGAACGGGAAAAAGGAGTGAAGCCAGGAGGTTAAGACAAGGAAAACATAGGATGGAAGTACCAGGAATAAAAATACTTACTGAGTAAATAATTGTAGTAACAAGCAAGAAAGTAAAGGTACTGTTTCCTCTGTAGTAGTAGCCTTAGGAATGCAGTATTTTCCTGCTTTTTCTGGTGTTCCAGTCCCACTTTGTGAGATTTGACATTCACAGGTTTTCGGAAAATGGCAAGGGATCCATAAATACGTTATAAGAATGATTTGAGCTCTGAGAAATATGAAGGATGCTGAAAAGTCCAGATCTACAAAAGAAGAGAGGAAACATGATAGCTGTTTCCAAACAAACAGAAATATGGAATAAACTTTTCCTTCATGTCCACGATGAACAAGATAAGTAATGGGTTGAAATTGTAGTTCTGCAAATACAGACCAGGCACTTTTTTATTATATTTTTTATAATATTATAAATATTATATACATATTTTTTGTAAAATTATACATTTACAAGTGGAAAAGGCCTCTCCAATCCACCAAGAAAAAAACTTTGTAAGTTCCAGAGTCGTGAGATGAGCTAGATAAAACATGCATCTTCTTCCTGTCTTGAATTTAAGACGAGCTAATCACTGAAAAACATCCCCAAGGAACATGGTAGATTCTACATAACTTGAAGCCAGAAGTGTTGTAGCCAGTATATAATTTATGGATATGACTCATATGTGGCTGTTTGAAATTACTGTATTTAGTCTGTAGTTTATGGGATGTGAAGTAATGATGATTCTTAAACCCTGTTTAATTGTATTGCATGGCTGAAATTTCCTGGAATTTCATATTCTACACTTTTCGACAAGCAAGATGTTTATTCAAGTTATGAAATTGATAACTTTATTCAAGTTGCGAACTTGAATAAACTTCTTTTTAATTCCTTCACGTCAAAAATCTGCTCTAAAAATCACAAGTGTGCTTAGACAGCCTATACAATCATTTGAAGCTTTATTGTGGTTCTATGGAAGGGATGAGTTTAAAACCGTACCTCTTGCTGTTGGATTAAGCTCTGAAAAGGTGCAGAATATCATCCTAACTAAAGTTGTAGCTTTCAAAAATGTTTTGGCAAACACATTTTATGCTTGTTGCAGTCTGGTGTATGTTTAGAGTGACTATCTGTAAAAGTTTATCTTATAATCATGTTTGGAACCCTACAAAAAGAGGTGACATTTCAGAAAGAAACAATATAAAAAACAATGCATTGAAAGGTTGGAAATCTTTCAGGGATGATAATAGTAATGTTTTGCATTGTTATAGCATCTTACTTTAGAGGAATATGAAATACTTCAAAAAATACTAATACTGTTTTTTGTTTTTCAGAATGCCAAGAAGAACTAGATGGAATAACCGTCTTTAGGCACTGAGCTAATTTTCAGCCTTATTCTGTGCGCATTAGGTCATTAGGCAGAAAGCTAATTTGTGTAGCAATGCCTGTAATGTGTACTTATCATAAAAGCCATTTCCTGTAATTCTGTAAAACCAATTAGTTATTTAAAAGATACGAAATTTCATGTCAGTATAATTTCTTAGTCTGTCGTGCACCATGAAAAATGGGAAATAGGTTTCATATAAATTATTATCTTGATAAATACATTAGCTACTTTATACTACTATATTCTTTTCTAAAAGGCATTTGGACACACCTTTAGTTTAGCTAGAAATGTTTCTTGGCCTCAGAAGTTCCTCCTTAGGTAAAATTGGTTGAGTGATTCAGACCTTTATGTAATTTATATAATGTAATTTTATTTCTGAGTTTGTGTGTGTGTTCTTTTGTATTTTGTTTTATATATAATATTGTCATTGTGCATTCCAAGTAGTACAAGGAAGACTTATCTCCTTGATAACTTTTTGGTGTTTCTTTATTCTGCATCACTCTTGTTCTGGGGATTTGGTGTTTCACAACAGACATTTCTGGCATCTCTTGATTGCTTAGGTAACCTAAGGGGGTTTCCTGAATTTTCTCACCAGTAATTGAATTTATTCTGCCCATGATGGATGCATTTAAGTTTACATTGTAGTAAGCTTGCATGCATTATTTAGAGATTGCACTTAATGTGATGTATCAGCTGTTTTGTGGTATTCCCTAAATTGTGGGCACACCACTCCCTATCTCCAGATCTAAGTTATGATGAAAGGGAGAATCACAAATTCTCTGAAGTAGCAGCTGTACTGAATAGAAATCCCCACCCTAGCAGTTATGGCTGCAAATAATATTTCTGCAGTGCAAAATGTCTGCTTGCATGACCAAAGGGTTTGAAATTGTATCACTGAGCAACGAACTGCCACCACTGCATGGACAAGTATGTTCACAGATACCATTTCTGAACTGTAAGCATCAGAATTGGTACCTATCCTACTCCTCCAAGTAAGTGTAATAAATGATAAATACTGTACTATGGAAATCTAGATTAGTTCTTAAACTGTGCTGATATGTCTACAGGGTCAGGTGGGAATAAAGAATGAAAGACTAATCTGATAAAACCATTAAAACTGGCTCATTTGACAGGAGAAGGCCACAACTGCGCACAATGTATTTCAATGTTTAATTTTCTTTAGAGTTCAGTACAGGTTCCTTATTTTTGCACCACATTTGACTAGGTTCAATCTGCAGCTTTTGCTTTTGCCCATGATGTGGCCGACTAGGTTGATGGGCTGCTGAAGAGAGGTTACCCCAAGGAGAAGACCCGCTGTCCCTGGCCGTGCACACTGCTAATTCTGTTGCAAGCTAAAAACAGACCATATCTCTAAAAACAGAGCATCTCTCTGCTCCATCCGACTTGGTTTCCATTCACCACTCGTCAGAGTTTGAGATCTTGATCTTACGAGAGTATTTTGATGTCCGTGCTCATAAGTATTTGCTGTTATGTGCATATTGGACTGCCCTGGGGTCAGTGCTTATTAATAACACAAAGCAGAACCATAAGATGCAAGAAGCTCCGTAGTCAGGAGCAATGATTTGTCCCTGTGAAGAATTTAATCTAAATTAAATTCAATAGACCTCTTCACCGCTGTGTGCTGCAGACTAGTTATGTATAGTATAACTGTGTTTTGCAGTACCCATTCTTGAAAAATATTACTCCACGTTGAGAAAGACATTCCATTTTCCCTCTGTTATGAAGCTAATATATGTTTTAGTGTTAAAATAATGTTGATTTTGATACGAGTTTTTGATACAATTAATGTTTTCCTTACTGTCAATAAAATAAAGACCTTTCTTATTAAAACTTTCTGAATAGGGGTATTGTGTGAAAAATAAATAGGCTGTTGATCAGTATATATATTTCAGAATTAGATTTTAAGGTATGTCAAAAGTTATCATAGTAAACCTCGTTTAAAACGTAAGTTCCCTTTCCTCTCATAGATCCTACTTCCCTACTGTAAAATCAAATATGTCTCCATTTTGCATTTTGTTCACTTACTCAAAAAGATCATAAATCACCAGATCGAAAACAGAGGCAAGCGTTGCCTGTCTGTTCTCTTGCTGGCTGTAAGATTGTGTGGAGAAACAGATTTCTAGGATTGCCCCACCAAATAGGTTTTCTAGGTAGAAATTGGCAGAGGAGGAGGCTGAGGAGAATTCGAGGATCAGGGGTCTAAGGAGAGGTTGTGGAGGCACTCTGATAACCTGCAAATTTTAAGGTAGAATCTAGGGTTCGGTAATGTGACACAGCCCCAAGGTAATTGTACAAAAATCTGTTTCTTCATCTCTTGACATCTGCATATTCATGGCCATTAAACT
Source organism: Tinamus guttatus (assembly GCF_000705375.1). The sequence goes on along the minus strand of NW_010582426.1, from coordinate 23,175 downwards.
AATGGTAGTGTATTAATACTAACAAGAAAAAATAATTTTCTTATGCTCTGGCAATAAAGAGGAAAAAGAACGCTACACTTCGCAGTTAAAGGAAGTGGCACATTTCTATCAAGTACACGATGACTATATAAACAGGAATTTAGTTATTTCTATACTGACCATCTTTTTATTGTTAAACTTCAATTTACTTTTTTTATTTCCATATATTGAGCAATAACGCAGAAAATACCTCTGTTTCCCCCCACACTTAAGAAGCTGCCTTCCTAATAGCTGAAAGCAAATTCCAAATAGTAACACAGCTCTTAGCTGCAGATCTGAAGCTTGTTTTTACTTGGATAAAAAAAAAAAAAACAGTTTTTCCATGCGCTCTTCAGCTTTTAGATGTTACAGCCTATGAAAAAAGGCAGGAGTACAGCTTGTTGCCTGAGTTTTTTTTCGTTATCTTCGTTGCTCCTTTTCACAGACTCAGAATGATGAAGAGGAAGCAGAAAATTCATGTTCAGGTAAAGATCTCTTTTGTAGTTAAGGATATGAGCAGATGCATCATTATAAATGTGGCTCATTTTGAGAGCAGTAGCTTCAGTGCCATTATAGAATAATTATTTACTGTTATTTAAAAGTCTGCGCTTGTAATTGCTCATCTTGAGAACATACTATTGCTTTCTGGAAAAATTACGCTTAAAGTGGCTTATTGATGGCATCACAAAACACTTAGCATCTTATTTCTTTAAAACCATTTATTTTTTCCTTTGGTGATGGTATCTATCAAAGTGTTTGATAGCAGCTGTTTTTCTGTCTACGTGCATTAATGCTCACTGGCTTTTGAGGACAACATACTTCCTTCAGTGCAATTCCTCCAGGAAAACCCATGGTACGTAAGTCTGTTACTGTCTCTCAGGAAAGATCCCGAGTCTACTCAACAAACAGTAAAATAATTTTTGGACAATAATGAATGCTGTTGAAATAACTGTAAGAGAAGTAACAGTTCCTAGCAATAAGGCTACTAGTATAAGCAACCAGTAACTTATACTTTTCATTCTCCTATATGTGTTGTTATCAGATTTTATACATAACTTCTATTTTCAAAACTCTATAAAATTCCAAATATGAGGGGAAATATGGCTTTTTATCTTTCTTTAAGAAGATTTATATTTTGCAGAGGAGTTTATGACAGCATTTTGTATTGAATGTATTTTGGGCTCAGATCTTGTATGCATTAGTATATTTGACTTTTTTAAAGTTGTTTTTTTGGTGTAAAATACAATGGGTGTCCATGGTCTACAAATTTTAACACACAGGAATTAAGGCAGGAAAACGGTGATTGCAACATCTAACCAAAATCTTTAAAAGAAGGACAAAGTTTGTGCCAGTATTTAATGTATTTTGGAAGTTTAGCTGGTTAAAACTTCAGTTTAAAATGTCATGCAGGACAGCTTTTACTTTTATGTTTCTACAAAGGCCACCTTTTTAATGTCACTACAGTTTCAGCAGAAATAAAATCATCGAGCAATATTTAAGTGATTATTCTTCATATTTTTTTTTTTTTTTTTTTGTTTAAATTATGTGACATCTCTGAATTCTATATATTGCTGTCAGAACAACCACCAAACTCCTCCCGCTTTGATCCCTCCCTCAGGCATTCCAATACAAAAGAAAACTTTCCGAGTGGGAGCTAGATAGGTAAAAAGGATGATCTTTAGAACATAAGGGTGAAGGTGAGAAAATTAATATTTTTCTGTCTTCTAGGAGATAGAAGTTAGCAGAAATTTGCTTACGAGATCAGTGTGAAATCAGTTTCTGTTTGGAGGGGACACTATATTTTGCTGCTAAATACTTGCATACTGTGAGGAATTTCCATTACTGATTTTGCTTATTTACATCTGCATATATTCAAAATATTTAAGGGTATCTGTCTATGTACATTTATGTGTAAATCTATGCACATATGCTTTGAAGTCTTGGTTTTATTTTAGATATGGTTAGGTGTAGTATATAAGCATATGTTTTTAATGTAGAATTGCTTTATTCCTGTAAATATCCAGCTATTCATTTTGCAAGTAGCAGAATATTTTTTTAAAAAAGATTAATACTTCTCATATTAGTTTATGATTGCTCTTTAGTTTGTTTGTTTGGTATATGAAGCTTCTTCACTGAGGTACTGTAGTCCTCAAATTGGCTTTAATGATTTCTGGTCTGAACTGTAGTTGTCTTTAGATACCAGAATTTGGTTACCTGCACAAATTGGGAATGTTTATCTCAGATTTTGTTGGAATGTTTAAATCCCACATACAATAGCCTGCTGCATCTCTTTCCAAACGTAGTATGTGAATAGCTTTTCTAATAGTATGATGATGTTATGAATCGCTTTTAATTTTTATTCGAGTAGCTTTTTATGTCACCAAAAAAAAGGATTCATATGCATATGCATATGCAGTTTTCATGAGTTCAGGGGGATAGGGGTGGAACAAAGTGAGAGGAAAGATATTAAGTATACAGTATTACAGATGTATAACACTACAAGAAACGTGATGTACTTCCCAGTTTGTTTCTAAAAGGACTAAAATCAATCCATTAATTCTGTTGATAATTACTGGTAGGCAGACAGAAGAAATCAGTGATCATATAGCAAAAAAAAACCTTTACTGAAATTGGGTAAGAGGCTTATTTTCTGCAGGCTTTTGTGCACAAACAAGAAAGAATTCTTACCCTATTTATAATATGTTGTTATGAGATATTTTCTTTTTTTTATTCATGAAGTTTAAAGTTTATTCATCTGTTTCAAAAGTATTTTGAGCTGCATATAAAATGACATTTTGACTTTTTTTTTAAATGATCTATATTATGGATTTTTTTTTATAATGATGGGTTTCATTGCAGTATATATGCCTGGTGCATCCAAATAATGATGAATTTGAAGATGTTTTTAACATTCAGAGTTTTCCGGCCAGCATTTTCTTTTGCATATAGTGAATTGATTAAGTACAAAGTTTGAAATCTGAAGTAGATTATTTATTTATTTATTTATTTAGTAGAAATAGATTTTTTTTTTAGACATCCAGTTCTGCTCTTATGTTATATGGGAATGTGAATCTGGATTGTTAGACATGTCTTCTGCTCAATAGAAAGGGAAGTGTTAAGCTATGGAATGATTCAGTGCAAGACGGACATCTCTCTGCGTTTGGATGTGTGAGTGCAGCTGTCTATGCATGATCTAGGTGTTTAATTATCAGTGGAGATTTAATTAGTATTGTCAACGGAGTTTCAGATCATTCTAAAGTAACTATCTCACTTGATCACTTGGAATAGCTCTACAGCTTTGAATTCCTGTATTTACCACTAGATATTCACAGACTGTAGTGGGAGTTAAAATACCTTGCTCACATTATAACCTCAGCTTAGGTCTCTTTCTCTACAGACTGAATCTATATCTGTAGCATCCTTTTGTTTCTGCACATCTGTTCTTCATCTTAACAAGATTTTATTAAGCTCCTAAAAACACTGTTGTTTTTGTTCAGAGAGCTGGAAGGGCAATTTTGTTCTTTGAACCAAAACAGTATGTGATGTTTGCAACTAAATTTGGTTAAGTATTCCTTGATGAACTACTTGAAATATTTGGGTTTGGATGTTTTGTTCATATACTTATCTGAACTGTGTGGAAGATTTACTAAAATGTAATTTTACATTCTTGCTCTCAAAATGAATATAGAAAAATATATAGAGTGGCCAAAGCAAGCTTTATTGAAAATACTGAGGATAAGTACTGGTAAATGAACAGAGCTTTATCTAGAGCCCTTAACTTTACTAATAAGTTTAAGTATTGTGTTATGCTTACTCATTTTTTAATTTAATTTTTTAAGGTTCCTCTTAACCTGTGTTTAAGCATGTTATTATTTGAATTTGTGCTTTCTAACAAAATGCTACCACGGCGAGGTATTTTATTCTGTGTTCCTTGTGAAATAGTTTATGTGTTAACCAGAAACTGAATACATAATTCCAGTTTACTCTTTATTTCGTCAAAACCAAAGTCACAGAAGTGATTGAATGAGAGAAAAGAAATGGTTTGAGATTCAGAACTGAATTATACATGACAGAACTAAATTGAAATGCAAAATAAGGACTTTTTTCTATTTATATTCCTACCAATTTTTCTGCTGTATCCTTGGGGGTGCCTTTCCATCAAAAAACACTGCTTGTTGACTTTGAGAGTATTTTGTAGTTCTAATTTAAATTCTTCTCTTATGAACTATTGAATACTATTAGCAGGAAGTTTGATTGGCAATACATCAGCACATATAAAAGGAACTTTTCATACTTTTAATGAGTTGAAAGGAGTTCTGAATTTCATATAGATGAAAGCAAATTAAGGAGCTGCATGTAAAGCTTGAACTTGTATTTTGTTTTTCATTCTAAATGTCTGAGTTCGTTTGTTTTTATCTCTAGTGATTAGTCATCATCTAAATGAGCATTCTGCAATTTGTATTTGTGAAACATATTAATGGACTTCTTTTTATTTTTTGGCAGTATTTTGCTGTTATGGAGATAATAGTTCTGTTTTTTTTTTTTCCTTAATTTTTTTATAGTTAATTGTACTTTAATTGCTGAGGTCTGTGTTTTTTGCCTGTGCATCTGTTTATGGAATGACCTCTTGCTATCTCTTTCTGCTACTTTGCAGGTCCTTTGTTAGGGAAGTTGCATCAGTATGTCTGGAACTCTCTATTTTTCACTTAAAAGGATGCTTAATGTTTTTACAATACCTAAAGTACTCTCAATGAGTTAGATGAGCCTGAAACCATGACTGGCTGTATACCTGGATTTCCGTTCTTCCCAAGATGAGAAAAATAATGCAGGAGTTGTCAGCAAAGTGTCAGTGAAATAGTATCAAGGAACACATGATATTTCCTAGTATGATATATCTTAGATTCCATACGCTTGTAAAGTCATATCAAGTTAAATGAATTTCAACAAATTTTCAAGAAATCGGGGAGCATATTTGAAACTCAGATTTTTTCCCCTAATATGCATCTAGTTCTTTTAGAACTTATGAATTTATACATGTTTATGATGCAATTTATCTTTAATATTAATGAATAAAAAAGAATACAAATAGTTTTTAATAAAACCAAATATGGTATAGGCTCAGTTGTGGGCACTCTCTTCATCTTCTACTTAGCAGTGTTATAATAAAGCCTCCTGAGCAGAGTATTTTTCAGGCATTGAGTGTAGATGGCAAATGGAAAGGGCTAAAAGTGTGGTTTATAAACAGTAGGACCAAAGCACACATATGACCAACAAAAGAGAATCTGGGGAGAATGAAGCTCGAGACTGATGAGGAAAAGACCTATTTTTACTTTGCATCATGAATGTCTCTCTGGAGACTTTCAGAACTCTGCTGGACAAGGTCTTGAGCAACATGACCTATCTTCAAATTTGGATCAAATTATCTTTCAGGTTCTCTTGCAATTAAATGATTCTGTGATCCCATCTATGACAGAGGGGTGGTAGATATGGAACTAGCTTTTGCTTGCAAAAAAAAACCCAGTAAGCTGCAAGACGTAAGTTGTTGTAGAGAGAATCAATTAGTTGATTGTCAGGGCTCTGATACAGATGTGTATTCCTACTGAAAGTAAGAAAGAAAAAAGTCTCTTTTGCAACCTGGCTTGTACAAGAGGAGTCCACAATCACTTGTAGTTAATGTCTGAGAGTGTTGTTTCAGATTACCCTTTCTCCTAAAGAAATGTACTTCTAGCTGGTTTTACTTTATTTTTGCAAGGATGCAGAAGAAGGCAGAAATAATTTATCTATCTAATAAGTAGTCTAATAGTAGTAGTCTAAGTAGTAAAAGTAGTCTTTGCCATGTATTATTTCTGTTCTCTTTTAGTTATTGATAACTTTCTCTTGTAAATTATTTCTAGCACTGGAATTAAATGTATAGAAGGAAAAATGGATCCCTTGCTTTGGTCACCAGAAACAAACGGCTTTCGGCGTTTCACTGCTGAGTCCCTGGCAGCAATCGAGCAAAGAATTGCTGAGAGAAAGAAGAGGCAAAACAAAGATAAGGAGGAGAGTCAAGATGCTGAAGAAGAAAAACTTACTCCCCAGCTGGATCTGAAAACATGCAAAAAATTGCCCTCTCTCTATGGAGATCTTCCTGAGGATCTCATTGGGGAACCACTGGAAGATTTTGATCCATACTACAGTGACCACAAGGTTAAAGCCTTAAAAGTGTTTTTTTTTTTTTTTCTTTTCTTTTTTCTTCTTTGCTTTCTTTTCTGTTTATTTGTTTTTGTATTTTTATGATAAAGTCTTAATATATAAAAACTTCATGCAGGTGACTGTGTTTTTTGTTTCTTCTGTAGTCAGATCTTAGAACGTTACCAGCATTTCCTAAATTAGGAATGCTAGGGTATACTCCATATTTTACTACTAAAAGCTATTTTAAACCCCTCTCTACAAGCAGTTTTAATTATGAAAATATGGAAAACATATCCTGAGATACGTTATGCTTTGTTATTTAGAGCAGGTCTCTCTATGGAGTCTGGAGCTGAAGTCTGTGTAATAAAGATATATTTTTTCCTTAAGGAATACTAAATTAATATTATTTGCTAATGTATCATCAACTTTGCTTATTGTGATATATTCATATGGTGTATATCCCATGCTATTCCAAAGCTTTTTTTTTTTTTGGTATCGTCTATGGGAGTGTGTCAAGTAAATGCTTTAGGAATCCTTTCAGAATTGATTTTCTATTGTATGATTGTTACTACTGAAGCTGACTTGAGCTGAAGAGTGGAAGGGGTCGTCCAACCCATTTTTTATATGCCAACAAAAGTTAATGAAATATAAACTTTTTTCTTCACATTTATTTGGGTGGTCTTGATAAAGAGAAGAGAAACTAAGGCTGTTTCAATTCAAGGCATTTTCATAAATGTCAGTGAACGCTTCATCTGGCAAGAGTACTCGGCACTAATGAACCTTAGTTTACTTAGAATTTACAGAGCTATTTGATAGTTTAGGGGTATTGCGAAATGAAAATTTCTACTTATGCAGTCTTAATAATTAAGTTTTTAAATAATCTTTTGTAGCCTATGCAATGTTCCAAGAGTAAGGTATCTATAAGTAAGATTCACACCAGTATTACAGTCCCAAAGTAGTATCCTTAAGTACTTTGACCAAGTGAATGAGAGCATTTGCCTTGTACTCACTTCCCACTTCCTCTTCACGGAAAATATAAACTTATGTGTAGCTGCATTCAATATGTAGTATCATTAAGTCTCAGCTCCAAGTAAGGATACAAGAAAGCTAAACTCATAGACACAATTAAATATAGTTCTAGGTTAAGATTTTTAAATGTTACTATCTGGGGGAAATTTTTGTTTCATGAAAATATTTCATATATTACAAATCTTTTGTTTGTAGACTTTCATGGTGTTAAATAAAAGGAGGACTATTTTCCGGTTTACTGCTATGCCTGCTTTGTTTATACTTGGTCCTTTTAATCCAGTGAGAAAAGCAGCAATTAAAATTTTGACCCATTCATATCCTTTTATTGGTTTCCATCATTTAAATTTTAAAATATACTGTATCATTTTCTGCCATTTTGTTCTTCTTTTTCTGTTAAGATAAAAGTAAGCTCATGTGGCTGTGATACTGAGAGATGTACAAAAAATAAACTGAATATTGTTTTATGACAGCAAGGATATGTGGTTGCTACAAGTAAGGATGTTAAAATGATCATATTTAAACAATCAAATTTGCTGATATTGTTTCAAAGAAAAATTTAGCAGCCCCTGTGTGTTATTTCAACCCTTTTCAGAACTTTTTTTTTTAAATCTTTACTGAGAAGCGTATTAAAAATCAAACAAAAGAAAACTAAGTGAATTAAAAACATTAGGAATGACAGCAATGTTTTATGGAATGATTCTTGTGTTAGCCTAAGAATGGCATTACGAGCTCAAATTTAGACAGCTGTGAAGGCTCCATTTTTTGTATATCTTTGCAAAAATATCAGTGCAAGAGTTAGTCTTTTGGTTGTAAAACTGTGTGGTCGGTGGTTTTTGATCTTAAATATTTGTTTTCATTTTGGGCTTATTAATTTGTGGAAATAGATGCTCTAATAAGGAAAGGGATTAGAAGGAGATTCGGATTGATTTTTGAAAGCTACTAGGAGCTGAAGGATCTCAGATTTGCTTGATTCTCATTTCTTTTATCTTTTATCTATTATGTCCACCTGAATCTCCCTCTAATACCCATCTTCACATAAGGGTCATTCGTTGTTATGTTTTTAATCATTAACTCAGTTGAGCAGAAGTCTGATCTGCCATCAGTTTCTTAGAAAAGAACATGAGGAGTCCTGGGCATATTCAAAAGCGGATAAATAATTATTTAAATATTCCTGTGTGTTTAGCAAGTTTTCTAAAAGTTATTGTTTTAAAAAAAGACCACATTTTCCTTAACTTATTATTAACATTCTTTGTTGGGTTTATTACATGTACTGTGGTACTCAACTGTGCTTCTATGACTACATCTGACCTGCCAGTAAGGCTCAACTGGACTGAGTAAGTATCTCATTTGCCCTTTATTCACTCTTTCTTCAAGCACAGCATACTGGGCTGAAACATTAAATGTTGTGACCATCTATTCTAGTGCTTGAAGAGACTCAGAGATTTTTGAGGAAGATTTGGAATTATGGCTATCCAGTCTTCCTGTGACACTTCAGTGTCTTTTGTTAGAGTGTACAATATTCCCTTTTCCCTGAGCTGACCCCATGACCCCATTTTTCCTTTTAAAGCTGAAACTTTTTGGAGAGACTGTGAAGAAGGATTCTGATTTTGAATATCTTTCATACTAAAAGAGTAATCTGAATGTCTGTTATGGCCAGCTCATGAAAAAGCTTTAGAAAGGCAAATACTCATTACATGCCTTCCTGCTTTGTTTTTCCTGTGAACAGCCCAGTTCTGTTCTTTGCACTAGGAAATCGTCATTTAAAATGGCATGTTACCTTCTGTAATAAATTGCATACAGTGCAATTTGCCCTGTATAACTTTAGTTAATGTTCTGGAATTAAATCTTGAAAATGCTCTGGCACCTGAGGTGTCATAATTTTATTCCTCATCCTCTGTCATAAATACATGGGCAATGATAGTTTTCTTTATGCAGGATTTATTTTGGTTATACAGTATTCATCAGAGTAAATATATAAAATGTACAAATTCTTTCAGGCTATAAATAAATAAATAAAACTATGCTGCTATCGCTCTGTTGAAGCTTTTAATTTTTTTCGGTGTGCTTTAGAACATAAATGCGATTTTTCAGAACTTTTCATAAGGATGAGCTGTTCTTCATCGAGGTATGTTATACTGATGTGAACATTTTAACTGATAAAATCGTACATGGAAAGCCTAGTAAAATTCTCAAATTCACTCTCATGATTTTTGTGAAAGCATATCTCACAAAGATATATACAGATATATACATAGAAAGATATATATATATATCCTGTCCAATTGTACCTTGCACTTTCTTCCTTCATCTCCATTCACTGAGTGTCTGAACTCAATCTCATTAATATGTTTATTTCTATCACTTGCATATATGCTTTCATTTTCAGACATCTTTTTACTGGCATTTATACTGGTGAAATACTGGTAAAAGTATTAGCGAGAGGATTTATTTGGCATGAATTTACATTTCTTCGAGATCCATGGAACTGCTTAGATTTTCTTGTCATTATTGTAACGTAAGTAAAACTCATTTGTTCCTTTTTCCTTTCTCAAGG
>NW_010582426.1:0-13353 GCF_000705375.1 Tinamus guttatus | reverse complement strand
TGACATCCCACCCCTAAGAGATGCATTTGAATTACTGTACCTTTGCATATCTACTGTCTGAAGAGAGAAAAACAGGGATAAACCTTAAAACAAGACTTAAATGCAAAGACCATCTGTTCGAGCTAACTTTCATTTGCTGAATTTCTCCATGTCTATATTACAGTTGATAGAACTGCTTGTTCTCAATGTACAATATATTTAATTTTCATTAAGAAGTGCCTACACAGATAGCCAGCAGAAAGCATGCCTCTTTCTCTTGTCATAGCTTTGCACCATAAGTCAAATGAAGTTCACTTGATAAGGATCCAGATTGCAAGGTGCAGAGTGATGTGATAAATAGCCAATGAAATACCAAGAATATAAAGTGATACTTAAGGAAAAACAGACTTTGCTTTACATCATAGAGAGTTATGGCTCCAAAATAGCTATTCCTTGTTTAAACAAAAGATTTTACAGTTAAAGTAAAATAAATAACTGAAAAGTTTGTTCTTTGGCATTCGGTTATATGATGTTTTAATTTTATAGGTATATTAGTATCTGTACAACTTTGGGCAATGTTTCAGCTCTTCGGACTTTCAGAGTACTGAGGACTTTAAAAGCTATTTCAGTAATACCAGGTAAGGAGAAACATGCCCTGATTTTTTCTCAGGTTCACAGTATAGTCTCTCCAATAATTTTCTCTGTTCTTACTTTCAAGTGTCTTGTCACTTTTTGTGTCTGTAGCAGGATCCCAAATTCTGACCTTTTTTTTTTTTTTTTTTTTTTTTTGTGGTCTGTAGTTACAGACTGTAGTTACAGCAGCATCCTAGCAGAATTTCTTTTTACCATCCTACAAAATTATTTTAATGCAAGCACATCTTGGTATTTAATGTAACATATCCATCTAATGTTGTGTATTTAAGGATGGGACTGCTGTAATTTCAGAATTACAAAAATGCGTTGATTTGTTAGCTTCTCCTTCCAATTGCCTGGATGAAGAGAACTAAATATATAAAAAAATGAATCAAAAACATAATGAATATAGGTATTGAATCACAAGCATCTCATAAAAGCTTTGTATAATAAAGTTTTACCATTGGCTGTAATAAATGATAAAGGGGTTTTTGTTCTCTATAGGTAGTCTTATTATCAATGTACAAAATGTAAAAGCATCTGTTAGAATAATTCTGGATATCAATATCTATGACATATGTCAAATTCAGTTACGATATTTGAGTATCTTCTAAGACTGACTGCTCTGAGTTTGGCAGAAGGTATCCTTCCTTGTAATGTCTGCTCAGCAAGATGTGAAGTACATGTTTTGTCATCAGAAAAGTTTGTCATCTTAAAAGTTTGCTTAGCTATCATCTTAAATTAGAATTTTTGAGTAAGCAAGATCGGTTTTAGAAGGAAATAAAAGTCAAATCACTTATGATTAAGAAATTCAAGTAGAATTACTTTATTCATAGACTCCATATTACCTTGTGTAATATTAGGAGGTTGCCAAACTATTTCTGTTGATTATTTTTAATGTGCTTGCAACTGTGATGCATTCTTGTATGGGGTACTATGATGTGTGGGAATACTCTGATTCCGCATATTATTTTTCTAGGTCTGAAGGTCATCGTAAATTCACTTGTTGAATCTGTTAAGAAACTCACAGATGTGTTGATCTTCACTGTTTTTTGCTTGAGTATATTTGCGCTAATAGGCCTCCAGCTTTTTATGGGCAATTTAAAATACAAATGCGTCCTCAATAATTCGGTATATAATGACACACTCTGTCTGGATGCTAAGATATATGTCCCAAGTAATGAAGGTAAATATTATTTTCGCCTTTTACATAAATCGTGTAGTTTTCTGCATATGTCTTGATTTTCACAAAAGGATATCGAAATATATTTGCATAAATCTGTTATAGTAAAGTATGTTCTTGCATTTGGTGAAACAATAATGTGGAGTGTGTGACTATGTATGTGTGGCTAGTGATTGTAGGAAGGGTTATAGGTCTATGAGATAGAAGGGACTGAGTTTTCTGTAAGGCAAATTACACTGGGATCCAGATGTTAGTGATCCTGCACGCAGAGTGACTTTTTCCATGACATAAGCTGTATCTTGGAAAGATTTTGGCTGTTTCTAGCAGACATTTCTATTCTTGCCTGAGATCAAATAAGACCTTACATTATGAATTGTGCCATTTATAATGAATTTTCAAAACACATTTTATCAGGGACAGATCTTTTGCTGAGAAAAAAAGCCCTATATCCCTTTGTTGTAAAAATAATCTTTCACAGAGATTTGATGTGTTAGACTGGTTTCTAAAGTGCTATAATATACAGCTTACTAGTTAAATACTTTACTAATTTGAATATGATGTGGACAGTTGCTTTAACCTGGAAAAGTTCAGATTACTTTTGATTTTTATGATCCCCCGATTTGTTTTTGAATAGATATCTGCTACAGAATGAATAAATCTTCTGAAATATTGCTCTGTTCAAATCTTGGGTGAGTAATACATTTTTACTAGTTTGTTTTTCCGTAAAATTTGCTTCTGTTTAATTTTTATGTTGCTGAAGGAATGCTGAAAATTTTTCAGGGGCACCCCCTGTGGTCATTGGTTTTTATTAAAAAAATGATTTTTTTTATTTATAAAAAAATTTTTTATTTAAAAAAATTACTTCAGGGAATGAATGAAATAAAATTATTTGATGTAAACAAATCTGTGCTTCATTGCTAAGCACTGGTAGTTGAATGGTTATGTGGAATGATAGAAGGGTAAAGAGTTGTGGGTTATTAATAAACCTCTTTCCTCTCTGCCAGTTTTTGAAATGTGGACATTTGATCACTCCTTCCACATAGTAAAGTTCTATGCAGTTTCACTTATTTTCTTATCTATATTTGTTTGCGAATACCTCCCATTAGTGGAGAGTTTCTGTGCAGTCAGACGTACCGTGACCCTTGGACCCGTCAGATGGTTTAACATTTCTTCTATGGTTAGGAAAGAGGGCCCTTTTTTTTTACACCTGTTTGAAGATTGGGAACAATCCTGACTTTGGATACACAAGTTTTGATCACTTTGGCTGGGCCTTTCTTTCCTTATTCCGTCTGATGACACAAGATTACTGGGAACGTCTCTACAGACAAGTAGGTACTTTTACTAGCTGCTAGTTTGCCCTTAGACGTGCATTCTACAGCTTTTGCGTCCACTAGAAAAATCTATATCCATTTAAATATTACCAATACCAAGTTTGTTTTAAAAACAATGCAGATATTATGGAAGTTTCAAGTGGTTAAGTTAAAACAACTTTTGCAGGTGACATGTAAGAGTCATGAATTACATGGTAGAACAGATGCTGTGAGCAGTGTAAAGTCCTCGTATTGCTCTCCATGCTCAGTCTCATCTGATCAGTGTTTCAACACGATTGAGTATTTCAATGCAATGTAAGATCACAAAGATGCACGGATGTCATGGCAAATTTTGAGGGTTGGCATCTGTGGTCCCAGAAAACTAAGAATATATTTTTTTTTCATGTTAATGGGCTGTGTAATCTGCTTACATGCTCAGAAAAATTTACGGATTAAAGAGGTTTTACTGAACAATAATTAGCGGTTAAATATTTTAATCTTGTAACTACCAAAGGATATGGCTAAATAGCAGATCCAATTAGTGAACTCATTGCTGCTGCAGGAGCTATGAATCCTTACATGCTCTGTTTTTTGCTTTTTCAGTCCTAACTCCCAAGTTTTTGGCTCAGAACATATGCACTTATACCATTAGAGCATCTTTCAGGATTATTTAGGCAATTCTAGCTCTCTTCAATATTAAGGATCTTTAATAGTTTCTTCCATAGTTACAGATATACAACTAAGGTTGTTTTCTCATAACTTGTACTCTAATGGTTATTTTTTCGATTTGCTGAGACATGCTTCATTTAATTTTAAGAATGATTCTTGTTCGTTCTTCTCAATTGCACATGGCATCACTATGAATGATATGTGATCTGATACAAAAGGAGAAAAATACAGTATGAGCATAGAGAAATTTAAGATCTGAAGTATGTTTATTATTTATAGATCTGTGACTAGATTTATATTCAGATCTTTTATATAACCTAGACCAGCAGTAGTAGATCCTGTAGTTTAAAGAAAACAGTGCAATACCTTGACCTTTTGAATATCACAGGGAGAAAAAAATTGTTAGTTCCAAATTCTATTGTAAACCTTAGGATTTTTCTCTTACAACTTTCACTCTTGCCTCACTCCGTACATCTGGCAAGAACAGCATTTTATTTTTTCTGGCAGTCATCTTTTTATGTTCATTTTATCTCTTCAATCTGATCTTGGCTGTAGTAACTATGGCATATGAAGAGCAAAATAGAGCCACTCTTGCTGAAACAGAGGCTAAAGAAAAATTACTTCAGGATGCCCAGCAAATTCTAGAGAAAGAAAAGGTTTGTAAACTCTTGCATCTAATATACCATATGCTGTCCCCATTGTTCTCCTGTGCCTATGTTGTGTTAATTTTCTTGATTAAACATATGCTTTTTTTACAATGCTTTCTAATATTTCATTTCTGTCTATGTATGTGTGTACACGCATATGTGGAATTAATAGGTAAATATTTCTGAAATACCAATAAACAACATTAGTCAAAGTTAAGTAGTATTAACTTCTGGGGTTTTCAAACCTAAATTTTTTTTTAAGGAAACAACAATGGCTTGCAGGCATTTTTTTTTTTCAGTTATTGACAGACACCCACACTACGTGGGTTGGCACATTCTTGTGTAGCTTGACTTTTGCTATGTACAAGAATTCTTTTCCCTGCATATAATTATCTTTTTGATATTTCTGCATGGTCTCATGATGAAAATGTTGGTGGAGAGGTTTACATCCGTAAGAAAAGTTGATATTTCTCGAGTTCTTCCAGATTTGAGCTTAGGCTTTTCTTTCTTACGTTTTTTCTCTGTTTAGTAATTAAGAGAGTTTTAAAGTCTGATTATTTTTGGATTTAGTTTGAACGCTTAGTCTTCTATTGGCTTGGACTCAAGGTCCTTTCCAAAGTAAGAAAAGGAGGAGTAGAAGGATATACCCTGCTATTCTGAGATTCAGATGCAAAGCACAATTTCTGAAGTGGCAAATGCGAACTTCAATTATAAGAGCTGATAAGTAATCCTTTGTCTTTTGGTATAGTAAATGCATTTTGTACTCTATCTTTTGAAGTAGTTTAATGTTTGAAAAATGAAAATTGTTAATGCAAAGCAATCAAGTAGCATAATAATTAAATTGTATTTGATCCTAGTCCATTCTGTGGTGTTACCCTTGTACTAGCAGGATTTTTGCTGTTTGTTTTACAGATGATGGCTAGTGGAGGAAGTGATGAGACCTTACATGTAAGTTCTGAAATGTCAGTCGCTGACTTGAAAATATTAAAAGAAAAAAGGAATAAGGAAGAAAAGCCTATTTTAGGACAAGGACTAATTTTAAATAATCAAAGGAAAGAAGAGCATATATTTCATTCACAACCTGATCATTGCCAAAAGAAGCTTGTAAGTATTTGAAGTATAATATGTATTCATTTGTCATGCAGTGTGTCTATTTGGTGACCAGAAAAGCCTTTCCTATTTGCAGAATATATATCTCTACCTTCTTTCATGCATTGAACCAGTTAGATTTTGGGATCAGAGAGAGACAGCATTATGTAGATTTGAAAGAAAAGGAAAATTAGAAGTGGGTGTTATTAGCATATTTTTGACTTCTTGTTCTGCACTTAAAAATGTGCTAAAATTTGCCAGTATCTCTGTTGTGCTGCATAAAAAGACGTGGTGCAAGAAACCGTTAAGTGGAACTCACTTCCCTGGAGTGTATTATGCAAAGCTTAAACTACGTTTCTGTCCTTGCTAATGAACTCCTCTATATTCTTAGCGTGAAAATTTCCAGTTCCATTTCCAAATGATTGTTCTGGTTGTAGTTTTGCACAGTGTGAATGTTAGAAGACAGAAGGAGCCATTTATCAATTGCAAGGGCTCTTCAAGACGTCCACCTGTATGTTCACTCCCCCTTGCTATTGTGCATCACAAGTCTTACTTTGCCCTATGACTTTTATATTAAAATGAATTTTTTATTTTAAAAAAAGATAATATAGATCACAATTGAAGCAGCTTAAAAAGTGCTTTGAGGTGGAATTCTACCCTGAGACAAACATATTTTGCATTTTTGAGAGTGGCTGTTTATTTCATGTTATGGAAACTGCTAGCAGTATATGTGACTCTTCAAACTATATACTGTGTATTTTTATCACAAAAAGATTGCAAAGTCAAGGAAAAAGAAGCATATCAGACCCAAAGCCTTGGCAGAGATTCAGCAGTTCCATGATTTCTGTTGAGGTTTCTATTTTAACTGCCAGTTTGTCAGATGACTTCTCATTGACATTTGCTTAATTCAGATCAGGAAACGTGAAAACATGAGCGACACTGACAGTTCAGTGTTGACACATGCTGTTAACCTTACTAAAAGTGCCACCTTTTTTCCTTTTTTTTTTTTTTTAACAAGTTTCTCTCTTCTAAGATACCGAATATTGAAGAAAGAAATGAGAGGACAAGTTGCTCTGTTAACTGGGATACGATTCAAATAGTCTACTAGGGTCTTTTTGATTCTGATTGTGTTTGATGCCTGTATACGCTTAAAAGTATATAGGTTTAAAATAGCTCAGCAAAACAGTAATTATGTTTTAGTAGATAACTATTGTTTGTATCGACTACTATATACTATATATTAAAAACTGATAATTAATAGCTAAATAATACCTGATTTAAACTGATACTCAGTGTATATTTTATGTGTTCCCTTTATCAGTGACTGGAAAGATGGAATTATTTTTTTCCTTTACTTTCCTATTAATAATTTACGTATTTCTTATATAGTGAAATATTTACTGTTGTTAAGTATTTTCATCAGGAAAAATCATCTTGAGGAATACTATTTTTTAGTGAAGTGTCCTTTGCAGCCTTGTGATATGTTTGTATATGTATTTGATATGTTTGTATTGTTTTATGCTCTCTCTTCAAGTTTAGGCTTCATCACAAATCAATATCTGTAAGAAGGTTCTTTTATATTATGTTGTATGTAATTTTTATATTGCCAAACACTTATCCATATTTGCTTGTTTTATTATTTTCTATTGTCTTTCTAACCGAAGAGGCAAATATTACTGTCTTATGAATTGTCAGTGGACTCAATTAATGATCCCTTTCGAAGACAGAGGTTAATGAGTGCAGCCACTCTTATTACAGATAATTTGGGTAAGTCACGCTTTAGTGTTTTTCCTACAATGATTATATAAATTGACCTAAGAGATCAAAATGTTACAGTCATAATTATTTTAATAACCACTGGAGGAAATTGTCGTGAACAAATGTAAATTTCAATAAAACAAGTGTACTGATATCTCACATAACTGACCTGTAACTTGGGTTTTCCAAAGACAAATACTGCCTGACCAGCCTGATTGCTCTGTATGATAAAATGACTAGCTTTGTGAATGAGAGGTGAGCAGAAGCTGTCATTTCTTTTGACTTTAGTAAGCCTTTCAACACTGTCTCCCATAATATTTTATATCCAAGTTAGAATGGTATGGTCTGGGTGGGTGGACAATTTGATGGGGAAAAAGTGGTTTGGCAGTGGAGCTCAGAGGGTCCTGTTAATGGGTCATATTCCACCTGGAGTTCAATAGCAAGTGGAGTGCTGCAAGGATATAGTGTCCATGAAATTTAAAGGTGTCACCAAACTGGGAGGTCTCTAGTCAATGCCCTGAAGGGCAGAGCTGCCACCCAGGGGGATGTAGACAGCCTAGAGTGATGGAGACAGCCTAGAGGGATGGAGCAATAGGAGCTTTATGAAATTCATCTAGAACAATGCAAATTCCTGTATTTGGGAAGGGAGAAGCCCTTGTAACAATACAGGCTAAGGATTGCCTAAATAGGGGAGCAGTTCTGCAGAAATGGCTGTGGGGTCCTTGTGGGCATCAAGCTGAGCATGGCCAGAAATGACTGCAGCAATGGCTAAGGGAGACCTGGACTATCATAGCCAGCAGGTAAAGAATACTATGGCACTTTACTCTCTGTTTGCTAGAATAGAGAGTAATTACAGAGTAATTATGAATTATATCTAGAATAATACATCCATTTTTGGCTCCCTTCTTTCCTTCCAGTATAAGAAACACCTTGGTAAACTAGAAAGAGTTTGCTCAAGTATGGGACAACAAAATATAGGGAACACAGAAAATACTTGTTTTGAAAAACTGAGGCACCATCTTACTTCTTCCATTAGCTTAAGGAATTTTTTCTATAACCTATTTTACTTCACGTGTCCGAGTATCAGAATTAATGGTTAGCAGCAAGCATGAAAGCTTTGTTTTCGCTTGGAATACTTTTAAAGCCAAAGCCATGCCACATCTGTGACTGTGCATTACACAACTCACAGAGAACAATTTATTTCTTTTCTTGCAAATAACTAAATTCTTTCTCCTTAGTGCAGATATTTTGTCATCCCTAAAAGATACGAAGAGGTGGGTGATTTTAGCTCTTTTTTGATGAGATTTCTTGATGATAGAATCAAATAGACTCTGACTTGTTAGTGTAGAATGAACAAGACATTGCTTTATTAATGATATTATTCTGCTCACACATGTGTTGAGTTCTCATAGGTGACTGATTTTTTTTCCCAATCTTTTCTATTATTGATTATCTTCTTGCTATGAGATTCCACATAACTTGTATGTCACTTTGCCCTTTGTCGTTTAGAATTGCAGGAGTCAAAACTGAAATGTCCTTCATTTTCAAAACGTTTCGCTCAAAGGTATCTAATTTGGAATTGCTGCCCATTCTGGCTGGTAGTCAAAGAGAAGGTGAAATTGGTAATGTTGGATCCATTTGTTGATCTTTTAATCATGATTTGCATTATGGTGAATACTTTATTCATGGCTCTGGAGCACCCTGGAATGCCACCAACACTGGCAGATATAATTGGTAAAAGTGACAAGGTAAGTTAGCTCTATCTCAGAGTCACTGTGGAATTATAACCCCGTATTTATAGTACAATAGTCCTAATGGCAGATATACTCATTCAGTGACTTGATACTGTTTTCTTTTTCCTCTTTCCAGGTCTTCACTCTCATTTTTACAGCAGAAATGGTCTTGAAAATCATTGCTCTTGATCCCTACTACTATTTTCAGCAAAAATGGAATATTTTTGATAGTGTAGTTGTTATGATTGGCTTGATAAGCTTTGAAGATAAATGGTCATTTTTCAGGCTGGTAATAATTGTTTTATTCTTTTTAAGAGAATAGCATTTGTTTTGTATATATTTGTAAAAAGTTTTCAATTAAACACTTTCCCTCAAATTATTTTACTGACAAATCTGTTAAATGAGTACTCTGTGTGGGTGTATAAGCCAAAATGAATGTTAAAATAGAATGCATTTTAAAGATATATTGAAGAATACATTTAATATGTTCATCATATTGTATACAGTGTTCTTAGCTTTTCAGAGTCAACACACTTAAAAATTCAGTTGAATTCTGTTTCGGCTTGTATATAATAACAGAGACTTCTAACAGTGCTTTATACCCATGCGAATTGCTCTGGAGAAAGTGGGGTGAAAGCTAATTTGACTTTAAAATTACTTTTTACTCATAAGGGTGCATACCATCTTGCTTTTCACATCCTTACTTGAGGCTTCCGGATGGGAAGGAGAAAAAAAATCCTTTTTCATTTGTGATCTCACTGTGTTTATTTTAGTACAAAACATAGTCACTTGGTAAGCCTCTTCTAAGTACCTAGTAGCCACCTGATTATTATTTTTATTTCATTTGCAAATATGCATGATCATATCTAACTGGGCACGTGAAAGCTTCCTCTGCTAGAGCAGTGACCTCAGTAACATTTACTTTCCTAGTTTAAACCTGGCATTCAGTGCAGGCATAACAAGTGCAGGCATGCCAAAAGTCATATTATCATTGCAATTGATATTGATGTTATTAACTGTGAATTGTAGACTTGTTAACACCCAGTATTTGGGGACAAGTTATGAAGATGTATTCAAATGTGGTCCTTTCAGGAGTAAAGGCAATCTCGTAAATACATGTTTTTTTTCCTATGTGCTGTGCTATATATACAGTTCTCTGCCATTCACATTGTTCTCTTGTGTTTTGTTTACAGATAAGAATCTTCAAATTGGCCAAGTCCTGGCCAGCCTTAAACACTCTGATGAAAATCATTTTAAATTCAGTTGGCGCTCTGGGAAACCTCACTCTGGTTTTGGTTATCACTGTATTTATTTTTGCTGTAGTAGGAAAGCAGGTTTTAGGCAAATGCTACGAGGAAAACTACAGGAAAATAAACACTGACAGCAATTTACGTTGGCATATGAAGGATTTTTTTCACTCATTCATGATTATATTCAGAATTTTATGTGGAGAATGGATTGAAATGATGTGGGAATGTATGCGAGTGGCTGGAAAAGGGCTTTGTCTTCCCATTTTCTTGCTTGTCCTGGTGATAGGCAATCTAGTGGTGAGTCTCAGCTATTTTTCTTTTTTACTGAATGCATCCTGTTACACAGCAATCGTTTTTTCTCCAGGTCAAACATCATTATTTAACGAATACACACACAAATCTTGTTTCTGGGTGTAGTTTATATATTTTTCAGAATTTTCCCTTCTTCTGGTGGCTTTCTTTAGCACATGACAGGTAACCAATAGTTAAAATACTCAAGGCAATTCCTTTTAGCTAGACCATATAAGTGTTTGTTAACCTTGTTAGCCTTTTTTAATTAAATGTTTTATTTCTTTCTTTTCTCTTGCTAGAAACAAACAATCAAACTGCTCAATGCTTGTAGTGGTTACTGACTTGTCAGTATACTGTCAACAGGTTACAGTACCCACTTCTTTTGTCTGCATGATTTATACTACTTATATTGGGCAATATAATGTTTTATTTCTTTCTTTTCTCTTGCTGGAAACAAACAATCAAACTGCTCCATGCTTGTAATAATTACTGACTTGTCAGTATGCTATCAACAGGTTACAGTACCCACTTTTTTTGGTCTGCATGACTTATACTGCTTATGCTGGGCAATATGAGCTGTTTTCTTCTTCTTGTCCATCTTGCATATATTCTTTCTTTCTCAACTTGCCACACTCTTTTGTCATTAAGAGGCATTGTTCCTTTGTGTATCAATGGCTCCTAACATATTAAACCTACTCAGTAGAGAATTTGTTAAAATAATTTCATAAAAGGCACAGATAAGTTCTCAGGAAACTATTTAGTATGTCTCTTTTATTTTTTTCTATCCAAGTGGTTTTTCTTTTTATTTTTTTCTTTTTTTTTTTTTGCCTTCTCAAGAATCTCAGACTTGGACAATTCAAAATTTTGGTGTAATTTTCCTTTCAAGGAGGTACTTTGATAAAATCTTCCATTACTATGAGCGTTCGGTCTCATGCATTACTAATGGAAGAAGGCATTTTTTCCTTTGCTTGGCTTGTTCATTATTGCTAAGTGATTAGCAAACATTTGTTCAGTGGTGCTATTAAAATTTATCTTTCTACACTGTTTTTCAACAGATTTTCTACCTTATAGATATAAGAGCATGCGAGAATATATTTGATATAGCCAAAACCAAACTTACCTCATTTTAATTCTGCCTTTCCTGCCTGAGGAAGCCATACCACACTCTGTTAATATTCCCATGTAACAGAAAATAATTTTATGAAAATAGTTTAAAAAAAGAGTTTGAGGTTTTTAACTGAGGTATTTTTTTGAAATGTTATGTTTCTGTTAGAAGCAGTAGTGTCTCCAACATACTTTTAATTATTTTAAGGTGCTCAACCTATTCATCGCGTTGCTGCTGAGTTCATTCAGTACTGACTCTTCAGCAGTTTTTAAGAGGAAACTGGAAAAAAGACCAAATGTCAGATTGCCATTGCTCAGATTCACAAGGGCCTGCAGTCTCTGAAAAACAGAACTTTGGATCATTGCGGCAAAAAAATGAAACGAAATCTCAAAACAACAACCAAAAAGACTGTTAAAATTTCTGTCAAAGACACAGAGGAAAATAACTATGCCATGGCGGATATCAGAAAAGATGTAGAAACCTATTGCTTTGACATTGAGTTTTACAGTAATGAAGAGAGTTTCTCAGTGGCAAGGAAATATGAAGAATTTTTGATGAGCCGTAGTACCTCTGTTCCCATTGCAGTAGCAGAGACTTACAGTGATGAGGGTGATAATGAACAGAATGCATGCACAGCAGTGGAATACAGGAGCAAGGTAAGAAATATTAATGTCTTCAAATCTCTGTGATATTTTGGATTCCTTCTTTGATCGTTTTAATCTCTTTATTTTGTTGCTTTGGGCAGGATTAATCTCAGGCCTTAAGTGCTTAAATATAGATACCTAAAACCAGATTTCTGAATGTAAGGCATTTAATTTGATAGTCAATGATAGTCAATAAAGCCATGATAGTCAAAAAAGATGCAGTTCATATGCCTGAACATTTGAGGCACTTCGGGACATTTGAGAAGATTCAGGTGTCTGTCACGTTGTCATGGGACTGCCAAATATGACACAGGAGCTAGAGCAGCTCTTTTTAGTATCTGGAAGACAGAGGTATGTACAGTTCAGATGGCACTAGATATCAGCTGCAATTAGTAGATTAATCAGTTTATGCATCTTAACCTCAGAATGAATCCCATCCCTTGTGCTTGAGGCAGCAACCCACACATAAATGCCAAGTGTCACTAAGATGCCCAAGAGTACCCAATATTACTTACAACTGCAGCTCCAAAAGGCACCAGTCTTCTGTAGGACCTGTCATATATTTAACAATGCCTGTATATGTCCTGGATACACTTAGGTATCCCAAAAGACACCAAGTATTTAAGGGTGAGCGACTGAATCAAAACCTTTGTACTCTCGCTGCATTCAATGCCACGTTTCTGCACTACTCACTACTCGTATGTCTCCGGCTCTTGTACTTCATGTTTTCTCCCTTCTTGCTATCTTGATTATTTTTCCTTGTCCTTGTTTCTTTTATCACCTCTGTTGCTGTGGAATATTTTTAATAAAATGTAATTTTACCTATTACTTGGAGAAAGCTGGTGTCTTGATGAAATTCTCTTTATGACAGCATCATTACTTTTATTATAATGTAGATGATGTGATTGTCTAGGCAGGATCTGATTTTTGGTTTTAGGTTTTTGACAGGATCTGATTTTGGTGCATACCCACCAATGATATGTCTGCTTGAAGACACTGGAGTTCAGAATCATTTGACCATTCTCTGAGATGCTTGTTTCCATATAAATTTTCTTACTTATC
>NW_010582424.1:0-33062 GCF_000705375.1 Tinamus guttatus | reverse complement strand
TGAGAGCTTCACCCTCTTGCAGGAGGCCAAGCTCATACAGGGATTCTGGAGAAAGCAGCATGGCAGTTAGTGAATGAGTTCCATGTTTTGGGCTTTTATCATTCTTTTTCCTCTAAAATCTTACCTATTCATTTTACCTGATAGCAGGGTGTATAAATCGAGATATCTGCAACCATTGGGCGAGCAATGACTCTGCACAGCTCTTCGGAGTCTGGGTATATCAAGCTCTGCTGGCTACATCCCGCAGCTGCCAGACCTGGAACACCAGTTCACATGCAACTTCCTCACATCCAGGTTTTCATACAAGGAAAAAACCAGAAAACCAGAGTCAGTCTAGATTCTTTGTGTTGAAGGGAAAGAAACATAAAAAATTATCAGAATTCATTGCATATACTGCAGTCAAGAGAAACTCAACTGTAATTCTCTTAGCTGGAATGCAAAACCAATATTTTCCTCAATGATGACTCTGGAAGGATCAGTAACTTTGCCTTGCTACCAACCTCAGTCCTCTCACTGCATTTCCACCCCTGCGGACAGGGTGGACTCTGTTGGGTCTGGATATTAGATGAACCTTCCTCAGGTGAGGACTGGCAAGAACGCGCATCATGTACATGCAGTAAAGTAGAAATTTTTTAACACAAGCACTGACATCACATAGACATCCACAGAGTTTCCATTACTTGAAAATTCGGCAATACCTGTGTGATGATTAAGGATTATTTCCCTCTTCAATAAAATCTGGTTCCCCCGATTCAGTAAATACAACTATGGGATGAGAAAACATTAGTGTCATTGTTTTGGTCTGCAGTTTCCAATCGTGAACACGCCAGAATCTCATTTGCTTTCAGACATATTTGGACACTTAACTTTAGGCCTCTGAAAATCCAAGCCTAAAACACTATTGAGTGAAGTTCATAAAAATTGTTACAATAAAATCATATATATTCATGATAAAGGAGGATTCTTTGATTGTGGATAACATTGTATGCTCATAGAAGGCACATACATCCGAAACTGTTACGAAACCTCTTTAAAAACACAGTTCCCAAACAATCATCACTTTTTGAAAGCTAAATATACCAGTGATTTTGTTAAAAAAAAGCAGATCTATTTCTCAAAGCTAAGAGACTCTCATAGGCTTCAAGGGGAGTGTTAAGACTCAGAACCGAGAAGCAATAGCATTTTAGAAACAACATGTTCAGAATTTAACAGTGGCCAAGTGTACAGTTTTCTAAGTTTGCAAAAACCATAAACTAATAATATAAAAATAATATGAAACATTACCTCAAGGCTGAGATACTATGTGCCTAATTTCAGGCCAATTTTCATGGCTGTGTTATCAGAGCATGCATATTTATAATGGAATTACTGGCAACCCTTTCTGCAAGGGGACCCTCCTGCTTTAAGACCAATATAAATATAGTATGCAGGAAAACAAACATTAATAAAGGTTTTGATACACAAAATAATATAGAAATGACAACATATTTTTGTACAAAGACATGCATTCATCTGTAAATGATTACATTTCTATCTGAGGCAGAATGGTAGTGTGGGGCATATGAATCTCACCTTCAAAAGATATTCTTTCATTCTACAAAAAAAATGGCAAGCACAGGAAACTTCAATCAATGTCTTATATTCAAAAACTATGACACTGTCAAACTGGTGTCATTAAAGCTAACTAACCATATTAAACGAATATTAAAATATAGGTTTCTTTGCATAACATAATGAGTAAAACTGCTTTTAAGTTTTTCCCTGTGCTTTGAGGTGTAGGTGGCATTTTCATTCCAAAACTTTGAAGTCAGAACAAAATGTACAGGTAGAGGGTACTAGATCAAATAATAATCAACTTCAAAAAGCATTTTGGCTGTTAGATGTCCCAAGGCTAATTTCCTCTAGACATTTTAAATGTAAATGTCTAAACTCATTTAAAAATTGTAAATTGGTCTAGGTTCAATCAAAACCCATCCTGACACAGAACAGGGAGACTGGGCTAATTGTCATTTGTTTGTCAAATGAATTCCATTTGGAAAGCAATGAAACCTCCAAGCTAATTCTTTTAAGGTGAGCTGGTAGTTGTATTATCAGTTAAATGCAGTAAAATGGATAATCACATGATGATAATGAAAACTGAACCTATGTTAGCACTCAGGCTTAGTCTGCCACAGGGCATATAGTGATGGAACTTAAGTACTGTAATGTTCCATTGGGCACAATGGCACCAAGTCTGCTCTTTAGCCTTACAGACACTTTCTTTGCATTTTAAAAAACTTTATCAAAGCACCGTGGCAATGTAGGAAATGTCAAAGTGAAATGCACTGTAGGCAAATTGAGATTTCATTAAGTTTAAATTTATTGCTTTTGACTGATGTATTACCATGCTTGTTAAGAACCAGTAATTTGGAATATCTGCCTGCCTGGTAAAATAGCTTTGTCTCCTTGCGTAATACTTTATATGGACTTTGAAAGATGACAGTAATTCCCGAATGTGTGAGTTATTTTATTTTTCTAAAGAACAAATTCAAATATCTAAAGATCTCTGACCCCATGGATCAACACTTATGCATGGGTCCCAACTGTTTTGTTGGTGAACTTGGTAGAAAACTGTAATATGTTATTTTTTTGACCTGGCATAACATTGAATTGACAATAGAACCTGCAGAAGCACTTAACCATTTCACTTGTTCTGCTACTCTCAAAACATTTATATTGGAAATAAATGAAAGTTTTTGTGACAGAAGAGAGATCCAGTGAACTAGTGGAGGACTGTGTGCATACTTTTTCTATAAAGATATTTATTCAAATAAAATAGGTAAATTGTGCTCGTCTGTGAGTTGTATGTATGTATATAAACATCTAGCGGAGACATAGCCATAGAATGCACATATATTCTCTGTGTTGCACAGTACATATGTCGTGTAGGTTCCAGGCTTCCCTTACGACAAAAGTCTGGTTCAGATGTTGACACAAAATCTCCAGGTGTGCTCTGGTGCTATACTCACCCCCAGGAAGGGACTGATTCAATAATGTAGGACTAGCACAATTTCGGACTGATGACAAAGGCTGGGCCTTCAGGAACAGTTTACTTCCCTTCGGAGAGAGCCCCGGGTAGAATTTACGATATTCCAGATACATTTATTTACACTAGATGCCAGTGTTTTATGGCAGAAGTGACAAAGTTTGTGAAACCTAGGAATGCGTTATCATGTTATCTAGTATCTTAGACGGACAGTCAATATGAACAGCCTGCAGATACACCTGCCCCAGTATCCAGTTCACCAAGTAATGAAATGGAAACAATACGAGTCTTTGAACAAACAACAGACATTCGAGTCCTTGAGTTTAAACA
Source organism: Tinamus guttatus (assembly GCF_000705375.1). The sequence continues at coordinate 29,707 of NW_010582424.1, read as the reverse complement.
AGAGGATTGTAGAATTCAAATGGGTTTTCTCTAGTACTGCCAAGGCAGCCATATCTGTATTTGTGCCAACGCTGAAAGTCACACAACAAAGGTGGATTTGTGTCTGTCCATGGGCTTTCCTTCCACATACTATGGATACATATTTTTTCTTGGGAGTAAAGGTGATGGGAACAAGACAGTTTTAAAACATATGCATTTAAATGATATTTTAAGTGAATCTTCCAATTGAATGCAGGAGAAAGTAATGCATGGAACTCCTAAGTATTTAAGGTGTTTAAAGTATTTAATATTCAAAATTAATATTCCAAAGACTAGGGCAATCTATATAACTCAAGTGAATTTAAACACAATATTTTGTCATGGGGAAAATTTATTCCTCTCTTCATAGAGAAATAACCTCCCAGCCCCGTATTTAGGTTTCCGCACACCCTCTCTGCCAGAGGCTTCTTCCTTACCCAGTTTCACGGGAGAATTTGCCCAGGGATTTGCAGCATCCCGGTGCTCCCTCAGAAGGGTTTCTGCCACCGCAGCAGCCTGAGCACACAACTCCCAGACCCAGAAGAGATCCATTCTTGACAGAAAAGGAATCCACCACCATCCTCTGGTTTCACATTGCAACACCAGCAAATAATAACAATAACACATCCTGCAATTTCTGCAGAGTTGGGAAAAGCCAAGAGAAAGTGCGAGAAGGGCCCCGCATATTTTTGTGAAACTCCTTATTTTGCTGCAATAGGTTCAAGCATACATGGCAAATCTCACCTTCTTTTTCCAGCAGTCTTATGAAGGCAAATTGCTGAATGATCCAGAATATAGTTCCTATTTGTTTGCCAAAAATTCCTCGCCTGTTTTTTTTACACAGTTTTTGGCCATTTTTATGAAGATCCAGTATTTTTTCATTCCAGTGTAAGCATCTTCCCTGAATGACAAATGACATTAGGTGGTGAGAAATATTTTTCTAATGACCTTTCAAATTCCAATTTATATCAAGATGATCCTGGACTTTCAAAGAGGGAAGAACATATACATACACATTCAAATGGATAATTAAGAATCGTACAATATACACACTAAATGAGTAAAGAGGGTATAGGCTAAAATTTTATTTCTGCCTGAGGAAGAGAGACACTTTGTTCCCCATTAAAATAACTAGGACTGGTCCTCCACATTTCAGGTGTGCAAATCTCAAACTCTGCTGAAAAACAAATGCCTTCTAGTTTTGTTTTTGTGCATGGTACAAAGACTACAGTAACTCTCAATGAATAAGAAGGGTGCAGAATGAAAGTGGGAGCTAAGTTAAAGCACTTTATTTGATAAAACATCTGTTTTTTGCTTTAAGACACATATGAGGAGCTCCCTTTGAAGTCCAGAAGAGCTATACAAGTCTACACTTGAGGGCAGAATTTGGCCCAATGCGATAACACAGTAGCTTGTAATCTGAAAAAAGAGTGTATTTATTACATTTAAAAAAATTGTGGGTTAAATCAAATTAGCCAGGAAGGACTAACACCTCTGAATAATTCGCCATCTCACTATGCATTTCAGAACACTGTAAGAATTACAACTAAATCCCACTTTTCCAATTTCTTTTAAGGCATTGGACAAAATTTATATTTTTGGAGTAAGCCACTAGCTGGAGCTAAAGACCTGTAGAGCAAATTCAGAGGAGAGGGGTGGGCGGAGGGGAGGATTCACAAGCTTTATTTCTCCTGAGGAGAAATCCTGACTTTTTAAGGCAGGTCTGGAATGGGTCTTTGACTGAGTTTTAGATACTGACTTTGCTGTCATCTGTTAGGAGGACAGAAAGATTAGCCTAAAAAATAAAAACATCTGTATCCTTGAGTTCCTGGTGAGCTGAACTAAACTGGAGCAAAGTCTGATATTAACAGCAGAATGAATCAAACAGAGAGAAAGAGGTTTTCTAAACCACCCAAAGGAGCAGTGAAGCAATGGAAGAAAGGAAAACTTGAGAAGCAATTAAAGGCAGAAATTAATTGTTGAGTAATGTTTTAAATTGAAAGGGAATTACCTAGAAATGCAAGAGCACCAAACTAACTGATTGACCCATATGCCTATAATTACTGCTACTGCAAAGGCTCTTCGATAGGCAGTCATTCAGAAAGATGAAGCACTACCTAGGAAGATGCAATCAGACAAAATGCATTAGGTGGGAACGGAGCACTCCCCAGTTTTGAAGGGTCAAGGTAAAACAGTTGAAGACCAAATATCTTCTTTATATGAATCTAGTTCAGGAGCTCACAGAATAAACCGGTGTTGATCTTTCCATGTAGTGTGTGGCACCACGATGACTTCAATGAGGGGGATAAACACTATATATCAATAAAACCATGAGCAAAACTTAACTCCAACCTTCCATTGAACATTTCTTCAGCTCCTACAGCTCCTTCAGCTCTTCAGCTCCTGTCTTTTCTACACTCTGTTGATGCAGATATTGAGGCCGGCAAGCAGGGAACTATATTTTGGGCAAGCGTGTAGGTGCATAAGCTGAACGTGTCCCCACAGGTTACACAAGGCAGCCAATATCACACTGCCTTTGCCATGATTTAGAAAAAAAATACTAAAATATAAGGGCAGATTGAAACACTTGCTTAAGAGTTTCCTGTAGCTGGCTTATACCTGCTTGTTAGTCTGAAGCAAATATCAAATGTATGGGCAGAGACAGAAAATGGAAGCATTTCTTTTCCACAGTAAATTTAGCATCCAAGGGGTTATATATCTGCTATGGAAATATTCACTGTTAATTTATGCATGGTGATAATTTTCCTAATTGAAATAAATTCACATTGTTCAAGTAGCAATTGGTATTTCCTGGGATTCTCAGGCAGCATCCCCATCAGCTGAAGCTGCAGCTCCCGATTTTCTGCAGGTGCTAGGAGGATACTCTGCTCTTGGAGCAGCAGTGCACAGTGCTTTGTGCTGGCTTATGTATGATTCATGTATGCTTATCACAGCCAGGGATCCCATGTGCAATTACTACAAACAATAATGCAGAAAATTATTAAGTTACTCTGTTTGTACTTGTCATATCTGTGCTTAATGGAAAAAGAAACGGAATGTTTAGACAGAGTCATACTTTCCATTGACCTGCTGCAGCTATTGTTATCTATTTGCTTTAAAGGAAACAGTTTTGCAGCAGATCCACCACAGAACTGACCTCAATAGCTCGGTGTGTGATCGAGCCAGAGACGCTTCTCAGCCTTCCTCAGGATACTTTCTATACGATAGATATATTCTGTTAATGTTATTCTGTTCTGTGTTTTTTTTAAAAAAGGGCTCCTCCCTCTCCCCTTTTTCTGTGGATAACCCCTTCCTCCCCACAAAAAAACCCCAAAATCACAGAAATTGCAAAAGCACACCTTGAAATTAATGCTTTCGCAAAACTGGGTATACCATATCTATTTATTTCAGACATGGCACTCATAATATCTAATTATTACTGAACATGGCAAATTTGTTCAATCATTTTAATATACAATCTAATCATTTTAACACAGAATCTGTCATAATACTAACTCCATTAAGTACACACAGCTACTCCATTAAGTTACAGTGAGCCAGTATACCTTAAACTAACTGGATCTTTCATTTCACTCTTTAAATTTAACAGTGTTGCTTTCCACATGTGAAAACGAGACTGCTCTGAGCTACATTTTCTCAACAATACTGCAGTCTGGAACAGATATCTTTTTTATCCTTTTTTTGGAATTGTACAAAAAAATTTGAGCAAGTCAACATAGTTTTCAGATACTCTTGATAGCTTTTGTATTCATATACTTATCGATTCAGAAAACTTTTGAGTCACTTTGTGATGTCTGTCTTATTCTGAAAATCATGATAGAGTAGGACATAAAAATATAAGGGACTAAATGTGCGTGGATGTATGTTTTAATTAATTCAGTTAGGAAAAGATATAATATTCCCGAAGAACTGTCTATTCTATTGCACACATACTGAAAGGAAGTCCTGTACCAGCCTGAATTTAGAATGGATTAGGTGATACTGAGTCCAAAGTCTTCTCAAATAAGGAAATTTCAATAGTGGAGCTGCAAGCTTAGTAATTTACAGGAAAGAGAAGGGAAGCTGAGAGGAAGAATCTTTGACTGCAAGACTAAGAAAATGCAGTGGATTCACTTACCTCGTGCTAGTCTGATGTCTAAAGGAAATCCCTAAGCTACCCTATGCATCCTTGCTTGAATTCACATCCCTAGACATCTGTGGTGCACTGGATTCTAACTTTCTTGCATATTATTACACGGAAATTTCCTAGGAAAGAGGAGGTACAATGACCATGACCAAGCATTTTCCCCTCATGACTCTTGTACCTGGTACCACGGCCTGGCCATTCTCTGGAGTACGGATGGCAGAAGTCACAACGGAAGAGAGCTGTGTTGCACGGAAAGCAACACGTCTACCAAGCAGCACCGGGAACGGCCAGCCCAGTCCGTGGGATGTTTGTTTTGGAGCGGAGGAGCAGCAGAGGCCTCAAAGGCGCTGGGCACGGCCTGTAAGGCAACACGGGGGCTGGCTGGCTGCGCAGCGCCTCGCGGTGACACAGTATCCCGCGTATCCGTAAGAAATAGCACCTATGGCACAAAGACATCTGAGTCATTTACATAGCCTCATCAGCAGCGCGAAATGGCTCCTTGTGGAGTCAGACATTTGGAAACAGATAAAGCCCAGTAAAGAATGCTTCTTTTCTCCCTAAGAGATTAATGTAGATGTGAACACATTAGCGCTGTTTAAGGGAGAGCATTCTCTCTGACAGATAACTGGGATTGGGAATATTGGATTACCAAATAATGGACCTTTTAAATTCTGTCATCATTACTTATCAGCTACATTAGTTTAAAACCTGCAATTTTGAACTTAGCATTATTGAGCTTTTGAAAGATTAAATTACTGCGCTTTTGTTTGTGAATGGCTCTGTGAAATTTCCTGAAAAGGATAGTCCTCGTCCTTCATTGTGTAATTGTGAATGCCAAATAACATACTTTATTGATATTTACAGACATACAAACGATAGGACTAATGCACCTTAATGTCTGTCTACCTGAGTGAAAAGGCAGAATGTTGTTAGATAATATGGTGCACTGTATCTCCTTTGTAAACCTGTTTGCAGGAGTTAGTCTTTATCCCCCATTCCCTTCCTGAAAACCTTATTTTCACAGCTAGCTTCTCACAGGCAGACTTGCAGTAAAGGCTTCCTTATAAAACTTGTTTTGCTTTATCCATTAGGCAGATTAAAAAAATACATAATTTGGAGTTATACAGGGTTAGTTTCTTCTCTTGCTGCGCAGAGAGGTGGGCAAGAGAGCCAACCACATCCAGCACACAAAAAAGTAGCTATTTAGGAGCAGATTCACAATTGCAGTAGATAGGAAGCATAAAGCCCTACATTCAGTCTCCGTCAAGGATTTAGGAACTAAATACCCTGCTGTGCTGTTAGTTTCACAGCTCTCTGCTAAGCATTTTTTCCAGAGGCTCTGTCAGACAGAGGCTTCAGGGACACTGTGACTCTTTGAGATCAAATTCCAGCCGTCACAGAGCACTCGACCACTCGGATCCTCCACATCATCTTCCCATCCATATCTCCGTCATGGCAATCCACGGCCTCTTTCTTCTCCATTATCCAGAATTGGGAGATTGACTCTTTAAGGCAGGATTTTCAAAGCTCATTGAGGAAGTTAATCTCATAAATCCCATAGACATATAATGCAAATTGAGTGCTCTCCTTACATCAACACCTTTGAAAATTCCCACTGAATTTTTTCGAAGTTGCTTGGTAAGAGCAATACTCTATTTTTTGAAAACTTTTCCAACTTTTTAAGAAGTCAATAGAGTAGTGAGCCAACGAATATGAAGAGTGATAAGCTATGAAATGAAAAAGGATTGAAATGAAAAAGGAATATGTTTGTGAGAATTTATGTTTGTTTAATTAGGTAGATACAAATTATGCTCATAAAACAGAATCAGAGAGAAAGAAAAGATACACTGTAAATATACTTGACTCTCCATTAGACCCCAAATGTAGGCACCGCCCATGCCCAAACAACTCTAAATACTTGGAAACAGTTTAAAATACATTTTGTTTTGGTTGTTCAGTCTTTATGCTCTTTTTAATTACCATATTTCTCTTGCCTCTGAGATAAAACCTGTTATATTTGGGAGGCAGACTTCAAATAGATGAATGTTCTGTATATGTTAAAAGAAAGAAAATGATTTCAAAAACAAAGTCAAAGTCAAAGTCTTGTCTTCTGAATGATGCTTTCTTCCCCTTCCCCCACAAATGAAGTTTACTTTCAATTCTATTGCAGTGGACATCTATTCAACATATCAGTTTAGCTAACAGTGAGCTAACTCTCTCTACAATATTCATGAATTACTTATCAGGCCATGTCTAAAAGTCTTCCAAATTCTTGTACATTCTCAGATGTCTTTTACACAGAGATGAGAGTTGTAAAGTGTCACACAAACATTAAAAAAAGAAAGCAGGTTATTCATGAAAAAGAGAGTTTCATTCTCTCCTTAAAATGGTATTGCTACTTTTAGCAGTCATTGACAGAGAGAAAGATCAAAATAATTTACTTTGCGCTATTTTTAATTTAGAGAAATTATATCAAATCTCATCTGGACAGCTCCAAGTATAATTTCAGTTACACAAAAAAAGACATTTTTTTCTAGAGATTGAAACTATATTAGGTACTTATTGAGCCCCCAAAACACTGGGAGTACCTCACTTGGGACTGGTACATTTTGAGATATCAGCACATTGCCAAGTTCTGGAAATCATGAGTGCATCATCTTTCTGGATGGTGAAAGAGTTATGGGCCCTGTGCAGGTCTGTGCAAGGTGAAAGGATTCAACATGGTTCACTCCAGCCAAGGCTGATATTTGCTTTTCTAGTTGGTGCGCAAGGACACTCAGACACCCAAGTAGGCTTTTTTCTTGCCTTTACAAGCACTTATCTGTAAATTTGGTTACTTTACCAGTATGTTAAAAACTCATTGCTAATTTCATTTATAGATAGTGATTCTAACTGTCTCTAAAAAGGTTTAAGGTGTAGTTGCCTGAGCATCTTTCCACAGTGTATGGTAATCCATGAGTGCATCATCTTTCTGGATGGTGAAAGAGTTATGGGCCCTGTGCAGGTCTGTGCAAGGTGAAAGGATTCAACATGGTTCACTCCAGCCAAGGCTGATATTTGCTTTTCTAGTTGGTGCGCAAGGACACTCAGACACCCAAGTAGGCTTTTTTCTTGCCTTTACAAGCACTTATCTGTAAATTTGGTTACTTTACCAGGATGTTAAAAACTCATTGCTAATTTCATTTATAGATAGTGATTCTAACCGTCTCTAAAAAGGTTTAAAGTGTAGTTTCCTGAGCATCCTTCTACAGTGTATGGTAGTAATGCAGCTGATCAGTAGGCTGATACATGTCCTCAGGAAAATAATATAGTGCCCATTAAATAATTATACCCAGTATATTGTATTGGCAATAGACAAATCACTGGTGTACCTGTGACTAGATGACTGCATTCCATTCGAAGTAATTACCTGAAAAAAGGGAAATAATAATTTTAAAAAAGGAGTGAGAAATAGTGATTGCATCTGGTCTTAAAGGTGCGAAGACCTGCCTGATCGTCATGACCTATGTAACAAGCTCCAAAGACTTCTTCCTTCAAAAGAAAGCTGGTTCCTGAAGTAGGTCCTGAAGAACTGAGACTCAAAGGGCCACTGTACCTGATGTGGGAATTCTGAAAGTAATTGCTGTAAGGCAGAAGCTCAGGTTCACAGAGAGCTTAGCACAGTCATGACACTGCCTGTGTTGGTGCCCCAGCATTTTGAGAAGCGAGGATTCCTGGCAACCTCTAATTTCTTCCTTCTGCTCTTCAACTCGAGAGATAAAAGTGTAGATTTGGGTGCCACCTTTGAACAGCTGATAAATTCTGCTCTGCAGAAGGGGCCTGAATGAGACAGAGATGGGAGCCTACAGTCAAAGAGACTCCTCCTCCTCCTCCAGAGAAGGAGAATTACCAGGACTTCCTAGACTAAGGAAGTAACAGTTTATCAGGAATATCATAAACACAAACAAAACTACAAAGATGGTAACTCTAGTTCTGTTTATTCTGTCTGCATAACACAGGAGCAACAATACTGCAATTTGGAGCAACAGCTGAACCCAGTTTTGCTAGTGGGTTAAGGCTTCAACCCTACAGGTGGTGAATGTCCTCCACGTGGAAGCCAAGCTGTTTGAAACGAAACCTCTTCTGCTCAAGAGGAATGGGAAATATGCAAAATATTCAACATGAGCTTATTCAAATTTAGATGTGTTTAAAGACCACATGCTAGAAGGATCTTTCTCTGGCTTTTCCAGAACAGATTTCTTAAGCATGTCAGACACTGTTCTGCTGTCATGTACACTACCACAAATACGCCGTACCACTCAGACTGAATAAGAGACAAGATCATCTCCTACTGTCCTGAATTTTATGATATTGCAGTGAAGTCAATGTGAAAATAAGGTAAAAGTAAGGAAAGTCAAATTTTCAGCCCTAACCCTCTTCAACCTCTTGCTCTTGCCCTGAATCCTTGAGTAAGGAATTGATCAAGCAAGTCTCAAGCCTAAGGTCATTTGGCCTTGCATTGCTTGCAATGCTATAAGAGCCCCTGGCTACAGACAGGATGCTTCATGCTGAATGGTAGACATCTAACATTAATAATATCTAATATTAATAATATTGATATACCTATGCTTAAATTGAAGGCAGAACCAATGTTATTTATGTTTATTAGTACAGAGTTTTTAGATAAAAATACACAAATACACTTTAGCAGAAGAAGCAGAAGAGAGAGATTACACACTAACAACAGCCAGAAGAGACACGGAGGGCAGGGACAAAGATGAGTAAAAAGAGAGACAGAATTTAAAAACAGCAAAGATGCACAAATATATTTGTCCTGGCCAACATCCCACCTCTGCAGTGCCTGGGGTGTGCAGCCCCTCAGAGAGGATGCTAAACTCCATCCGAGCCCCCTTCAAAGGGGAAAAAGGCTTCGTCAGCTAGAAAATGGCCTCATACTTTGGAGAGAAGATGTTTCGCAGAAACAGGGTTTCTTTTCTCAAAAAGACACTTGAGGAATGCAAGTTCTTTAAATAAAAATGCTGCCCAGCTGCTGTGCTGGACAGAAGCCTCGGTGATGAATTTTGAGGGATTAGAAACACTGATATGCCTTCTGAAATGCTTGTATTTTCTTAGGTGTAAAGTAAACATAAATATTCCACTTGAAAAAATAAAGATCGTGAAAGCTTAGGACCCAAAAGAATACATTAAAAACTCAGGTAAATATGAAGGCAGAAATGAAGGAAATGCTCTTAGAAGGCGAGATGCAAATTACAATATCTAATCTCTGTGCAGTGATCAGCACACTCACTCTATCTGGTTCCCATCTGTCATCTGAGCCTCAAGTTTACAGGCAATGGACTGTCTGTCCTGAAATCTGCACAGTCTACCAGGCATTGAGCTCTCTGCAGTGCAGAGCCTCCTGGACTGAGGTAACTGGCCTTTTTTGTTGGTGTTTTTAGAAAAAAAAAGTAAGGGAAATATATCACGAACATTCTGGACAACTGAAAGGTGAATTTTCCCTTTCTGTTGCTCTTTACTTTTCAAAAATATCACATTCGAAAAGTTTTCTTTCTCTCATGGTCTGGGAATACAAGCTCAATGAAAATGTTTAAAATTAAAATGTGTTTGTTTCAGATACTGGTGAAAAGACTACTGAGAATGGAGTTAAATGGATTTTTTTTAAAAAAAAATCCCACAATATTACACTGACAATCTTTTCCAGGGGATTTTCCTAGTAGATTTTGTCATGTTAGGGCACAAAGGTGACATTTAAAGAAGCTACACAGTATTTCAGTGGATCTCAAAGGCTTTGCCTAATTTTAAAAACGGGACTTAATTTTGACACAAGAATTTTCCCATGCTTGCAAAAGAGAACTGGAAGTTGTAAACTGGGAAGCCATGAGCACAAAGTCCATACGACACAACGACACAAACACACGTGTTTCTACCAACTTCACCTCGTGGGTCATTTCATAGCCTGCGCCAAGGCATAACTGCTTAAACCATTAACCCCCCAGATCAGCTCTGCACAGATTCCATGTTGGGCTCACGTTTGGCAGGGGTGATCCCTGGGTATTATCCCAAAAATGCAGGACTTATATAAGCCTCCAAATTGTCTGAACCTAAAATGAGCCCTTGTTCATCTGTGTGGATACTTCGCAAATGGAAATATCACTCCTGAACCACAGTCCCTCTGTCAGCAGGCTCTGCTGACAAATCTGAACCATTTCTAAACAACTCTTTTCTCCTTCTCCTTCTCTACTTAATGAACTATTAAAATAACAATAAAAAAATCAGAGAGCCAAAAAACTTGAATAAAACAGATTAAAACTCACGACCTCTTTGTGCAACAGGTGTTAAAGACAGATGCAACGTGCTTTATGCTACCACCTGAGCTCATCTTACACTGGCAAAACCAGCATCCTCCGCAGGGTGCAGGGCAGGCAGGAGGGTAACTGTGCTCTGCAGGATGCAGCAGCAGCTCTGGTCGCGGCTCTTGCACCCTGTCTGCACTCAGGAACCTGCACCCTGTGTGCAACAATTGCTGGAAGCCACAGGCAGGCATGAACACAGAGGTTCACTAGCTGAATCTCCTGTGTACTGCTGCAGATCTGCGTGGAAATGAGGGCACGAGCCAGTCGCAATATTTACAGGAATTAATACAGGGATCCATGAGACAGAGGCTTTAACACATCAAACTTAAGAGCTGATTCTGACATTTCTTCTGCATTTTTTTCTTTATTTCTGCTTTGGCAGTGGGTAATGAATGCTGATGAGATACTAATTACAGTAATTCAACTCCTAGCTACTGTCAGCGGGTAAAGAACAAACCTGACAATGGAAGAGTTTTGGATGGAGAAAAAAATAAATGTCACCAGTGATCTTTGTTTAGTGGTTTCTGGGGTGCATCAGGAAGGTGCTCCTTCCTCCAGGAACACATTTTATTCCTTTCTTATCAGCCCAATGTAGATCTAGCTATGAAAAGTATAAGTGACATCCTGGAAAACTTTGCTTTGCAGAATTCCCTTGCAGGGCAAGTGCCGTTCATATGTCCTCATTGTGCTGAGACAGGTTCAACAGCTGCATCATCTTCCACAGCTATTCGGTGGGTAGGACATCCAACTCAGGGGGAGAGAAATACTTTGAGCAACTGTTAAGACTTTGTTATTCAAAACACAGTTTGAAAATGGCTGTAGGAATTTAATTAGAAACTTCCATTAAGAGATTAGATGACTAGAACAAAGAAAACCAGTGAAAGGGCTTCTTTTATTAAAACCAGTAGCACTGCAGAATATTGATAATATAACAAAGGAATGAGTGGATATGCATAGCAAATTACTAAAGGTTACAGATAAATGTCCAGAAGTTGCTCAGTTTCTGGCTATCCCAGTACATACAGAAGCCAGTGAGAGAAGAAGCCCTACGGTCCCTTCCCCTGCAGAACACAGGAGCTGAGGGTAAGCAGAGGTATGAGACTGCAGGGCTCAGCAATGCTGTGTGCATTTCTTTAGTCCTACTCCATAAATGAAAAGCAAGGAAACTCCTGCAAACCCTTGTGCTGCAGTGTGGATTGCAGCCACAGGCAGTGATGTGAACCTCCTCTGATGAAAAGTCCTGCCTGCCAGAAAGGGAGCTGGTTCCAGAAAACAACAGGAACAAGAACCATCTTCTGGCTCTGCAGCATCCCAGGATCTTCAGTGGGCAATGCCCAGAAAACTGTCCCACCAAAGGTATTCAGCAACTTCCAGAGGGAACCAAAAAATCAATAAAAGATCTAAACTCAGACATAATTCAAACTGGTTCACCTCCCCAGAACTATGAAGACTTGTTGCTACACTTGGTCAGAGCTTAGCACCTCCTTACCCAAAAGTCATACTGAGACTGGCCAGCATTCGTACCAGCTCTCAATCCCACTCTCTTATTCTTGTGGTTCTTTACACAAATTCTTTACACAAATCTGATCAGTTTTATAGTTTATACAACTAGAAATTACTATACAGCTAGAACTAGTTTTATTTAAGTCATTCTTTCAGATACAGTCTTAAGATGATAACAATCACCATTAAATCTATACTTAAATTTTTCAAGAATCATTCAAGAGAGGTTGATGGGTTTGTACTACCCACTAGCTTTTGCCCATATAGGGCAAATAATCGAGGCAAGCTTCTCAAAGCACCTTTTTTTACAAAATAGAAGTGCTAGATTTGGGCAATAATACAGACTAAGGCTATTGATTATGACTACATAACACTGTAGTATTTTGCTAGCCCAGGACCAATTAGTTATCAAAGTGCTGAGTTAGGCCAGACGGGGTTTGATCAGATACCTTTGCATGATACTTCAGAAAATACAGGATGAGTTGTATTTTCAAAGAAACTTTAGTCATGAGGGATGTATAGCAAGTCTAGCAATATGGATACACATGTATACACACGGAATCACTGCTTGAGAAGAGCCTGCTGGCTAATCCAGACAAAAAGGAGACAATCCCATTGCTCCCTAGCTAGGGTTGCACCTGCCTATCTCATTCCTTGTCTTTGTCACAACCAAAGATCCTCCTGTTTCTCACACTGCAGTGGAGTCCAGTGAACCAGTCTGAACCATTTTGTATGTCCCTGCAGGGTTATAACAGGCTGGTGCAGCTGAATAGTCTCATATTTCTCCTCCAGACCCCCATAAAGGTACGTTTCTTAATGAGACTACAGGGACTATTCAAACAGAGAGTCAGCTTTGCTGGAGATTAACAACTCTCCAGTTACCTCAGTATTATCTGTGCTATAACACAGGCAGTACCTACCCATCCTGCCCATGCAGAAGGCAAAGATGTTCAGTTTTGAAATGGCAGCAGTTTGCCAACTCTAATCTAGAAGAAAGGGAAGTGAAACGTTAAATTGCTCGTGCACAAGGATGTACGAAGACAACTTTGCTCACTGATAACACAAAACAGAACTTTAATGGTTACCAGTTACTAAAAGGTTAATTAATTTGAGTATTTTGAAGAAAAAGTAAGGGAATTACAAGATGAACAGATAACTAGATGGATGACTGTAAAATGCTAGAAAATTGCTGATTGCTTTGCTAAAGGGCAGAGGCAAATTACAATCATTGTCTTTTGTTCTTGTGAACCCAAGCCTTTTTTTTTTTTTTTTTTGTAGTAAAGTTATTTTAAAATGAACCATACAAGAAGCCGTGATGTCCCAGGAAAAAATGGATATAACCCAGGACATTTAAACGGGTCAAGAAGTCCTCTTGAAGCAATACTAAAGTACTGCAATATATTCACCCATTTTGTAGCCTTCACTCAGTCTGGAAATGGCCAATATATATATATATATACATATATTTAAACAACAATGAAGCATCTTAACGTCAGTGTTGTGGTACCACGAACTTCCTTCCTTGGATAACAGAAAGTGGGGCTATTGCTAGATAAAATGCTGCTCAGCTCAGCCGTACAAGCACAATGAAAATCATTCTTCCACACTCCTTGCTGAAGAAACCAGACAGTTTTACCTTCTTAGAGAAGCAAAAAATACGAAGCAGCATGTAATGGTGGCGGAAAAATTCCAAAACAGACCTTTTGTTTGAGACTAAAAACAAAAATCTCTGTAATAGCTTGACAATAGATGGCACCAGATTTGGTTAAAAACAACCCTAAAACTCTTTGACCTCTTCAAAAGTCTGTCATGGTTTCTGAGAAGTTCTTTTGATAGCACTGTGACCACTCTTTTCAGCAGCTTGAAAAAGAAGTCACCTTTCCCTTTGAAGAAAAATTAAACTAGCTCTAGCCTGTGAGACTTTTATACAGGAAGAGTACTGATGCCTTAGCTGGATTCCCACAGTAGCTATAAGCTTCTTGCTATAATTTAGAGTAGAACTGAAGAATGTCTTTTTATTTTTATTACACTCCTGTTTTGTGATGTACGATTTTCCCCAGGTGATTTGCAATCTCCGGGACCGCTGTCCCATGGCTGGCCATGGTTGGGAGCTCCTTTATGCTGAAGCCCAGCAGTGTAATTTGTTCTCAGGTCTCAGTAATTCCTGCCCTGCCTGGCTGACTGTTGCACTGGGAGGAATCTGCTCTGGCACAAGCATAGGGACCCTCCTGGCATCACTGCTGCAGACAACCATCCCAACACGAAGGGTCACCCTGGGGACGGCCAGAAACTTTGGAAGTCAGCAGCTTTGGTGCCCTTTGAGCCCCTTTTTTCTTATGAGAAGAGCTCCTTGGAATTCCACTCAAAATAATCATGGCTGAGGCAATGTATTCCCCCACCCACACAGTATCTTCTTTAAACTTCTGTTTATATGGTAATATTTAAATTACAAAGCACTAGCCTTTCACCTTTAGGATCCTGACTGGATTCAAACCATCCTCCTTTGGGAAATGAGTTTGGTGGCCTAAGCTGAGTCTTGAGTAGACAAAAGTCCTTATCTCCAAACTCCAAACGTAATTCAGCACAACAGGCCGTGATTGGGAGTCCCTGCTCAGGAAAAGACAAGGAACGAGCTTGTGTCAAACGCAAATTACCTAAGCAATCAAATCAATACTGAATTCAAAGTGAAAATACCAAAATTATCAGATACATTTGAATATTGCTGACCAATTTGATGAGTTTAAAATAGGAACTTTAAGTTATGACATAGTAACTACATATGAAATAAAATATCTAAGTTAAAAGATATTTGGAAAAGTACATTTCTCAGGTTGAAGGGAACAAAAAGATGTAAGAGGCTGTGAACCTCTTCACCTGGTGATGCAAAAAAGCGAAAAAAGCGACTGTCACTATCAAAAATATTGTGAAGTTACAATCCTTAAACAATCTCCTGGGCAAGCTAAAGTGACATTATATATTAACTTCTCTTGCTTGCTTCGTTTATAGTCTCAAGCCTTTACTCACAACAAAATGGATGACAGTTTCATTACAGAATGGCATCACTTGTCAAACTTTGAATTACTGATCATAAAAATATCAGTGATGCTTTGAAGGATTGTTTGAGCACCTTTTTTTTATCAGCATTACTGTTTAGTGCAACATACACAAGGGGTGGCGGGGAGAAGTGACGGTGGAAAGAAATCAAACCTGGCTGAAGAGCTATGAGTTTGCAATACCCTTCCCATACAAACAAGCTTCTATCGCAGTTATAGACAGCAGAAATAAAAGGGAGCTTTTTGGCTCACAGCTATAAAAAAAAAATTATCATAGTGATGAAGTTCCTCAGCCATCAACAGAGCTGTGATAACGCTGTTTGATGATGATTTTCCCATGAATGTTAAACAGCCGCCACTGCGGAGGAAAAGGAGCTTATCTGCACCTAATACTGATCTCTAATTCCTGCCCTTCTTGAACCATCCATTTTCTAACAGCATTAACTGGCAAATTTACATCCCATCTTAATGCTGCTAAAGAGGACAGGAGATGAAGAGTAAATGACAGCAGTGTAATGAGGATGGCTTTTTTCTCCTTTCTCTTTAATGGCTGAAGATTTACACAATTGTCTGTAAGCTTATATAGAGAGCTTACCTGAACCTTTTGCCAGCATGGATTCAACTTACAGGAGCTTTTGTTAACTAAATACACATAAATATTTTTAAGGAGGTTTAATATTGTGACTTCAAAGAAAGCTAAAAGACAGGATGAGAAAAATATTTTTTAGCATTTTGATTACGGATAAAAAATGCTAGTATTTCTTTCTTAAATGGATACAGTTGTATTTTCAAAACACCAAAATCTGATTTTAATATTCTTTTTCTGACAAAGAATTTTATTTTTATATCACGTAGGAGAAGAATCTCTTTTCAGATTACAAAATTTTAGTCAAAATTAACATTGAAATTCAGAAACCAATGGTTATACAAATATATTATGTAGAGCTGTGTTTCACATGTCACCCGCAACGTGGATTGCTTTCTGATCGCGTAGCTTCCATTAAAATAGAAGGTTTTACACTGCATGGCAGAAAGAGTAGGAAAGGAATGTTCTGACTTAAGAAACCACAGCAACAATATTGGCTAAATTCAGTCAAAGTATTTCTGTACATCCAGATGATAATTTCAATGGAAATTAGAACCAGTTCAAGATGTGTTGTTGATATTCAAAAGACTCTTGGTCTGGCTCAGTCTTTTGCCCAGATATAAAAGACTAAATTTAATTAGCACCATTTTTTTTTAAAGATAGACAGCAATTTTTTTTTCCATTTTAGTTCAATATTAATTTCCAATATTAATTTAGTTCATATACACATTATATCTGCAGGGTATATAAGAAAGGTTATATTTGAAAGGGGAAAAAATGTGGAGAAATGCATGGAGCAGCCTTTAACTACCCCACAGTGAGTGCAACCCAGAGCTGCACAGGTGTGCAGGACACTCTGCCCACAGGGCACTGGCTGTTTTTCAACAGCCAAATTTTGATATAAACTATTATTTTGAGCCTTTACAAATGTCAGTGTTTAATTTGTTTAATCCACACTGTGACTACCATTTCTACTTCAGGCACGTCACAAATATTAACTATCTAAAAGATATTAAGATCTTTAGCTATTCATGTGTATCTATGTGTACATAAACATGCATATCTGTAAGCCTAATATTGCATCAAATAGATATGAGAAAAATAAATGTCTCTCATAATAACATCTTCTAAGATGAGTTTCTAGTCTTTCACTCGTACTGGAGGGTTCCCATCCCCTTCTGAATGGCAAAACTGGAAATATACTTTGAAAAGAGATTCTCGGCCGTGTAGTATATAATGCATGTCTGTGATAATGCTGGTCCTTATTCACTTAATGAAGTTTTTTGACTCCTGAATCACTCACTTTAGTAGGACAACAAGAAAGCAATTACAAGGCAACTCATGTTGACGTGGTGGTGTGCTATGTTCCTGGAAGCATGTGTATCTGAGAACACAAATTGTTCTTCACGTTTAAGGTAACATTCAGCATTTACAAAAAAAAAAAAAATTCATGTAAGACACCAGGGTCCAGATTTTCAAAGATTTTTAGTTTTCTAAATTACTTTATTTTCATCCTTTGAATTGTTTAGGCTTCTCTGTTAAAGACATGGGGACCTGCTCTAGGTAGAACCCAAGACATGCAACAGATATCCTCTGCTACATGGTCTACACGGAAGTTTGGGTGACCGTTTTCTCCTCTCCTGCACAAATGTCTTGGTCTTAAGAGGCAGACAAAATCAAGTAAGACAACCTGTAATCTTTCATGATTGTGCAAAACAAGCTAAATAGTTTGTGTTTTGATTCACTGAAATACATTGGCTGCTTTCAGAAAAGGGGCTGCTTTTACCAAAAGCAAAACATTAACATTTTCCTAAAAAAGAACAAAACACAACAGTATTAAGTATGAGATGGAAATCTCTACTCTGAGATGGAAATTTCCATTGAAATAATTTTGATTTTTTTTTCTTGTAAGAAGTTAAGAAGTGAAACTCAATCATTTTAAACCTAAATTACTGTTCCCACGAATAACTTCAGCACATTAGGAAAGAAAACATTGCTCAATGTTAAGCTAAACTAAAACAAAACATTTTGATGTTTTGAATTGCTCATCTAAGTATCTATTCCACTGAAAAATCATAGTCTGAAATACCTAATTTAGAAACATGGAAGGTTTTACATAACAGATATTTCTGTTTTCAACTAACTCTTCCACAATCAGATCAGATCCTGTGTGTGCAGGGGGGTTGGACTAGATGACCTCCAGAGATCCCTTCCAACCTTAAGCATTCTATGATTCTATGATCTACTTTTCAAATAGGTTTTCAGTTGGTGTATGGTGAGAAGGTAAAAATTGAGGTCAGCATGACAACGTTCATAACAATCCTGTGATGAACTTCCAGTTTTGCATCTTACTGTCCACCATAAATAAAGAAAAAGACTCATGAATAAATAAATAAATAAAAATGGTGAATCAACCAGAAAGGTTCACTTGCACTGTACACATAAATTTGAGAATAAAAGGTGAAATATCATAATATCATCATAAAACTTCAGTCTCTTCATGTTGTAGTATGTACCATATAGAATTTCTGCTGGCATTGCAGTATTCCTAGTGCATCAAAAATGCATCTTATTTTAAAAAGAAGAGGATTTTTTTGTGTGCACGTACCAAATGTTTGAGTGTAACATTGTACATTGTACAGAACACTGGAAAGATGCAAGATGAAGCTGCATGAGTACTTTGCAAAATACTTTCCTCTGAGCTGCCTATTTTCAGGGACTCTTAGGGAAGAAGGAGGGGAAGAAAATAATGGAGGAAAAAATACAGAAAAAAATGAAAGTTTATAACAAAAGTACACCTGCCATTAAACAAAAAGCCTCAAAGGCCATCCAAACTGCTTGGCATGACGCCCCAGATTGTGGTAATGCTAAGCCTTACAAAGAGAAATGGGGAACATGATGTGATATAACTGCACTTAATCAAGGTGAATCCCTCTCTGCTGATTATCAAGCGAGGATAAATTTCCTGCTCCACTCTATGCTTACACAACTGGAGAGATACTGTGGCGATAACATCTAAAACCATAATAAGAAAAAGAGATTATGCTAACTGTTGCTTAAGAAATTTCTTTGTACCAGAGAAACAAACAAACTGAAAGCTTTAAATATCAAAGGGTAATTTACTTGCAGTTCTACATGGACATAAAGGAGTGATAAGGAGCGGCCTCCTCTTGCTGCAGGTGGATCTCAGAGCTGTTTCCAGCATGTCAGCCGTGCCTCCCTGCTATAACTGCCCTGGGAATACACGAACACGCTGGATTAGAGGCAGTCTGCCTAACTCACCTGAGGGGAGGAAAATGAAGGAGGGCTATTCCTCTGGAAAGGAAGCACTCAGCAAACCCTGATATGACGATATACGCCGCGGCTCGTTGTGCCCCATCCCCTATCTAGGAGAGCGGGTCAGAGTTCCCTCTCAGGCTAGAATAGCAGACTCTATAATGGAAACAGATTTTATGTGGCAGAAAAAGTCATGAATAGTCTATGCCAGAGACATCTTAAGGTCAAGAACAGTAAGAATCTCCCAAAGCTTTCTGCTAATTGTCAAACTTGTAAATATTTGGAC
Organism: Tinamus guttatus; assembly: GCF_000705375.1. Next base: position 10,485 of record NW_010582424.1, on the reverse strand, counting down.
TGAATAAGCAGTAAAGTGCATAAGGTAAAATTTTCATTGTCTTCTAAAGAATTGAGAGACAAATACTTATTGGGAATCAATAGCTGCCCTGTAGAGCAACTGAGACTTTGCTCCCAAATGTCTCCCATTAAGCAAAAATGACCACAGCCTACCTGGAACAGCAGTTTAATCATGCTGGAAAACAACAAGTTCCAGTTGGGAATAGGAACATATGGGTTACACTACAATCAGCCAACCTTTCTGCCCCTCCAACAAAAACCTGAAAGCCTTCATAGGGCTGAGAGCCAGAAGATAGAGAGAAGGAGGTCTCTGGAAATGATCTGCAGGTGACAGATGACACAGACAGACCTGCACTCTCACAAACACACTGTGAGGTCCCTGCAAGAACACACTGAGCTAAGCACCCAGCTTGTTTCACGTGATCTCCCCGTTCTACATGTGTATACTATATATTTAATCACTCAACATTGGACTTCCAGACTTGATTAATCTTATGGAAGTTATAAGCAGGTATGCCACAACCAAAGATAGGACTAAAACTTAACCAATCACTCTTCACTTTTTCTGCACACACAAAAAATTGTGTTTTGCTTGTAGCTGCAGACTTCTACTCATTTTGTGTGTGTGTCAAATTTTGATGCTTATAATGCAGTATTGTGAGTTTTTCCTAGGCAAAATATCATCAATGGCATTTTTAAATGGTCAAGTTTGAAAATTTGCCCCTTAGAGACTTGGTAAATAAAATTAGACAACTCCATAACTTAAAAATAGCTCTTTTCTAATTAAAGTGTGATGAAGCTTTCAGCCTATCTAGCTCGGGATGCAGAATGCACAAGCAAGCCAATTAGAGATAGGAGCAAAAACAAAATGGTGTCACAAAAAGATTTACCACATCAGTCCCTCCAGTAGCTGCACCATTTCTGCTGATAAAGGTGGAACAACAGCTACTTCTGCAGCTAAGGCTGAAGCTCATGTTAAGCTGACAAATCAACTTTTCGAGTCTTGGGAGATTCAGCAGAGCTATCAAGAGGCACAAAGACTACTAATGCTTATGTCATACTGCTCAACTCACGCATTTTACCCAGGAGACACCAGATTTTTTGGCTTAAATTTTTTTTTTGATTTTTGCATTCTCCTGGGCAAAAAATCAAAGAAGCCCATTAATTCAGTGAGAATTTCACTTATCTCTCTGCTTGATTTTTTTTTTTGTACAAGACTTGCATGGTTTGAGGTTGAGAAGTATGCTCTGCTTTGATAATGGCACCCTGAAGGATACCACTGGTAGCAAGATGAACATTCAAGAAAATCCCAACTGCTGTTATTTAACGCAAATATTCAGTACATGTCAATGCCTTAATGTAAGTGCAAAGACCACCATATATCATTACTCTGTCATTCAAAGAAGTCTACAGAGTAAGTCACAACGAGCAATTCTGCTGGTAACTGAACATGCACAGCACAAAGGCTTGGTCTTGTATACAAGCAAGTACTAATACAGCTAGTAATTATCTGTTAAACATTTGCACACCTTGTGCTCGCCTCATTTACCACTTCTTAGAGGACATGATTACAAGCTTACTTGAACAAATATGCCTGGCTGTCTAGTGGTTTGCATTAGTGGCAATGGTAAGGGACAAATTGATATGGTACTACAAATAGAAAAAGCAATGACTTTTATAATAGATTTTCCTCATGTTGCTCCATCTTTGTATCTCAAAATGTTTTGGAGGCAGGGGCTGCCGGGCCACGCTGCGTAGCCGGGCCACGGAGACCGGGGAGGGCGGCCGTGCCCCGGGAGGCAGCGTCATAGAATCACAAATGCTGAAGGGTTGGAAGGGACCTCTAGAGATCATCTAGTCCAACCCCCCTGCACACGCAGGGTCACCTAGAGCACGTGGCACAGGACTGCGTCCAAGCGGTTTTGAAGATCTCCAGAGAAGGAGACTCCACAACCTCTCTGGGCAGCCTGTTCCAGTGCTCTGGCACCCCCACTGTTAAGAAATTTTTCCTTAAGTTCCTGTGGAACTTTTGATGTTTCAGTCTGTGGCCGTTTCCTCTAGTCCTGTCGGTGGCCACCACTGAAAAGAGGCCAGCACCATCCTCCTCACTGCCTCCCTTGAGGTACTTCTAGACACTGCTCAGGTCCCCTCTCAGCCTTCTCTTCTCCAGGCTGAACAGGCCCAGCTCCCTCAGCCTCTCCTCATAGGGCAGATGTTCCAGGCCCCTGATCATCCTTGTGGCCCTGCGCTGGACTCTCTCCAGCAGGTAACTTGGTAAAGAATCAGTATGTGTGTAATGAGACAGCACTCAGAAATGAATGTGAGCGATAAAATACAAATCCAGATACAAAGTTCTAGGATTCAGATTAAGAGGTTTCTTTTACCCAAGTGTAGAAATGTTTCCCACCCAAAAGGTTAAAAACTGAAACTAAACTCAGATTGTAAACATGGGGCTATTCAAATATAGAGATTTAATTTTGGCTTAACAATAGTATTATAAAGAAGGAAGGATAAATAAAAGCCTAAATAGCCAGAGGAACTGTGAAGAACTATAAGACAAAAAAAAATTTAAGATGTAGCTAAATGTAGAAGGATGATGTCTAGTTAATTAAGGAGTCTAGTTAATGCAGGAGAATGGGAAATAAGAGCCAGGGCATGACATTCCAGAAAGTGATAAATCCCAGAAATATATCACAGATTAAATGAAAAAAAAAAAAAAAGTTGAAAAAAGAGTAGAGTCTTCACAGGTACGATCAGAAAAGGTTTCATGCAGTAACCACTTGTATAGTCTACCATTATGGATGTGGTAGAGAAAGTGGCCTTACTCGAGGAAACAGAAAGCAGCTTATACAGGGATATACAGGGTAGCTGAAATCCTGTATAATTACCACTTGGCTTTTCAGAGGAGGCAGAACAAAGGCTGACATTAGATTCTCTAAATCACTGGATTAGAACTAGCTGCAACACACAGTGAGAGCAGCTGCTTTTGACACGAGAGGACGTCACGGTCCTGGACAAGACCTTCGGTTACGAGGGAATCACTGCAGACTCAACGCTGGACATCGGAACCAGGGAGAGAGATTTCCTAAACTGTTAAAAAGCAAACAAACAAACAAAACCCCATAAATTCTCAAGGCTAAGGATTGATTTTCCATTTGCAAATAACAGAGGAAATATGTCAGAAGAAATGTTACTAAATATCCAAGAGAGATTTCTAACTGACTGAGAGCATTCTGCCACTAGACTGCTGATACCTGTATTTGTGCTTTTGTCTTATCAAAGACGTTTTCAAAGACCTGCAGCGTAAGCAGGCATGTGCAATATCAAATCTGCTTTTTCCTGGGGCCAGCTTTTTTTTCTGGGCTCTGAAAGGATTGCTCTGATACAAATCTACATCTATGTGTGCCTGCTGCATTAGTGATCATATGCAGTGGCCTGTCTGCTGTGGGAGATTATGGGGATACTGCAGGCAGGGGGCACGGGATCAGCCAGGATGTGGACAAACTTCAAATTGCTGACTACACCCCTGACTGAAGTCTATATAAATTATGTCCACCACATTCCCATCATTTATTTCTTTTGTCATTCCTTCAAAGAACTCAGTCATATTCTGCCTGACAGGATTTATTCTTGGTAAAACCATTGCTGATCTTCTTTTAATACCCCTTTCTCCTGTAAATACCCAGTGCTTTCATCCCTAATGATTGATTCTCATATCTTAACTTTCAGTAATATATCTGAGGGTAGCTATTGAAAAGCAAGTTTCATCTGCCAAAGCAAGCAGAGAGAAGAACTCAGGTGGCTCTATTCTTAAATGTCTATGTATCTTTTTATTGTCTGCTAAGGTACAAACAGCTCATCGTTACAACAACGGCTAGAGAGGACGAAAATGATATCCTTCACTCAGTCAATTTTGAAGGAGAAATCCAGTGTCCAGAAATACAAGTTTGATTTTGTGGAGCATAAACAGAAAAAATAAAAAACCAAAAAACATAAGGTTTTCACAGATATTCTTCTGCCAGAGAACCATTTTCCAACCCATGCATCAGTACTGGAATACTACAGCTAATGCACCCATGCTGATAAATGTAGTGGCTTCATTCTAATACAGGAACCTACCTTTTGCAGCTTCATGTACTAAAATAGGTTAATTCACCATATTTGAATGGTGACATTTTTATGATAAAATTGCATATAATTTATGGTATTCATATTCAGTCAGTCACAAAGAGTTTTATTTCTTCCCATTTAAAAACACAGAGCAAAAGCATGACTTGGTACCTGCTCTTGCTAATACCAGTCTGCGTGACGGTGTCTTCTCTAGAACTCGCCACTGCAATTCCGTATCAGCATTTTGTAGGTCTCCCTATTGCACTGATGAAGAAACTCCAGTTAGTCTGGAACTCGGCTGCTGAAATTTTGACTGACACCATGCATGAAAATCACATTACCCTGGTTGTAAAAAACCTTCTCTGGCTACCTGTAAAGTACAGGATTATGTGTAAAGTCCTAGTTATTAACTTACAAGTCCTTAAATTGACTTGGTTTTGAATACCTCAGAGACATTCTGGAACCATACATCCCCAGTCGTTTTCTTTGGTCTCAGTCAATTGGATTAGTTCTTTTTGGCTGAAGACATTGAGCTACAGGGCATTTCTAGTGTTTGCTCCCTCCTTATGGAATTCATTAACCATGGAGGTCAGACTAGCTGACTCTCTAACATGCTCTACATCTAAACTTACGGCATACATTTTCAGATTGCTTATTGAGATGTATGAAAGTTATATTATTCTATCTATAAGATTTCTATAGTCTTTTCACACATGTACACACATAGAAGTCAGTATTTCAGAGCTACGTTTAGTATTTAGTCTTCTCTTTGGATTATTTTCCACCCTTGCTCTACAAAAACACACAAACAAACAAAACCCACTCTGTAATATTGCTATTTTACCCAATGACATTGCAAAAATCCACAAAGAAAATACTTGGCAGATGGCAATGTAACACTTAGACATGACATTCCTATTTTTAAAGCCTAGTTGATGGGATGATCTAGATCAACATTTCCAGGAAGGACAGCAGGTGAAACAGAGAAGAACTTCCTTTGTATGTCTCTTACTCAAGTGCTGTGAGTCTGTGCTTTTAAAATACTTACAACTGGGTTTTCCTTTTTTTCACCAGTACACGAGCAAAGGCTTTAGCGGATCTGCAGCACAGCAAATGAGCACTGAATTCAGGCATTAGATCAAATTAAGCTCTAATTTGAATAATTAATAACGTTAGATCAGATCATAATTTTACTGTATTAACAGGCATTCTAAGTCTTTATTCTATTTTTTATTCTTATCTGACCCTTGTGTGGTGTGAGGATATTTACATTCCACAGTGGAACTGTAGGTGGACATACATATAGGCAAATTATAGAAGATAACAAACTTAAAAGTCTAAGCGATGAGATGTGCAGACTACAGCTACTTGATTTGGTTCTCCCTCTTCATCTTAGGCAAAAAACCTGAAATAGTTTATGAGAGCAAATGATGTAAACCAAAGGGAGAGGCATGGGTGCATCTGACCTATAAACGCTCTCCAAATATTGGGATATCACACTAAGAACAATCAATTCCTTATCAGGAGTATATGAATAACTCTGTCTTGGGCTCGCAAGCCAACATTTATGGGTATATGTCATCACTTTGAAAAATAAGAGCTGCTTCTATAGACTTGCAAGACAGACTGGTGAATTTGCCTGGTTTAAATTAGCCTGAGTGGTTCATGATGGTGTAAGGAGGGAAGAGATATTTTAATAAAACCGGCCAAATCAAACCTTCCTTGCCCAATCGACTTTTCACAGAACAGGTTGACAGGGTATTAAAAGCTGTTCCATTGCTTTCTGCATGTGAAAAGGGTGCCTAGCATCTAGATTTAATAGTGCCCTAAATAGCTAATTTATTCTAGCTATAGCTTTAAATTCTGTTTTTTCAGAGAATATGAGTCTTACAAAAATGGTTTCCATGCAAATCAAAACCAGCTGAAAGCTTGCCAAGGCCAAGATGTAATTTAAGATGGCATTTAAGCCGCTCTGTCTTTTCTGCCTCTAGAGATATCATCATAAAATAAAAGAATTCATCAGGTAATGTTTTCTTCATTATTGAACAGCACAATTCTGAAGTGAAAAAGATAATTAGACATACAGTGCTGTCGACACATAGTTTATGAGGAGATTCTGATTAATTAGCTATGGTAAAAGGTTTTTATATAGTCATAATTAATTTATATTTCAAGAAAAAAGGCAAACAGACAGTACACAGATTTTAATATTTTTTTCCTGTGACGGATTTATCAAAGTAATTTTGAAGTTCTGTTGAACCTACTGCACTTCACTGTTACTTTGTAAAGCAGCAAACTGAGATGTAAGAGCACAACTGATGTTGACTTTCCTGGGAGTCAGACAGCCTAACAGCCTCACACCGCTTGGAAAAACGCACTTCTTATCCCTGCAGAACCAACAAACAAAATCACTGTGAGCCATCCACCAAGACGCGCTTTTGTCTGGAATACACTTCAATCAGCATTGCAAAGTTTGGAGGTTTATAGTAAGATTAAGGTCAAAACTGATTATTTAGGATTTACTTTATTTTTGCTTATTGAATATTAGTATTAAACTGGTTAGACTTATTGTCTTCATATAACAGCAAGTTAGCTCTATACTGGTGATCATACACAAATCAAAACTCCCTAATTGACCTCACAGTCTACATAACCAAAGACAGAACATTTGGTCCATCTTCTGCACATTACTACTGGAATAAATCTGAACTAAATGGGAGAGATGAAAACTTCACTAGTTTTAGAGGCAAAAATCTTTAAATTTCATCACTGCGTTTTCAGGAATTTTAGCCATAGCACCTATGTACTATAGGCAAATACTGGTTTAAAGTAATTTGGGAATCTAAGAGTTTTTATGAGACAACCAAATATTTAATTGAGAAAGTCACATTACTTTGTTTGGATATGAAGCTGAAGGTTCATGCAGTCACCAGAAATAGCTAAGGGATTTCTAACCAGCAACTGCTTTTAGTCATTAGTTCTGAGAGATTCAGAGGTAAATCCTTCTCTTTAGACCTTCAGCAGCCACTGGAGTCTCTCCAGGATACTCTGCCTCAGCCCTCTGACGATGATCAGGCACTTTGACTAGGGCAAAATTACCAAGACTGTAAAAAAAAAAAAAAAAAAAAAAAAAAAAAGCTGTTTCTTCTCTTTTTCAGCAAGAACCTTAGTGATAAATAGTGATAAATATTAGTCTAAAAAATTCCTAAACTGCAGGAATATTCCACGGGTATATCCATTCAATTTCCATTTAAGCTTATTCAATGCAGTGTATCACTCAGAATAATTTGGAACCATAAAGAAACATTACGACATATAAGATTCTTGAATAAATATTTCTCAAATAACTGTTAGCACCTAATTATATTAACTTACAGTAATTACTGATGTGATTATGAAATTGAAGATTAACCTGAAAATGCAGACTGACTAGTCTATTTTTATGACAGCAATACAGTAATAGCACATGCATTTGGGCTTCTGTGGGCACAAGAAACTTAAGGGTTACTTTAACTTTTGTTTAGGAACCTAATCTTGCAGCACATGGGAATATCTGACTAGACAGCACCTTCGGAACTGCGCCTGACACTGTGCTGCATTTTACTATTCTTTGGTCTTCTATGTGGCACAGAAGTGAGAAGAAATAAACCTTGATATTTTCCAGTCAAAATTGTGGAGTAATTCATGTCAGAATCTGATTTTTGTAGGAAGGAAAAGCAGCAAAGGAAAGCTAATGAGTTTTGCTAAGGTTCAGACTTAGGCAGAGGGGAAGAATGGGTCCAACTATCAACCCAAATGATTTTAATTATGTATTTAGGAAAAACTCTTGAACATTAAGGACAATGAAGCAGTTGGAACAGGTTGTATGAGCTGATTGTGAACCCTCCAGCTTTGCGGGTCTTTAAGATCATACTAGAAAAGAAAAAGGTAAATAATGACATAGGTGAAGTTTCCTTTGGGCCAGGAAAGATGGATTAGATAATTTCTCAAGTTTCTTCTAGACTTAAGTTTTTATGAAGGTGTGTAAACAAAGAGGTTCAGTGTTTTTACCTATAAAGCTTATGATTGCAAGTTTTAAAAATGCAACAAAAGAAAGGGACACAAAATAATCACTTTATTTAGTATATGAGTATAATTCAGCTGACTCTCCATACTCTGTGACTATGGACAGTTTTGCCATAAATCTGTATTTTAACATCAACAACTAAAAACATTAACAACATGTCTTGGAGCCATAAACAGGTAATCTCTCTGAAGGTAAATTTTCAACAATAGGAAAATGATCATTTACTTATTGTGCTACTTTCCATAAATATCATCACTTTAAACTACGAAGATAATAAACTATATGTGTAAAGGGCATGTGTCTCATATCTAAAAAGTAACAAAGCAGTAAAGATTACTCCACGTGTACGGATAATGTATTATTTGTGTGTCATTTCCACTACTCTTTCTTTTCCAAGTTAAAGTATAAAAAACATGTGATTAGTTATGACACTTTATGTGTTAGCTTTTACCCAGATAAATGTCAGATTTAGATAATCCTATAGGATCTACGTTTCAAATGCCTAGAAACATGACTCTGGAAGTTTAAGAAAATATATACATACATAATATTGAGATTAGTGTACCAAATAACACAGTCCTGTAATAATAAAACATGGGGCAGAATTGAGCTTAGCAAGCACCTCCAAAAATTGCCTATGTGAATTCCTGTTAACCAAGTGTATGGTGAAGGAGATTGGATTATTCAGTAGAGACAACTGTTAAATATGTTACTTTTCCCTAATCCATCTCTGTCTTAGCATTTATTTTATTTTATTATTTATTTTTGATGTCATAAGAAAACACGTTTGCAACTTTCAGGAAGCTAAAATAAAGTGTATGTGACTCCCAAGAGAAACAGCTGTTTTGAGAAAGACAGATTTTTTTTCTATTCCAATGCTTGGATTTTTGCACCGGTAAATAATTTGCTTTTTCTCTACTATGCTTTCCCGATGATTTTTTTCCCCCATTTTAAATACCAAGATCTATACAGTGCTCTAACAAATACACTTAAGGATAAATACAACTGCTGTAGAAGGTGAAACACTTTTCTGCTATAAGTTGAGGTTCTATCAATCTTCTTTGCTCCACATGAGCTAGACCTCTGTTAACATCCTGCAAGTCTCACGGGGTCTCATTCTTATCACACAAGCCATTCTTGGGAAATGAACCTGGAAAGCAAATTTTGTACTTAATCTTCAGACATTCAAACCCTTTTTCAGAATGATTTTTCCTCTTAAATTCTGCATTTAAGACACAAAGTTAAGAGTACTACAGGGCTACCTTAAAGGGATAATCTGTAGGTTTTGCAGAGCACCTCAGAGATACAAACAGTATCTTGATATGTTCTGAGCAGGTTGCTGTGTGGGAAGGTTACTGTAAAGAAAGAGAAGATCCTGGGTCCTGGCAATTTGTTCTTTTGACACAATGTCCTCGTCAGAACGGAAAAGTAGAATTCTTTATATGACCTCAAAAAACTTTATTTGATTTTTGGAGAAAGTCACATCACCTCCAATTTTAACAGAAATAGATATTCAATATCACTACCTAAAGGGAACAAATATAGCATAATATAGGATAAATAAATATATATTAAACCTGAGAGAAGCCAACATAATGCAAACAGGTTATATAAGAGTTTCTTGTCTCACCACTGCTTTCATCCTGCTCTTTTCATTTCATGACTCATTTACTGCACATTTCAGTTGTTTCCAAAAGACACACTGTATCACCCAACAACCCCTAAACACAAAATATTTTAATAATTCTTTACATTAAGAAGTTGGCAAGCTGAGTGCATGAAATGAGCATAGCAGAAGCAATCAAGCTTTCTAATATGAAACAGAATTTGATATTGGATATGCAGAAAGAGAAGCATGAACATCAAGGTTAACCTTGTACTCAAGATCTCTCTTCCTCATTACTGCTAAAATCTATTGGCTGCTGATGGTTAACTCACAAATGCAAAAATTACACACCTGTCTGCCAACTATGCACAGCTGCATAGATCCTGCTGCTGATCCAAGCATCCTCAGAATGCAGCAGTCAGCTAACAGAGAAATCTGAAGCATTCTTAGAAACCAATATTTAATTTGCCCAGAGCTGCCTGAAACTCATCAGAGGCACCCAAGTCTTTGGTCTTCTTGACTGACAGCACTGGACTTAGCTCGGTATCCCCGGCCATCCAGTTTCAGTTATTTCTGGGGTTCATCAAGGGCCTGATGGTTTGGAATCAGACACCAAAACAGACAGGCTGGAAGAAGCACCCACAATGATATCTACCCACAGTGTAACAGTGGAAAGGAAGGAAGGTACAAACCTAAAAAAGAAA
>NW_010582422.1:293626-316226 GCF_000705375.1 Tinamus guttatus | reverse complement strand
TAATGCCGGGGAGGATTCCTACCTACTGGTATCCAGATTTCATCTGGAATTCATTTATTCTCACGCTAACCTCCAGAGGTGGTTGGAGAAGGACATACTCAACGGAGACATGAGGTTATTGACAAGGCCACCACTAGTCATCAATGCCCTCCCTGGAACTAATATGACCAAGGCAGCAGATTGGCATTTCAGAGAGGAAGAAAAAAAAGGCATTTGGGAATTTTGGACCGTACCAGTACCATCTAAGAACCCAGCATTCCCCCCAGATGCCATTGCAAGTCCAGATACAGCTCTTGCCACCCTCAAAGGCAGGATATTTCTGCTTTCTGTCTGGATATTCCTCAGTGTTACCAGAAATAAAGAGAATCTCTGTTACATGGTGTGTCAGAAAGGACCAAAGTCACCCCTGGTGATAAGCCAGGATGACCTAGCCCCATGGTGTCTGGTTCTGCAGTTAATTGTTGCCCATCAGACCCATGATTACTACTAAATACATCAAGTAAGATGAATCCATGAGAAAGGAAAGACTGCCCAGAAAAACAGCTCACTTGCCTGGTGGATTTTAATCCATGTCCTGTTTTGCTGCCAAGTCATTCAGAAAGCTTTTGCCGTGCAGCAGATCCTCTGCATTTTGTTTAACTACATTCAGTAACTTAAACAGCAGCAGCAGACCTGCCTTAGCTATATGTTCATTTTGAACTCAGAAAAAAAACCCTTACAGCCTGGTGGAAAAATGTCAGCCTGATGTGTACATTCCCCTTAATTGCACTATTACTTTCCTCGCCATGATGGCTATTACATTCAGTAACTTAAACAGCAGCAGCAGACCTGCCTTAGCTATATGTTCATTTTGAACTCAGAAAAAAAACCCTTACAGTCTGGTGGAAAAATGTCAGTCTGATGTGTACATTTCCCCTTAATTGCACTATTAACTTCCTCGCCATGATGGCCATTTGCTTATTTACAAACATGGTGTCATTTCCCTAGCTTGTCCTGAGCCTGAGTTCATACAGAGTCTGCAAAGCAAGAGTTATGTTGCCTGCCTCTGTTTTTAGAGGTGCGAGTGGATCGTCCAGCAGGAGCCCAGATCCCACCAGGGGATGGAGACCAGGAACCCCACGTGGGTCTCCAATACCACCTTCCACAGGCAACTCCAGCACCAGGTTTACAGCCTGCTAGGTGCTGTAGCAGGGGACCACACATATTAAATTTGAAGGAGGAAAAAAGAAAAAGAAAAAAAAGCACACACGGAAAGATTGTGGATGTCTCAGGGCAAGTAAATTACTGTTAATTGTGAGATCTTTGATTACAAGAAGCACCAGATGGCCAGCCATATGTTTTTGATTATAAAATCAAACAAGATTAGCCCAAACAGGATTTCCTCAGCATTCTTCTCTGACTGGCTCACAAATACATCTTTAACACCTATGCTGCAGATACGGCACAATCAGAAGCTTTTCCTGCCTTGCTCTAATCTACTGGAGCTCAATTCTCTGATGAGTAAGGCCTGCACTTAGAGGGAGATTTCCAAGTGCAGCAGGACTGAAGAAGAAGCGAGAGACAGATTAATTAGGAGACTAGAGCCCTTTGAAAGGCCAGGACAAGCAGATGTAGAATAACACTCTCCTCTGTTACATGAAAGGTCTGCTCCAAGGGTGCAGGCCTAGAGAGGATGCTGCTGAGGGCAGCAGGTTGCCAGAGGCAATGAACCAGCCCCAGTACCAACCTCTTCTGCCAGCACCAGTGCCCGGCTTGGCCAAAGAGGCAGACTTACAGCAAGAGCTGGGCAGGGACAGCAGAGCCCCCGTCCTCCTCCGTCTCCTCACAAACGCTGCGAGACCCTCTGCTCTCCCCTTACACTCTGCCACGTCGCTGTCCCCATGGCTGGGGTGGTTTGTCCAGCAGCAGAGAACAAGGCAAACACAATCCTCCTACCCTGGCAGTGGCGGGGCATTCCCTGCTTGGCCAGGGCACCCACACACCTAACAAGGCCCTGAAGCCTCAAGGGCCTTTTCCTCACAAAAGGTACACGAGAAGCCACAGATCTCCCATTCTCCTCACACTGGTTCTTCAATACCTCAGGAGCACCCACATGCTCAGCCAGCAGTCACAGCACCATCCCCGCGTATATCCTCACATACCTACAGGGAGCCTCAGGCCATCGCTGAAAAGCCTCTGCCTATATTGCCAGCACAGGCTCAGGCATTTTCTCTGCCCCTCAGCAAGCACAGTTACCAACTCTGGGGATTTCCTCCTTGCCACAACGTCCTCTAGAGCTCTGCATCACCAGCACGTTCCTGCCCTGCTGCAGGAAGGCTGGCAACACAGCCAGGATTTCGCATGATTAGCGATGGCTGTGCTTCTTGCAGGCCATGGAGTTCTCAGCATACATAAATCCTGGCACTGAGCCCTGCAGAATTGGGTCAGATTTTGGGTACTGAGACAGCACTATAGGACCAGGCCCAGTCACAGCAACTTTTCATCTCTCTGCTACCAAACTTGCTCTTTTGGTCAGCTGCACCTATGTGCTCCCTAGCAGCTGTACTGTAGCCAGAAAGGCTTTTCCGAGCCCACCCAGTTACCACACACACGTCATCATATCGGATCTCACAGACAGAGCAGCGGGGCCCTTGTCTCCTCACAAGCTTTTCTCATGCAGATTGCGCACGCCTACATTTGTTGGGAGCAAATCAGTTGGGAATCAAACATAAAGGCTGTTACAAGGGAGATCTCCTATTGCGCCATTCCCTCCCGTAAATCTCCAGGACATGGTGTGTCCAGAAAACATTGATTATTTTCCACCCGCGCCTCCTCTCTTATCATATTCAGGCAGACAACACATTCAGGGAATTTAGCTGCCCATCAGCTGAAAGACAACAGGCCAGGGTGCTCGCTCACGTAACCGTGACTTCAAATAAATATATATACACACACACACATATATGTATATATCTCTTCACTTTCAGGGTGTCTTTGGCAAGAAAGATGCCATTCTCCACACAGTGAGATTTCCTCCCAGACAGTTCTTGGCCTCACAGTTTCACCTGCCCCCCTTGCTGCTATTAAAGGCAGAGATGGAAGAGGTCGTGCAGACACGGGGGATGTGACCAGGAGCCAGTGGGTCTCTGGGAGATGGGATCAGGGGCTCTACAGCCACGAGAACAGAGTCTTCCCCATAAAAGGCTGACCTCTGACACCCCCCGACACCAGATCCGCAATTAGCCCCCGTCCATGGCGGCTTTGCCACCCATACCGCGTTTGTTCTGCCTGGGAGGTGACAGCTTGCTGGTCTTACAAGGCCTCTGCCTGCCCAAGCACCAGCAGCAGGGCTAAGGGGACAGGGAAGAAGGTCCCCTCGCTCCCCACGAGCGAGGGGAAAGGCTCATGGAAACCTGTGGTGGGCAAACGCAGCTGCGGCTCTGCTGCTCTGTCGCGTTGGCCCTCGGGACCAGCCTGTGCTGCGGCACCAAGGCCTTCCTCCCCTGCCCTGGGGGAAGGCAATAATGCTTTCCTGGTGGAGCTTCTGGAAGATTCCCCCTTGGGTGTTGAAGCACTTTGGAAATCCTACCTGGAATTCCTCCGCTTGATGAGCAGCAGCCCTGGAGCAGGGAGTAGAGCAGCATGAGACCTGTCCCTCCTCCTCCTGTGGGCATCACAGCCGTTATTGAAGAAAAAGGCAAGAAAAAAATCATGTGCAGTCACATCATTAATGTAACACAGGACCTGATCTCCCTTCCCAGAGTGGAGAAGGTCACCCTTGCCTTGGGGCAGACACATTTAAGGCTGAAATCCAGCACCATGTTACTGCTGGGTTACCTCACAGTTTTCACCTGCGCTCACTTCTCCCGTCTCACACTCAGCAGGCACTGGGGTGGCAGACACACGTCCCCTTCCCTGATAACTACAGCTGGGCTGAGGCGAGTGCTGGGACCCAACACAGCACACGCACCATGGCCACATCAGCGGCGGCACGGGCAGACCTGCAGCAAGCCCAGAGCAGCTTGCTGATCTGCAAGGGACAGGAATGCTCCTGCAGCAGGAGGAAGGGCAACAGCAGCTCGCAGTGGGGTCTCAAATAAACACGGGTTTGGGCCCACCCACCTTTCCAGGAACATTAACCCAGAACAGCTGCTCAGGTATATCACCACCCACCTGCAAGCAGCTGGTACCCAGGTCAGCAGCAAGGCAGCAGCACAGACAGGGCACCAGGGTGCACATGGAGGATCCCCCTCCTGCTCCCAGAGTGCAAGTCCCAGGGCTCTTGGTCACAAACACACGTTGCACCACGGACCACATACAACTCCATGCATGAAACCAGCACCCTTGCTCTAGCAGGCAGCTTGGAACTGCCAGGGAATTTAGGGTGATGGATCTCCCAGACCCATCCTGGTTAAACCAGCTCGTTCAGACTTTTAACACTTCCTGGAAACACATCCCAGGCATCTTCAGGGAACTTGGCTGCAAAGTCTAACGTGTCTCATTTGAGCATTTGCAAACAGGTTTGTTCTGGCCAGATTTGGGTAGATATTTGCAAAAAACACATCTGTAATGCACCGAGCGTGTCTCCTCACCTCCACATTTCAAACTTTCTGCTTCTAAGCACGCAGCACCTTGCCTTTTGCACAGAAAGGAGCCAGAAATTCTTTAATGGCACCAAATTATTTTCCTTCTGCAGTCTAATTCTCAGAAATGACTGCATCACTCTGAACAGGAATTTCCCCAAAAGACCTCAATTCAAGGCAGATGCCTCAGGTGGAAAATTCTGGCCCCAAGAGGCTAAGTCTGACTGACACGTAAGCTGCTGAACAGGGCATGGCACCATAAGGAGGGACAGGGAATTAATATATAAGCACTGGCATCAGTCCTGCTGTAATAATACTACATATCTACAAAGTACAGCTTAAAAGACAGGTTTTAAATGAAGGGAACAGATGGTCTGGGAAAAAAAAGATCCTGCGAAAAACATTTGTTTTGAACAAGGAGCAAAAGGGAAGTGGCTTTTGGGAGATACAGCCTTTAAAAGCAGACCCCAGCAACAGAGGCAACGAGCACAATTCGGAGCCTTTGCATTGACTTTCCTGTCTTTCCAGGAGAGCATCAGCTGGGTGGTGCTTCCGGGCAGCTGGGGAGATGCCCCAGGAGGTGGAAGCGTAAAACTCAAAACAAAAAGAAAAGGCAGAAAAAAAATTGCAAGCTTTTTAAACATGATTTATCTAACCTGGTTACTTCTCTCTCTAACCAGATGCTTCCAAATGTCTGGAAAAGAAAAAGAAAAATCCGTATTTTTATCCTCATGATACATTACTAATCCGTATTAGACGGGTACAGAGACAACTACAGCTGCTGCAGCCAGGGACCAAATTTAAAAATAGGAGGATTACACTGTAAAACAACAGACTTTAAATAGCTATGGTATTATCTCTGAGGAATTTCATAAAAAGCAAAGGTTCCATCCATCAAATGTGGAGCGAAACGGGGTTAGATGCGATTCTGGTTCTCATGAACTGCCTGCAAAATGTCCTTCCAGAGACAGGTAACTTTAAAAAAAAAAAAAAAAAAAAAAAAGACTCTCCATACCTTGGAAAGAAGTGAGTAGTGATGGGCAGCCCCGACTGAGCTGGGATCCTCCACCAAGGTATTCCTTGGATAGAAGCACGTGGGACTTGGACCCAACTGCGTCACAGCTTGATGCCAAAAACAGGCACAGAGGGAAGGTTTGGTCAAACTCGTGCCCACCTCTGCCTGAGAACGGCTGCAGAGTGACCCACAGCGCAGGAACAAGCACCTGCTCGAACACCAGAGGAGCCCGGCCGGCCGCGGAGCTCAGATGAGGCTCTGGGATCGGCGGGAACACGAGGCAGGGAGCTGGGCTGCCCGTCCCCAAGCGCCAGGAGGAGGGCAGGAAGGCAGCGGGGAGAACAGCTCGGCCAGGCCGGGTTCCTCCTCCCCTCCAGGTCCGTGACAAAGCAGCCAGAAAACACGGCCTGCACAAAAGGCGCAGTGAGACCTCAGCTGACTCAGAATCAGGCAGAGAGGTGTTGCTGCTAAGTGAGATAGCAGCTGAGCAGGTACAAAACACTGCAAAGGGGAAAACACACACACACAAAATAACCAAAAACCTAAACGAAGCCTTCACGTGTGATCCTCACGGCCCTGGAAGGAGTCCCTGGCTTTGCTCTTGCCAAAGGGCAAGCCTGGCCTTGTTCTCCTGTGGGATGGCAGGTTATCTCAGCAAGTCTGGCAGAAGTGTTTTGAGCCCCTGTCTGTTCTATTGCCTTCCTCTAATTCATTACTTGAGCTGTGAATAAGGGACAAGGGGGGATTTTTAAATCGTCTTGCAAAGACCCTCCCTGGGGACACGCTAACATGATGTGAACCTGATCAGTGGCACTTCATTGACAATCCCCTTTTCCATCATCGCATGAAGTTAAAGCAGTTTTGTTCCAAAATGAGGTGGATGTAATCCAGCACCTTGTAAAATGCGAGCGGTTAGTGGCTCGTCTGAGGAGAGCAGCCAGCTCTGTGACTGCCCAAGGAGCTCTCTAGTGCCCTGTGTTTGCACCTTCTCCCCACCCGGGACTCACTCTCTATGAGCTAAATAGTACAAAGAGACCAATTTTGTTAAGTGCTAGTGGTTTCCTTTATTCCATATAATTCTTCAGATTAGTGATCCCTGCTGTGCTAGCACAGGAGGCTGGGATCTCTCTGGAGGCCTTGGGAGAGCTTGCGCAGCCCAACGCGGTGGGCAGCTGAAGACCACAAGAGGTCACAGGTAGCCCCTTGGATTTGGAGGCCTTGAGGGCCCCTGTGCTCTTGTCTTACAAACCAGGATTAGCTGAGTAGAGAGCTGCTCCCATTTATCAACGATAGCGTGGCAAGGCCAAGAATTCTCAGCCAGGAAACCCGACGTGAGCATGGCGACACCACCTCGCACTGGACATCCACGTAGGGACGGATAGTGAAGCACAGATGAATGGTCAGTCGCAGGAGCTGTCTCTGCCTCAGAGTAACATTAGGCAGTGGATCAGAAGACGCGGGGCCAGAGGAAGGGCCTGCCAAGTCAGGGCTGCTCTCCTGCTCCTGCCAAATCAACATCAAAATTTCCGCTGAAGGGAACAGGGTTGGGTCATAAATTGGAGTATTCACACTAGCTGAGTGCAGGTGTGAGAAGCAGGACAACCTTGTTGCTATCTGCTCAGGGCTTCATGTCACTCAGGGCATGTGTGCAGAACTCCAGCCCTTGGGACAAGCCAGAGGAGAGGCAGTTTCTCCCATCGCTGCTCATCACCTGCCCTGGCAGCACTGCGCAGGCCACCCTGCACCCTGTTCCTCACATCCTGCTCCCCACTGCGGTTCCCGACCCTGGGGGCTCTGCAGCCACCCAGCAGGCTGGCAGTAACCCAGAGAAGCAGTAGCAGAAGGCAGGTGTCAACTTGCAATCCCAAACAGAACATATTTTCCTTCCATTTATACTCTGTGATGACTATTAATCTTTGGGGCTATAGTGTCTCCGGAGGAGACTTTGCCTGCACAGACTTCCCTTCTGTGCAGCACAGGCTGCTCCAAACCACTTCTCGACTTAACCCCAAATGCTTCCAGAGCTCCGGCACACGCCGCAGGCAAAAAGCTGCTGCTCTCGGAGAGCGCAAGAGGGATCGAGGAAGCCTCCTACATAGCAACCCAGGCTATGGGACTTTCTCACTGACAGAGCAAGAGAAGAGAGGTTACTATCAAGCACAATGCCAAATTGCAGGGCGAGATGTACCCAGGGCCAGAAGCGCTTCCCTACCCAAGTGCAGTCCCGTTCACTTACATGGAACTATGTGGAC
Organism: Tinamus guttatus; assembly: GCF_000705375.1. Next base: position 308,397 of record NW_010582422.1, on the reverse strand, counting down.
CCGACTGCCCAGCCACATCCAGATGCATCGCCCCATGATGTACATGGAGGCCCTGAAATGCCCTTCACCCTTACACAAATAGCACCCCGGCTCCAGAGTGGTTTGAGGCACACAGTTTCAGCTTCACGTGAGCAAACCTACCCCAATAAAGCCTGGGATTTCTCCCAGCCGCAGAGATTGCCTGCAGTTTCGGAGGCGGCTTGGAACTGACCCTGTCTCGGGGTCTGGTTTTTGTTCTTTATTCATCGTTTCCACGGGTTTTTGCACTCCTGGATCGCAGCCTGCCTGGAAGCAGCAGCTACTGGAAACCTCACCGTGCTTTCTAGCCCATGTGTGAAACACCCTCCTCGGGGAGGGTTTAGCGCACTTCAGGTCTGTGTCTGAACTTCCAGGGGTGGAGGTGCACAGCCGTCCCCCTCTGCAGCTCGGGATGCCCACCTGCCAGGGCTGGTTTCTGACCCGAAACACGGCCCTTCGGCCCGGAGCATCCCCGGGAAGCCGATGGGGGTATCGGCTGAGCCGCGCAGCTGAGCAGAAGCAGAGATGGTGCCTGAAGGACGACTTGCAAAAGGGACCTGTTGAGGCTACTAATGCTGTTCTCACCAAACGTCCTCTTTTTCCCCTTTCCTGGTCCCAACTATCGCCCTCCTCCTATAATTCAATTGTACACACAAGGCATGGAAGCCACCTCCACAGAGAAAACGCAATGGTCGGGAAGGGTTTAGAAAGCTTCTAGCAGTATCGAAACGCAAACGTGGTCGAGACCCGCTGAGCAAAGCTGTCTCCTGTCCAAGAGAGCTAAAGTGTGCGTGGCAAAAAGCCCCTTTCCTTCTCTCCCCTTGCTGTTATCCTGCAGACTCACAATGATGGCCATTCTCTCCAGGAAGGAGCAATCCAAAACCCTCCCGCTATTTACTAATTCACTGCAAAGGGAAGGTATAGATCCTCCTTTGCCAGCCAGCTTCCCATTAAAGCAACCACTCCAGGCCCATGATGAAGCAGCAGAGCTGAACGGAGAGGAAGCGGCAGCCGGGGATGGTTGCGGACCTGCAGAATCGACGTTTCCAACCCACTGCCTCCCTCCTCCTACAGATCCCGTCAACCAAAAACACTGCATTCACAGGGCCAGACAGGAAGGGAAATGAGAAGAGAAACTTTTATTTCCTTCACCACCCTCTTTATAAAAATGCCGCCCACCAAAGCAATGGGGAAACCTTGAAATTCAAGCCAACCATTGAGGCGAGTTGGCTGGGCTAGAGAAGAGAGCTCGGCACTGGACTTTCAAAGGCTCAGCATCCTCAGCACATCCTACCTTTCATCCCATACTGGTTTCAGACAGTGAGATTCCACAGGAAGCTAGAGCCAGGAGGGACCTTGGCCATGCTCCAGAGCGCTTATGAACTACTTAGCAGAGACTTGGGCCAGTCCGGTGTCTGGCTGGCCCATGTCAATCCCACCATGACCCCCACCAGCTGCAGCATTTCTGAAACACTTTTAAAACCCTTCATTCTGCACAGGAGCACCTCACGTGAATTATTTCCTCTGTATATAGCAGTAAACAGAGCAGAGCCCTATACCACCTTCCACAACATCCCTGGTGCAGGGGTCAATCACCACTTATCTGCATGCCTTGACCACATTCCTCTCTCCATAAGCCTAAGCTGACCTTATCCATCCTTCAGCAAGGGCACAGGGTCTTCACAACCTGGTCTCTGCAGAGGATCTCCTGGTGGGGTAAGACGTTAGCCCACCTGTAACACAGGTTATACTCACTTTCCTTTACAGCCTTACACCCACCCACTGTGAAATGAATATCAGTAGAGCGTACAGACAGACGAAAACGGAGGCCAGGGCAATATCTGGCCTGTGGTCCCACAGCAAAACAGCAAGAGCTCAGGTCTATGCCCCCAAACCCACCACCCCCTTCCTCACCAGCACACAGGAGCAGGACGCAGACTGGTGAGATAGGAAGGTCCCTTTTCCTCCATGCGATTCCCCACTGCGGCGCAAGGAGAAAATTGTCCAACCTGCATCCCTGCCGCAGCTCCTGGGGATGCAGGAACCGTAACTCCTTGGGCTGGGAGCTGGCACCGACTGCGTGGCTGTGCAGCCCAGCTCAGTGCTGTCCTTCTCTTGGGACTCCTGCAAGCCAAATACCAAATAATAATGTTTAACTGCCAGGTGTCCCTTCGATCCAAGCCCGTTCTGATCAATATAGACCCGACAGGAGTGATCCCTGGCAGCTCTAAAGCCAAGATGCGCATGGATCCGCGCTGGCTTCAGTGACTGCAGCTCGGGTATTATGTATCCAGATTCTCCATGGCAGGACATATAAATGTGCCTGTAGGTGGCCCAGAAACACTGACTTATTAAAAAGAAAAAGGAAAAAAAAAAGGGAAAAAAAAAGAAAAAAAAAAGAATGCAGCGTCTGTCATCCTTTTGCCAAGCTGTTATTTTTTGTTGTTTTGTTAGTGCCTGTTTTCCAAAGATTTACATTTTTGTGTGCGTGTCATTCGCTTTTCATGCGTTTGGAGAGTTTAAGACTTTAGAGTCTAGAAATTCAAAACCCTTGTCAGTCACGTCAATCCTTGTGGACAAAACAGAGCTGCCACTTGGATGGATAAAGAAAAAAACAAACAAAACGCACTTTCTATCATGCTGTGACTTGGTCACCCGACTCAATGCAACCAAGACAATGTTTAGCAAAGGCAAAAAGAAAGATCTGAGTTTTCATACTCATCGGTGGAACTAAATTGATTAAGGTCATTTCCTAGGTAGGTCTGAGATCTTCTGCAACAATTTTTGAAAAGAAAAAGGAAAGTGCCCCCCAAAAAAGGGAAAAGTCACTGCTGCAAAAACATTAAATGTGCTTGGATAACTTAGAATATATGTTGGCAAGGCAACATATCTCAGCTTGAACAGTAAATCTGCTATGTCAGACGTTGTGCAACACATGAAAGCGACTTAGGTTTCAATATATCATGCTGAATTTACTTCTTTTCAGCTTTTCATGGCAAAATATTTGATGTCAATCCTTTCACTGTTGCAATCGATAGGGTGACCTTACTTAAAAGTTTCCTGACCTTTGCTGTTGTCGGTGTTGTTCTGTTAAAGTGTAATTTAACTCTTTTTCTTTCATCTGGAAATAGCACTGTACAGACAGCAAACATGACGGCATTTTGTTCCCCCCTCGCTCCCCAATAACAGAGTAGAGTAAAACCATCCATCATTAAAGTTGGCTTAAAACCAGCTAATGTCAAAACGTATCTGACACATAGGCCCAAGTTCTCTGCTAAAGGGGATCTGCTGAGTCGCACTGAGCTCATACTTTGTATTGGAGCAAAGCCTGTTTGCATCTGCAGAGGATCTAGTTGGGTTCCTGGCTCCCGGCACCTTTTTTTTTTTTTTTAATCTTGTTAAAGATTTCTTATTTTATCACCTAGTGTCAGCTTTTCATGTCTCGCTCCCCTTCATTCTCTGCTCCTCAGTGAAATGGCTGTGGGATTTCTCAGCAGCGCTTGGAGGTGGGGACTCAGCCCGCAGTGCTCCAGCCTTAGCACTGAGTGGTTTCACAGCACCACCAGGACGCCGATGTCGTGTTGGTGCTAGCAGGTTATAACATTTACGGGATCAAGGCCATTGCACGTATCCCACATAATCCTGGAAAAACAAACAGATTGAAATCCTCATTAAAAGAGCAGAAAAAAATGTGAACTGTTGGCAAAGAGCTGCCAGCAAAATGGAAAGTGCTCTGTGCATGACTGTGGGCGTTAGAAATGCCGGCAGCATTTTTGGATTACAGCTGGATTGTCCATCACAGGCTCTTTGTAAGCCTAGTTTGAATCATATCATAACCATGACCATGTAATGCAAGTGCTTTTGCAAAAGCAGGTTCATATAATTATCTGTTTTGCTGCCATTATTCCAGCTTTATATACGGCTGTAGGCCGGGAATTACATTGCATTGCACTAACGATGCACATGCACATACGTACATTTGCACAGGATTATTGCTAGCATTCCTGATCCTACTTATAAAAAGCTCAGCAAATCCTGGATAGTTCCCTTCAAATCAACAGCATTATCCTGCTTTAACTCCGCTGTGTAACTCAGAGCAGCTTCTGGCTCCGAAGCTCCTTAGCCGCACGGAGTCACAGAGACGCGAAGCGAGAAGCCTGTGCTGGGCTTCCCCCACCCCGAGGTGGGAACAAACACAACCTAATCCCCCTCCATCCACCCCTGCTTGTGCTCGAGACGCTACCTCTGCTCCACGCGGGGCGAAGCGCCGGTTCACAAAGCACCTAGCGCCAGTCCAACGCGCCTCATCAAGGAGCTCTCAAGCCGACTAAGATCAGGCTTTGGCAGCGCTGTCGTGGACACGTGCTTAAATATTGCTCACAGCTGACTTATTTCTTGCTTCTAAGTAACTTCCAATGGCTTTTATGCTCAGTGAACTCATCAAAGGCTAGTATCTAAAGTCAGCAACATTGAAACCATGAATTAGCCAAAGGAGAAACAGGCCAGTTAGCGTGTTAGGCGCTTCTTGCAGTACATTATCTAGATGGCTGCCAGAGGATCTGATTTAAAGTCACTGTGCTACACCTGAATGTCGTTTATGGCTCATAAAAAGAAATCTCTGTTTGAGTAACAATAAAACAGTACTGCACTTTCTATAAAAAAAAAAAATCCTGTCTTATAGAGCAGATGCAGTTTTATTTGCTCAGTGCCTGCCTCCAAAGCACGTGCAGTCTAACAGCTCCGGAACCCTTTCAGCCTTAAAGCCAGGCAGTGAAGCAAGGGAACTTGCTCCAATGTGGATTATGATATATAATGTTTGATTTTTATTAACTTCTCCACTGAGGCTCTTTCAAGAGCAAGCTCTATCTCCTTGGAAAGTGAGACCTGAGTGCCAGAGGGAGGAGGGAGCTCCTGGGAGGCGGCTCACTGGTCATTCCCCAAAGCTGCCGTCCTGCACCAACATAGGAAGGAGGCAGAGACCCTTCGTATTATCCTCAGCAGCAGGAGCGGGACATTTAGTGAAAGGCGATTACAAGAGCCAGCGCATCAATCACAACAAAACATGGTCATTTTTGTCAGAGGATACCTGCTTCCACTCACCTGTTATCTGCCGATGGATTTTCCTTCAGGTCAAACTCCAAGGTGGCCCTGATCATCTTTCTGGTCTCAGTGAAAACACCATCTGGGACACTGTGCTGGATCCTTACAGCACAAGGCAAAACCACTAAAACATACGCATGTCTTCCACCCATAGATATTTTTTTTTCTAATTGAGAAATTTGTTTCAAAGATGCGCTACAAATAAATTTGGCCCTCCCCTCTTTCTGTAAGGTCTTGCCCTCCCTTGACTTCCTACTGAGCCTGTTCGCTGCCAACGCTGTTGCAGAATCACGAGCGCTTCAGGGCTTCTCACCTCCGCTGTGACCAAGGCCCTCGGCCTGCCACGCGAGCAAGGGCATTGCTCACATGGCTGTAAGAGCATCGAGGGCAGGGGACAGCTGCCATCTGCTCGATCCTTTAGACCCTGCCAAAGACCATCCCCAAAAGTGGGCAAGGAAACACATTTAAGGCCCGGAAAGGCCCTCCTTGACCGTAGCAAACTGGCTACTGCAGAGGCCGGCTGGGAAGCTGCTCCTTGAGTTATGACTTCCTTAACGTGGCGCATATGGAAGGCAACGTGTGAGTTCTGCCTCTGTGCTGGAAGAGAGCAGACACTCGAGCAGAACGTGGGGAGTCTTGGCCGCCCTCAGCAGTCTTACCAGGCCTCTGGGGAATCGAGGGCTGCCTCCCAGCGTGGGAGGCTCGGCGCCCATGAGACATTGCTGCCCACGCAGGGAGACCCTCCAGTCAGGTCTTGGGTGCACCCCAAGGGCCACGGCAGCACCTCAAGGCTTGGGGATGTGAGTTGGGGGTTCATTTCTCTCACAGTGGGTTTGACCCTTTCCCCTTCCTCCCTGCAGCAATGCGAGTAAAACAGCAGGTCACATTCTTTCTGTCTGAACTAATCTAATAAGGTATCGCAGTTTTTCCCCCTCTAGACCTCTCTCTGCCTGATCCCCCTAGTGCTGATGCCCAGAGAAGACCTCCCTGGGGCAGACTGGTGCGATTTCCCCAACCCAAACGCCAGCAGTGACCTCGCATCCAGCTCTGCCTGCCCTGTTGAGGCCCGAGGTGGCAAGTGGGGCCCAGGCCTTCCCACGCCAGGAGCTGGAGAGGACCCAAGCGCGCGACGCTACAGCTGCTCCCAGAGAGGGTCACCGTCTCACCTCTCACCGGGCCTCCCCGGCTGACCCTGCTTTTGGATACGGCATCGCTCTTCCACGATCCGTCTCTCGCAAGAGGCAGCCTAGGGACTTTATCTGTCCAGCCTACGCAAGAGGCCTGCTGGACCTCCCTGATACCCAGCGCTAACGGGGATCTCCAGAGCTGATGCCGTGCTGCGAAGTAGCAAACTGTGAAAAAAAAAAGGGAAGTTGGGAACTTTTCAACAGAGGCTCCGAGCCAACTCAAATCTCTAGATCGACCGCAGCATTGCATGAAAACACACTGCCCCAGGGCAGGCTTTGAACCAAGCTACGCTGCTACAAACATCTGCACAGAAACACATTGCCGGGGGTCATGACCAAAAGCAGCAGGCGACCCTGTCCGTGAGGAAGGACACGTGGACCCGAGGATGGGTCCTGGGCAGGGACGGCTGCAACCCTTGACAGCCAGCTCAGCATTAACCCAGCACCTCTGCTTTTAGCCACAGCATGAGGGAGCACTTTCTTTACAGGACCATAAGAAAGGCTAACAGGAGTCTCAAAAGCCAAATAAGCAACTTTTCTAGGGAGTGTCTGTGCAGGGGTATTAAACATGCTGACAGATGGGCAAAGGCCCCTCTCTGCAACAGGCTCCTCCAGCTGTAGATGAACCTGTGCTTTTTAAAAACACCTTCGTCACTCTGGCAACCATTTATTTTTTGGGGTATCTTCTTTTGAGATATCTTCACCACCACAGATAGAAAGAAGCAAAATACACTCACATACCAAGAACTGTTTGGCTACTGGGATTTCACAGGGACAAGGGCACGCTCTGTAATAGGAGCTTAAGAGTCATCTTCGCAGCAAAGCAAGAGTTGCACAGACATGCAAAACAGCAACAGCAAGTCAACGACGGGCTGTGAGATATCATCAATTTAACATTAGTTACCTTGTCCTGGGATGAAGACGACCACAATACAAGTGCTTCATGGGCTGAAAGAAGATCTACTGCAGACATATGGCACCAGCTGAATCATGCCCCACACTTTGACAGTGTGACACTGCCTATTCAGTGCAAACCACAGCAAAGTCATGAACAGATAAAAAATGGATTTAATGCTTTTACGAGCGCTCCCCTCTGAATATTATCACAAGCAAAAACCACAATTAGATCAAACTTTCTTACCATTCGCGTGCTCCTGTTTTTTGTTCCAAGTATTGACATCTTAGCTACAGCCAGAGCCTTTCAGTGTTCCCAACAGCCTTGACCTTAAAAGCGCATCGGCTTTGCCTTCCCAAACCACTCTTGCTCAAGCCCTTCTTGTCCAGTCCCATTCCACCCAGCCCTTTCCCTCGTACCATTCAGTAGTCCCGTCTCACGTGCCACATTCAGCACTTTCTGCCTGCCATCCACACACACCATGAAAGCGCAACCAACTACAGACCTCTTTGCTGCTGCACCACAGGAAGGACAGGACGTGGCCCCGAGTTTTCTTCTTTTTGACTTTTTTTCCCCCGAAGAATGAGATCAGAGGATGGGAAACAGCTCAAACCACTGGCATGTATAGTTTTTTTCCAGCTCTTTATTTTACAAAAATAACTTACAAATAGAGACAACTCTCAAAAGTAGTATCATTCATTCTGCGCATAAGGATACAGCTTTGTGAAGCACACTGTAGGAGTTAACAACTCTTACAATACTGTTAACTTTAACATGACGGTAACTATTCTACAGTACATACATTTTATGCTCCAGACATGGGTACAACCACCATATAGAGCTATGGTCAATAAAGTGATAAAGTGTTCTGGCCAGTGAGGATGCCCATAAGAGATCTCATTTCCATTCTGCTATTTATTGCCACCCTATTACCTAGGAGAGTTAAAACCAAACAGCAATCTAACACTCAGACTACAGCACTCCGGATACACTCATCAGCAATATACTTCAAATACATGATAAAAATATATTTAATTTTCAAATACAATTGTATACGGTACACCAATAGCCAGAAAATAAAGTCTTGAGCTTTTAAATACAACAGACTATATATATAACATATACAATGAGACCAAGAGGGAATCTACACATGGAAGAAAAAGCTTATCTTGAAAACGCATGTTATCTACGGTACACAATGGCTTTGTTTGCTACAAAGTCTTTTCCATTTGCATAGCAGTGTTGACCAGCCCAGACTGGGCTAGCAGGAGATGAAACAAAACACACCAACAAAATGCTTGGTTTTGGTACCGCTTCCATTTTGCGCCCGATTCCGCTCTTAAATTACAGTTTGCTATTTCTCTTCTGTAGGCCGTAACTCGTGCCCCGTTCATAACAAACACAGGGGAAAAGAAAAAAAAAAAAAGAAGTCCAAGCAGCATCTTGAGGGAATCGCAATCATTTGGTATTTTGCTCCAGAGCAGAGTATTCTGCTTCTGACACTCTGGAAGCATCGATAAGTTTGGTGAGACCAGTTTTGGCCGAGTACTTGAAAATAAAGGCTTTCATGAGCTCATATCTGTAGTTGCGGTTAATGAAGCTATACAGGATGGGGTTGACACAGCAATGGACTAGGGAGAAACACTGGGTGATGTGAAGAGTGGCATACAAGAAGTTCTCCATTTGACAACTGAAGGGTATGAAATGGAGGCTATAGAAGATGTCAAGAAGGACAGCCACATGGTAGGGCAGCCAGCAGACAAGAAAGACGACGACGTAGGAGAAAATGATCTTCCCATTGCTCTTCCTCTCTTGGTCACTGGAGGCAGAGATGCTCTTCGCAAGGAGGAAGTAGAAGACAGCAATGATGGGAAAAGGGATAAGAAAGCCCAGCACAACAGAGATGAGCTCCATGCCTATCAGCCACTCTTTGAAGCTCTCTTCTGGATACACGGGACGGCAGTAGGTTTCATTGCTGGAAGAGACCGTCTTAAGATAATAGGTGTCTGGGAGAGAGGCGCTGAAGGCAAGAAGCCACACTAAGATGCAGATGCAGCGGCGTATTATCTTCTTCTTGCGATTACTGGAATTGGTGAAATAGGCAACGGAGAGGTAACGGTCCACGCTCATACACGCCAGGAAGAAGATGCTTCCGTACAAGTTGATGGAAAATATGAGATGAGTTATCTTGCATGTAATTTCTCCCATGTGCCACTGGTTATGCTGGACAAGGGAGACAACCCAAACTGGAAGGGTGATGACGACACACAGATCGGCAATAGCCAAGTTAAAGATGTAGAGGTGGGTTTCATAGCCAGTCATTTTGGCTTGAAGATTGACCCACACCACAACAGAGTTGGCCACCAGCCCTATGACAAAGATAAAAATGTAGAAGAAGGATAGGGTGTAGAGCAAGGCGCTTTTGTTAAGCGTGCCAGGGCACGCTGTGGCATCAACCGTGATGCAGTCGCCGTTGTGGCACGTCCAGTTGATCTCTGTGAAGTTGGCCATCTCCAGAAAATCAAGGACTGAAGCCAAATCAAGGGCACTCATGTTCGTTCAGTTCAGAATTCAAGTCACCTACAGACAAAATAGGATCAAAAGGAGAGACCTGAGTTAGCAGGAGTATTTCTAACTCTGTCTTTTTAACAACAAGCGCATGTTGTCTGCCAAGAGGATGCCACACATAGGACACACTGTGCTGGAGATGCTATATTTCTATAAAGCACTTTCCATTAAAGAGATCCATGGAGAAAGGACAACAACATTCACCACTACCACCATCAAAAAGACATGTAACAAAACCCATCTGGTTGACAAAAGAGGTACAAAATTAGCTTAGTTTTCTGTGCTTTTTTTTAATTACAGCTCACGTCTGACATCATGAGGTTGGCTATCATCCCCGAGTGTGAAATCTGCAAAGCACACCATGGCCAAGTAAGTGTCAGGCAACTAAATCCGTCTTCTCTAGGATAAATGATGATACTATCACTTTCAGCAGGGGAATCTTTAAGCCAGTTTATCTGCACTCCTTCGAGCATAGTAGAATCAATCGGGTTGATACACAGCACCGTAAAACGTTTACCACGAGCTCCGGCAAGCGTCTTGTCAAGTCCAGCTCCAGCTGCATTCAGCAGAAACGTGAACTAAGGGGCTTTGTACCCTTGTCCAATTTCAAATTTAAATCCTGCTCTGTCCTCCCCCTGCCCAATTCTACTTTACAAAGAGTCCCCTGTGCTTAACGATTATCACGTAGCGCTGAGAAAAATCAGAGCTTGACCGCTGAGTCGATCTGCTGGGCTTAAGTCTTCTTTTAAGACAAGAGATTTTATTTACAAACTACTCCCCCATCACAGCTGGCCCAGCACAAACCACTTCCTCCCCACCTTTTCTTCTTTTTTAAATCCACTTTCCTGCCTCTTCAGCTCCCATTTCCATTGGCAGACGGCGGACAAAGCCAAGGGCTACTTGCTAAGCTCCTTGCCAGCAGAAGGAAGGGCCCCAGCAGAACGACAGACTTGCACAAAATCCGAGCCTGACTGCTAATTACTGCTGTGCTTTTGGGGCAGCCTAAAAGGCTCCTCTCCCCGCCAGGATCCTCCCACCCTGCAGGGCCAACAATACCACCCATGGCAGCAGCTCGCCTGTCTGACTCCTGCTGTCTTGGCCTGGGAATGCCACACATCAGCCAAGGAGCTTTCGGAGCTAAAAATCTGTAGGGCTACAGCTTGGTAGCAACACGTACACCCAACACCAGGGGGTTGCACCTAAGCTTCAGGTGAACTGCCGATTCAGCGCTGAAACACATCCCATTTCCCCTGAAGTAACATGCCAGACTTTGCTGTCCCTGGAGCATCCAGTTACGTTGCAAAGCAAGAGCAAGCCCATGACTGCTACCTGCAAGCTCCCAGGCCACCACAGAGAGCGTGACGCTGGTCCAGCAGCTTTATGGCCTGGCACAGGCTCATTCCACCTGCAGACCTCAGAAAAGCTCCGAGAGCTGCAAAAGCCACATCTGCAGTTCCAGGAACTGCACAGCAGCTGCATCTCTTCCAACACAGGGCAGTCAAACTGGCACGGGTCCTTCCCTCTTCCTTGCTCAGCTGTTACAAGTAGTTCCCCTCCTAATCTGTTGTCTGGTCACTGGAATAGTTATCACAAGGAGGACAGTCTGAGCAAGCTGTCAAGGGATGCAGCGTGCAAGGGATCTGTCAAGAAAAGCATTCCTCGCACATTGCCCTTGTTAGCTGACGGTTTCAGTTTGCATTTCTTTTCTCTTCTCCTTCGGATATAAAATTCTTTGGACGCTTTTAACATCCTGAACTGCAGCCAGGAACCTTGTTCTTCCCCGCTCCCCTCACACAGCCCATCCAATTAGAGGCAAACCGTGTAACTCGCATCGTCCTTCCGCTTTCTGCTTCTGCCCTGGGGGCAATGTTGATTTGAACGAATAAATGGTTGGAGCGTGCCAAACCAAAAACAGCACAGGGGAAGTACTTGCGGGGCTGTCCTTACTCCCGAATGTCCTCAATCCCACCATCTCTCTTCCCTAAAGGATCTTTTGGGTGCAAAGCAAGTTTCAGCGGTGCTTGCAGAGCCACCTACATCAAGAAAACTAAAAGGGAAAACTCTGACGCCCTTAACTTACATCACGCTGCTGACTTTGCCACACAAACTGCCAGGAGGAGACGGCAAAGCAGAGAGCAGCTTATACCATCCTAGCATTTCTGCGGTGAGCATCCTCCTCTTGCATCCCATCCGGGACAGGCCACTGGCAGGCTCAAACTTCAGAAAGGGGCCGTTCATTTACACAGCACCTCTCAATGCACCATTTACATAATTGGCTCTCCCCAGACCTCCCACCCTTCCTGCTTGCCACAGTTGGGCTTTGCCTAAGACACAGGCCAAGGAAGAGCAGGGAGATAAGAGAGGCAGGATTACAGAAGAAGATTCAAGGCCCTATTGTCCCCACAGAGGGAAGCCGGTGGCACTAACAATGGGGAGGGACACGCACACATCCAGGAGAGATCAAATCTCTCCACAAACAGGGCCCAAATAGGCTAAATCTCCTCACAGGGTCTATCTAGCCTATAATTCAAACCCGCACCGCCTTCCAGGCTTTCATCCTGCTGGCACGCCGAAAAGCAAGGCTGAGAATCAAACCAAACTGCTCGCCTATCTTACTAAGACCATCCCACCACACATCTTGCTTCAATACAGTCAAAGCGGCTCTGGCTCCTGTAAAATCAGAGCAGAAAAAACAGCAACACTAAGAATCAAGCGAGTAGATGGTGAGAGCCATAAAAAAACCTCAAGGCCCAAAGGTACCTGCTTGTTCACACCCCTGCTGCTTCCCATAAGATCCGGGCAAGCCCCACGCTGGGCTCTTTAAACACAGGCTCAGATGTAACCTGCATGGCCTAGTGCAAGGAGAGGGTGTCATCTGGGATGCCCCCAAAGAGCTGGAGCACCAGGGACCACCACTCTATGCAGAGATCAGACGTTTTGGCTGTCCTTGCCCCAGCAACCCCAGCACCGTCTGCAAAGTCTAGGCAGGATATAAGGCAGCTGGGGGCACAGCCCCCGTTTTGTGCAGCAGCCTCACCCATCTACCTGACTGAAAACCCCATAAAACCCAGGATCAGACCCCTGGCCAACATCATAGCCCTGCATCAGAGAGGGAGAGGATTGAATCCATCAGCAGGAATCCAAAGGGCTTCACAGGGCAGCCTGCAGTAACTCCTGTTCCTTCCAGGCATAAGAAGATCCATCAGGGATAGCTCACCTGACCCAACAAACTTTGGAGCTCTACATCCAAGCCAGGTACCTGCCTCCCCCTATAGCCAGTACAGAGAAAGGGGCACCTCCAAAACCATCTGATTCAAGCTCAGACCACCTAAAAATGCCTCACTGACCAAAGAGGGAGCCCAGACAGTACAAGAGGGCACAGATGAACCCTCCTCTCCTAAGCAGGGCCACCAAGCTCAAGAGGATAAAGTGCTCAATGAAAACGAGCTGCTGACCCTCCCGCTCCTTGCCTGCTCAAGCCCTAGACCTGTGCTGCAGGCTGAGGACTCCAGCCCTCGGCACATCCCAGCAAGGCCTTTGGATTCCACAGGAGAACAAGCTCTTCTCAATTCCCAAGACCCCAGTTTGAGCTGGCTACCAGGACAGGGCCACGACCACCCACCCCCAGAGCTCCGATGTATCCTGTAACCGTGAAGAAACTCGGCACCAACTGCACAGTGCCAGACCCTGGCGCCGAGGGGCTGCAAGTGCGAGCAGAGCAGTGGGGAGGCACAGCAGGAAAGCCCGGGATGCTGCAGGCTCACATGGAGCGCTGCAGCCACCTGCGTGGAGCAGCGTGGCCGGCGCCTCCGCGGGAGCAGCCCCTTCCCGGCTGCTCGCTGATCACCACCCTGGGACCCTACCGAACGCCGAGGACGCCGCGGCCGAGCCCGCCTCCGTGCCGCCGCTCCGCACAGCCCTGCGTGCGCACACGCACCCGTCCGTCTGGCTCTGCCCGCGCCCCTACGTCCCCTCGCCTCCTCAGCGCAGGAATAACGCGGGGAAGCGACACGGCCTCCCCGGCACAAGCCCTGCCGGGGAGGAGCCGTGGCCACGGCTATATCCAGAGATTACAGCACTGCGAGGCCAGGCCGCCTATAGTCTGCGATTAGTCCCTGAAACCCGAGCTCCAATTCCCACCCAGATTAGGTGGGAGGTACAGGGGGAGCCCAGACAAACGGATGGCTTTTTATTCCTATAAATACCCTTAATGCCCTCTGTAGACAGCAAAATAACCTAGGAACTTGGGAACAGAGCTAAAATTACATTCTGGGTCAAGCCCATGCAATGCTCTTGTGCGCTGCTGCTAGCAGGCACGTGCGCTGGGGCTGGTCCACACCACAGCCAGTGCTGAGGCAAGAAAAAGAAGAGCTGCCACCTGAAACACTTCTTTGGATGCTCAAAGCTCACTGGAGCCAGTGCAGCCTGCAATATTCAACTTTCTGTTACGTCCAGTGCAACACGCTGCACAGCTCACTGCCAAGCGTCCCCTACCTTGCTACCAGCCCAGGACCTATGAGAAAAACAAGCTAAAAGTAGCGAGAAAACCCGTGAGCACATCACCCAGATGCATTCACATACGAGGGCAACACAGCAACACGTGGGGCTTTTCAAGCACTCAGCCTTCCCAGCACCCTTGCTGTCTCACAGAGCAGCTTTGCCACCCCAACGGGAGAAGCAGGACTTCTCCGAACAGCCCGCACTGCACTTGGACCTGCCTAGAGGCATCTCCGCAGCGCCCACGTTCCCTGCGACAAAATAATCCGCACCAGGGAGCCAGGATCAGTGCACCAGTCGGCCTGGGACGGACAGCTGCCTGCCAGCCAGCCCTCTCCACGGAGAGGGCCACCACCGCGCACACCTTGGCACTCTGCAAGGCGCGGGGCCAGCCCCCTGGCTCCCTCTCCTCCCGGAGGGCGCCCCATTCCAGCTGGCCTCCCACCCGAGGAGGCTTCGCTCCGTGAATCCCGGCACGTTTAACCCCCCTTCTGCAGCCTGGAGCT
>NW_010582422.1:263928-293570 GCF_000705375.1 Tinamus guttatus | reverse complement strand
GGGGCGCCCTTACCGGCCCCGCCGCCGTTAGCGGCCCCGCCGCCGGGCGGGCCAGCCCGCTCGGTAACAACGCGGCGCCGCCGAGGAGCCCCGCGGCCTTTGAGCGCGCGAGGACGAGCGCGTTTCCCTCAGAGAAACGCCTACCCTCCTGCAACACGCAACTAAGAACCCGCGCGAAGAGCAGCTCTCAACGGCGGGCTTCAAAGGGAGCCTTTCCCTGCTCACGGGAGCACCTTGCTGAGGCTCTCAGACTCAGAGAGAGGCCGATGCTGCTCTTAAAAAGGGCCAGGCTGTGAGTAAGAAGGCACCTCTTCGCCGGCAGAGCAGTTTTGGTCTCTAAACTGCCACAGCACGGTTATAACCATGCTCTGCTCCCAGCCAAGCACCCCCTGCGCTATCTGTGGGGCAGGCAGCTGAGGCCCCACAATTGCACCCTGCAAGGGAGGGCACGGTGAACTGCTTCACTTTGTTGCCCGCACAGGGGGATTAAGCAGCATCTTTTGGGGACTCCCCTGCGGCTCCAGGACGGCACCGAAGGCTGTCGCTTCAGTTGGAATGAGCGCACAGGCTGGGGCGCGCTGGGCTGGAAGCGTCACCCACACGGTGCCAGCCCTGCGGAGCTGGCGTCTGCCATTCCCCATTCTTCCAATCTGGCTGACAGCGCCCTGGGGATGTCCTAAAGGGCACATAGTGAAGGAAGATGGTGCAGAAAGGCCTGATCCAGGGGCATTTGATGATCTCCATGTCCCCACCAAGACCTGTGGCCTGGGGTCCACGTGCCAAACCACAACAAGGCCAAAATGGTCACGCCACAGCTCACCTGCACTGCACCCTCATAGGCATCATCTCAGCCTGTTTGCGAACTATGCTAGGTTTAAGTGCTAGAAGGCAGAAAAACAGAGGGATAAAGTCCATTCTTGTCCCACAGATGGAGCAGCTAAAATGAAACCTACCTTGCTCTCTTTTCCCTGACTCACGTTGTCCCTGGACAAGGGTAAGTCCTCCAACTATCCCTGCTGAAAATCCATGACTGCTGGTAGAACTGAATTAGGAGACAACAGATAGGACAAGATGAGTGTTAAAAATAAGCAAGGACTTTGACCAAATCAGGCCCTGAAAAATCCTAGTAAAATAATTAATTAGAAAAGCATTGTAGCAGAACTCCAGATTCACTTGGACACAAAGCAAGTGGGTTTTCCTTACTTGGTGTGCCAAAAACCATCATCAAGTGCTACAATCTCTTCCCCAGCGTGCCAAAAATATCATGCAGCATTTGCAACCACAAAGCTGCTTGCTGTCCAGGAATCGCACGCCACCACCTCCCTCGCATTCGCGGCGAGCAGAGCCCTAGCTGCCCTCACTTCGTTTTCCAGGTTGCTCCCTCCAGCTGTCTTTTATGGTGGACACGTTCCACACGGAGGAGAGAGAAGCCCAACCCCATATGAAAGCCAGATTGTGCTCAGTGATCAGGGATAAAATGCTCGAGCAAAAGGCGAAACAAGAGTCTCAAAAAAACACACAGTATGAAACCATCTTCCCCTATGCACTTCAATGAGAGCTGTGAAACAGCAGGGCACCCCGCTGAGATCAGCAGGTCAGTGCTACCAATGCGTTGCCTCTGGCTCCTGTCTGCTGCCATCAGACTTCTACTGACCCAACCTGGGTCCTCATGGAATGGGATCTCTAATGCAGAAACTTCTCAAATAGCCACAGCTAGGCAAGCAGGATGAGGTCTTTCCAGCCCAAATTTCCTGCTTCCTGAAGGTGGACCATGGGCACAAGAGCATCGCTCCGCCAGCGGATCTGTGGAACAAGCAGTTTGAGGTTTAACACGAGCAGTTTGCCAGCCCAGATTGTGGGTATTTGCTTAGCGTAAAGAAACCATAAAGGCTACAAAATCCAAAACAACGTGCTAACACACTGCAAAGGCAGCCTTCAGGGCTTTCTGCTTCAAAGATAATGTGTGTTACCGGGCTCAGGAGCAGCAGGGGCCAAGCTGCAAGCCAGAGAGCACACAAAACCTCAAGCACCAAAATCCAGCACTAATTAACGTCGAGTTGTCTCCAGACACATCAGAAAGGGCAAAGAAAACTCCCTCAACTCTCTACTCTGCTAAGGAGGAGTCTGTGGCCAAGCACCCCAGAGGGACCATGCACTGGACTCACCCGTGGCGCAGTCGTCCACGAGAAGCCTGTGCTATCAGGGGATCACTGCCTGCTGCAGCCTGGGGCCCCGGGTGAAGCTGAGGCTCTTCCATGCAGTAGATAAGCACATGCAAGGGCAAGCTCTGACCCACAGAGATAGGTAGGGCAGGGAGCAGAGCACTAGCTCCACTAGAGAAAAGTCAGGAAAATGCAGCTGAATGACTCGACTCAGGGGAGACACAGTATGGCTGACAAAATCTAGGACAGAAACCCAGATTATTGCTTTAAGAGGCAGTCCAAAGACTGGACTACAGGAATATCCCCCTTTTCCCCCTCTAAAAACACAAGTCTACCACTTACAATAAAGAGGGAGGGAGAAAAAAAATCAGGAATTTCTCAGTCTTTGCAGTCTTGCCCTCCTGGCATCAGGACGGAGGGCTGAAAGCCTCCTCACTTTCTCTTAAAGTTTCCCTTTCTAATGAGGAGGCAGATGGAAGCTAACGCCCAGCCCTATCCACTTAAGTCAACAGATAAATAGCAAAAAACACAACTTGGCAGCTCCAAGCACTAGAAGGATTTTTGGGTGAGATAGCAAGGCAGAGTGGGTGTGTGGCGGGGGCAGCATTTCAATAGCCCAGCCCAAAAGGGACGGAGCAGCGTTTCCGATTGCACAAGCGGGGTGCCGACGCCAGCGGGAGCCGAGGCGCCTGCAGGAGGGCAGCCTGAGAGCCATGAAGCACTCGCAGAGCTGCCTGCAGTCAGGAGAGTCCCAGCTCGTGGGCTCCTAGACCAAAATGCAACATTCATTTCCTCCCTAAGAGAACAAGTTCTGTCTCCTGTCCCAGTCACGTTCCTCACTGTATAAACTTGATGATGGATGAAGGAATAAGTGGCCAGACTAACAAATGGGACAGATAAATGATTATGTTAAAGCCATCTCTGAAAGAAAAGAAATGAGTGAGAACTTTCAGCAGGCAGCGGCTGTGGCACTGCCCAGTTTCATTTCCCCCATACCAGAAAATGACAGTGTCATTTAATGCCAAATTGTGCCTAAATCAACATAAGCAGCCATCAGGAGTGGTCAGGAAAGCCACAAGGCTGCTCTCCTGTCCAACCCAGGCCTCTTGGCTTGGAAGAAGTGTGTGAACAATCACGGAGCAGAACAAGGGGAAAGGCCTCCCCGCTGCTGCCCTGCAAAGGGTGCTGCTCATGCACAAAGGGGCAGCCCTGCATCCCTCCGCTCCCCATCTCCAGGGGCCAGAGCAATGCGGAGGCACCCCGGAGCAGGCAGGAGACTCGTGGCAGAGCAAGAGCTGGCAAAGTCCAGTGCTCCCTATAGCCTAGGCCACTGAACCCATTCACGTGCAAAATTTCCTTCTCCTTCACAGTGTTCATCAACTTGTTGAAGGTTTGTGTGGCTTTTTCTTTCCCCCTTGTGGGCTCATTTCCATTTAACTCGGTAGCTCCAAAGCTGTTATTACCAACTTTTCCACAGTAACAATAAGGACAGGTTTTAAAATGAGATTTAAAGGAAGCAAGCTGAGCTTCTTGGGATATCATGTGGTAAACAGCACAACACACCGGGAGACTTGTGAATATCAGCAGTGGGAGATGTGTGTTTTCCAGGGAGACCGTCCAGCACAGGGACTCTGCTTCAGCATTCAGCTCCTGACAGGTGTTGAATGCTGCTGATTCAGAGGGACAGCATAAAACAGGGAGCACTCCCCCTGTGTCTGAAAACCAGCTGCACCACCCACCTTCTCAGCCATTCTTCACCCTTCTCCTCTGAAGAGGCAGCACGGGAGAGGTCTCTACTTGCTTCCCGCTGCCCGGCGGGGCACTCGCTGTCCATCACAGTGGGAATTGCAGCCATGGCTTTCAGCGAGCTCCCCAAAAGCTGAACAGCCACGATATGGCACACATTCCCCCAGAAAACAGGGACAATGACGCTCCTGGGGCACAGACAGCTTTTGGGAGAAATCAATTGGCATTGTAATTAGGAACATTACTCGTGAAGCTTATAATTATCTGGAACGTCTCTCTCCTTCACAGTTCTTTTCCACCTTGCCTTCAAATAAAGGCATAACCTATAGATGTTTTTTGAGGCTTGGTTGCTGGCATCATTGCATTTTAGTTGGAAGCACACCAGAGCGCGACCACGAGGAAGATAAAACAGGATGCTGAACAAGAAATCCTGCCTGGAGCAGCTAAGCAACTAGCCAGGCACATTTTTCAGAGGCCCTGATTTTTATATAAGCACAACAAAATCTTTCCTCTTCGTGCAGTATTGTCTCTGATTAGCGTCGTGACGTGTGCGTCATGGGCAGACAGGAGCCACCTCATGGAAAACCAGGTTCTGACTTCCGTTAGCAGTAGGTGTTACAAGTGGTACACAGGAACAGGAAAGGAAGAGGGGATTTAAATTAGGATGATCAAATCTGTCCTCCTTTTGCCTTCCTCAATGGGAAAAAAGTCCTGCTAGGTGTAAAATGACCAACTGTTACATACTGGTAAGAAATAAAAAAATTCATTAAATAATAAATCTTTTGGAAAGGGGATCTACTGGGAAGATTACGTTCGCTTTTCATGAACACATTAATTTGACAGTGGCATATCGTATTGTTCTCTGTGGGGGAAAAAAGGACACATTATTTTAAAGTATGATATTGGAGCTGTCCTTTAGGAAGGAAAGCAAATATAACCTTGGCAAGGAACACTGACTACATGAGTACTCGGTAAGGGACATTAAAAGCAGGGCCCAAGTCCCAGCTGCTGAAAGTCAGCATAGCTTGACTGGAGTTGTTGGAGCTAAGCCCGTGCATGGGAGCTCAGAATGAAGGTCACCCTGATTTAGCAGCAGCTCCTTGAAATATTAAGTAAACGAATGTGAAGGGTCGTTTTTAGAGGACTCGTTGTGAACAGTCACTGTCTGGCCCAACACACACCAATGGCAGGTGAGATGACAGATGCGTTGGAGCCACCTCTCCCCAGAACAGACTCTTGTTCACTGGGAGTTATGTGGCATTCTCCTGCTGGGTTCAGATGGCTTGGGAATGCCAGGATCTCCCAGCTCCCAGAGCAGCGAGTCATTCAGGATTTGGGCAAACGGGACTGCCAACTGCAAAAACACAGCCCAGAGCCCTGCTGCGGCTGCTCCCGTGTCCCGGGCCCACCTCTCCTTTCCCCAGGAGCCTCCCGTCCTACTGTGGCACATGCCCTGAACTGTCTGGAGCAGACTGGAATCCACCTCCTGCCTAATCTGAGCAACTCCACACAACCCCATAAGCACAAGTGCAGTCATCCCAAGAGGGTCCCATGCTGTTCTGCCATGTGGCTGCACTCAAGAGCTACAGGAGGGTCTCTGACACACACCCAAGTTACTCTACAGTGACTGTTCTACGTTCTTTCCCTGTGACAACTCGCCATCCACATTAATGAGGAGAGAAGATAGTTTAAGCTTACAGCCCAGGCCAGCAGTGACTGCTGAGCAGCTCTTGAGCTACAACAATTTGCACCACTTTGACCATGTCAGAGTCTTAACTAGCTCGAGCACAGATAACTCCACTTGTCCCATCATGGAGGTCTAAGATAGGATTTACCTCTCTCAACTTTCTGCGTTTGCATCTCTATCTGTGCTCCTGTGTGCGCTCCCAAGCAGTCAAGCAAGATACAGCCAGGTCCTGAAGCACAAGAGGAGACCTATCAGGCTGAACATCAGCACCTCTTCCAGGAGGAGACAAATTGCTCCTTGCCCTCCCACTGCCTGCATGGGGAGCCCAGGGTGAGCTGTTCAGTTGCAAATGGCCATGTTTTATCAGGAGAGCCTAGATTCTGAGCTAATCCAGTTAATCGCTTTAGCCAACAAGGATGCTAAAGGGCTGGGATACTCCCAAATAACTAAGTTAGGGCACATGACTGCTGTAGGTCATCTTAGGGTTTTTACAATCTTCTCCAAAACCTCAAGGTCTGCTTGAAAAGACTAAAATCCAGATTGTAGAATCTGCTGTGTGAACAGGGAAAAAGATCTCCACGCAAGCCCTTCGCCTGAGCTGCATGAAGACTTTTGCATGAAAAAAGAACATACACGTGCAGAAAACTTTTGGACTTTTGCTCTTCTTTTCCCTTTTGCCAATCCAGCTATCTCAGTAAAAAGTTCCCCATTAATCCCAGTGAGGTGAAAACTTTGAAGCATCATTGGTCCCGCTGACTAGAGTGCACACAAGGCTGCTCTCAGGTAATGAAACGAAAAGGTAAAAATAAAGTAAGTTAATGCAACATTAACCATGAACAGACAAAACAACAAAGTCAGCCCATACTAATCACAGGATTCTTACTGCAACACTAAGTTCTACATTTTTTATATTTTTGCCATAAATACATTTAACTACTCACTAGAGGTGAAGAACATTACTAAGGCCATATTTTCCCCTGAACCCAGCCAGATTCCCAGCTGAGACAAGCAGCCGCAGACCAGCAGCTTATACCAGCCAAGCATTCGGGTGATTCTGTTTCTGTAGAAATCCTTTGTTTTACTGGGGTCCCAAGCACCGGCTTTAGGTACAAGTCACTGCCAACTGCCCATGGCCCTGTCCGTAGGAAGCCAGAGATCTTAGACCACATCAGGAGCTCAGTTTTTCCAGTGTGAGGCCAAGGAGCAGCAGGCCTGTGCTTTAGCTTCTGTCCAGGGCCCCTGCAAAGTTAATCCTATCCGATTACATTACTGTTTTTTTCCCCCAGAAGAAATAAACAGTCTTTTGTACGACGCATAAGGCTGCCTTCTTTTTAAGGGCGATTTGTCATCCAAGACAAATTCATGAGCTTGTTCCATTTTTGTCCCAATCCTTCAACACGGTATTTTTATTTTATGATGCAACATCACCAGAAAGAGCCCTTACAAGGGCTCCTACCTTCCCTTCTCAATATAAAATGGCCACAATGACCACATACGCATGCCAGCTCATCAAGAGCTTAAAGCTTGCACATCAAATTCTACGCACACATGCTAGCCCCTGTGCAAATACACGCATCAGGATCTGGAGCCCATTTCCTTTTAGACAGCAAATCCCAAGACTGCAACCGATATCGTCATTCCATGAAGAGAAGTAACTGGCAGATGTCAAAATCAGCTCTGAAATGCCCCGCGAGACGGACCAGCTCTGAAACAAGAAAAATGGCTCAGTTGCCTTCTCCACAACAACAAGGATTCTGTTGTACCGAAACCTTGAACTCATTACAATGTCACTCTGTCTTTGGATCCGATATCCTGTGGGGGAATCTTCTGGGAATGTATTTTTGTTCAGACTTGGGTCAAGGAGAGTTGACTTGACCTTAAAATAAATCCAGGCAATCGCGAGCTGAAGAGCTATTGACTACTGTTTGCGATACAATAAAGTAAGGAGATCAAACTCAGTTGAAGCCCAGGGTTAACATAAATCCAAGGAGAAAAGGGAACAAGAATATTCATTCACTGCCATGACAAAGGGAACATTTTTTTGCGTGGGCAGAATGCAGAACAGGGCCACAAAGCACTCTGAGGCAGCACTTCAGTGTCACCCGTGCTTAGTGTATGCTGTTTGGCTGCGTTGATATCTCCAGCAGGCCGGCAGCAAGATAAGAGGTACACGACTACATGTGTGAGGAGGTTTTGTTGGCTTTTCCTTTTTTTGCGTCACGAGACGGAGTTCCTCTCCTTGCACACAGGGCAGCTTTTGTGAAAGGTATTTTTTATGGATCCCCGAGGAAAGGCCTCGGCGAACGGGCTCAGAGCGCTATTGTGTGCACGTCTGTGCAACGACTCTCCACCGAGTCTTGGTTTATGGTCCAGGGGAAACTCCACTTGTACCCGGTGCAGGCCCAAGGTGAAATCTTACCCCGACTCAAGCCAAAGGGATTGTGCCATTAATTTCACTAGGACTAGGACTTCCCTTCCAGCATCCTTCTGCATGTTTGCTGGATGCAGTTATTCTTCAACCAGCTCATGCTTCCTGGGGTTATACAGCAGAGATGGCAAGAGTTGTTTCCTACCCCCACCAGAATAGATCCTCAGAAGAGCCCATCAGATTCCTCTTCTTTCTCAGACCTCACAGTTCAGAAGCAGCAATTTGAAAGACCCATAAGTCACACCCAACTCAATAAATTTTTTTAAGCTTCTGAATATGCTGTTATCCAGCAAACAGACTAAGAATCCTATCGCTGCCCAGCAGTCAAACCACAGCAATTTTGCCCAAGTTAGAGATTTGAGATCGTGAATCTGTCCTACAAGGATACAGCCCACATACATCCAGGACAAGGTGCAGATAATAGTACGATCTAGTGGTCCTTGAATGTCACCAGTTACCATGTCTGATAAGTGTCCTCAGAGCTACCACCAGCTCCTCAAGCTTGGGCATGCTTCCAGCCCCACACAGCTGGCTCATCACAGGGTAACGACTGCGATGCCCTTGAGCCTTTCTGCTGGCACCCACAACCCGGCCTGCAGCAAGGATCGGGCCAGGATCCTGATCCGGGATCAGGTAAGGAGCTTCTCATCAAACACAGCAATCCAGACAAGACTCACCTAGGTAGCTCCTTACAGAGGATGATGCCAATCTCTCTGATAACAGAAGGGTACCAGATTCCTCATCTGACTCCAACTATATCTAAACACAGCCCAGGGAACACTGCATGCCTTTATTCTGCTAAAACCCATTTTTATTAACTAGCTTGTGCTTTAATGTAGGTGATCCCTTTGTTTAAAGAATAAATTATACTGCTTCTTCCCATCTCCCACTGCGATTGCATGATCCCTGGTCAGACTGTATAATGTCCGATCTAAGAATGTATAAACTCAACTAAACAACGCTGCAATAGAAAACTGAATAATAAGTCAGCACTTCAACCTCTCCGGGAAGGAAAAAAGAGGTGGGTTTGACAAAGTAACAAGTAACACAGAGTCTGGGAATCTTTCAGATTAGATAAAGTATTTTAAGAGGGGTGCAATACAAACTCAGCATTTCACATCTGCACACTTTAAAACTGTCAGAAATTTCACCCCTGACTCAAGCAAAATCTCTGCAAATTGGGATTCTTTCACCACAGTGTGAAAATTAGCACTTTCCATCGCCATTAGCACTGCCACGGCTCCGCTCACGCGCCGCTCCAGCAGCGAGTTGCACATGAATATTCACAGCCAGTCAATGCCATGTAACAGTGGCTTTCTAGGAAAAACATTCCCAGCACACATCTCTCCTCCGGGATGCGTTCCAGTGGGAGTGCAAGGGCTCCAACCTGCCTCCCCACAGCGTCCTTACAGGTACTTGGCATCGCCCCGGCAGGGAGCCCTGGGAGCCCTTCTCTTACCTGCAATTACCCCAATTAAGGTGATTAAAATAGATAACCTCCCTCTCTTCCAATTATTGATTTTAATATCACTTGATATCAAGAGTTAAATAGGTCTTTTAAAGCTGCAAACAGCCAGCAACTTTAAGTGGCTGTTTCAACACCATCTTTTCTGACCACTGTAAGTCCAAACCAGAGGAAGCAGGATAAGAAATGCAGAGGAGGAAAAAAAATCCCAACACGGCCTCACAAATAGCCACATTTCAAAGCATATGAAGAAACCCCTGGTGAGACAGTGAAAGCCAAGTATTCCTTCTTAAAAAGAAAATAAGAAGTTATGAGCTCTGTTACAAAGCCTTCCCAGTGCATGCTGACATGCTACCAATCAGATGGACAAAAAAATATATTGAGAGCTTTAGAAATACAAGTAAAATCATCTCTTGGTCTGGTTCTGCCCCAAACCGGTACGAAGGCATCGACAGCCTTTGTGGAGGAGGCCGAGGGTGGTGGTTGTCATGCCCTGGGGAGGAGGGCACACGATTTACCGCGGAGCCGCAGAGGTGGCCCCGCTCTCCCCTTTGCTGTTATCCAGGCAGGATGGCCCAGCTTTTCCCAACAGCTGATGTCTCCCCTCCTGTCTCCTTCCACGGCTTAGCAGGACCTTTCATTTCCAGGATTCACTCCAGCCCTTTTCAACCACACTGAGTTTGCAAGACAGGAAAGAAAAATAAAAGCAGGGCCTTTCCAAGGGTGACACTACTGGCACTTGGAGCAGATTCCCTGGGGCTCCCTTCCCCTTTTTAAATAGCCCAAGAGTCGTGCTCGACCAGAATAGCTTTCCAATGAAAGGCCAGAAATAAATTTGGAGCTGATCTCAAGCTTACCAGCATAGATCAGTGGAACCCCTGCCATCCTCAGCAAAGCCAGGAGAGTGGAAAGCAGAGGCCCCTCCAAGTTTAAAATATTTACTTAAAACTGGACTTCAGGAAGGTGAACACAAAATAATGTTTGAAAAGAGATGGTGGCTATTTAAGGGATAGAAAGGAATACTATATTTACAGGGTCGTGGGATACATTTTAAAAGTTTCATCTGAAGCAAATTCAGAACCAATTAGGCATCCAAAATGAGGCAGAGGGATTTATTAAATCCTACTCAGGGCATTAGAGCAAATGCAAGTTAAAAAGCAAGTTGAAAATAGCTCTGGAAATACCTTTGCACTTTGCTGGGAATTTTATAAGGGCTAAAGCAGGTACTAAAGTTCTCAACAGCAGTTGTTTTGCTTGGCCATTTAACAAAATCACCTTACATCACTGAGTGGAAACTTCAGGCTAGCCCTGGAAAATTCCTTGGCCCACCTATAGAGTTGGTGGGTAGTGTTCCAACAAGCAGACTTTGAATTTCTTAAGGGAAAAAAATAGTGAAATTTTCAGCAGAAAAAAGAAGTTTGGGATTTTGTGGAAATATTTGATTTTTCCATGAGAAAAATGTAAGGAACCATGTCTTATTTTCAAGAAAGGTGAGGTCATCGTTCAGCCTAGATCAGCTGTTATTCCCCACCCTTTGTGGTTGAAGCTTTCTGCTGGAGCTCCTCTACCAAGAGTCATCCAGCTCCCTCCCAGGAGAGGCATCACTTCTTTGGCATTTCTGCCGTATCTTGAGAAACACAGTCGGGCTGAAGGAGAACACAGGCAGCTGCTCCAAGTTGATTATTGTTTTCTTGCCTGGGCCTGATATGTTTCTTTCACAAAAAAAACAAGGAGTCATTCCTGTTTTCGACAGAGAAGAGAAAAATACGTCTGTTTTTTAAGCCAGGCTACAACATGAGAATTAAGATGCTGATGTCAGCTGCAGCAGTGTAACCGGCACACACCCACGGCTGGCTCCAAAAGCATGGGAGGGAAGGCAGAGAGTCAGTTCTGAGTTATTGCACCAAGCCAGGAGACAGAGCTGTGAGCAGCAGGACAGCGACCAGGCCAGCTGCAATTTCTGCTGGTCGCTCTAAACTCTGTGGATCCCTGAACGAGCCATTAATGGCCAGATGAATGAGAGCAGGGTCAAAAGGCGCTTCCAACAGGTCTCAAAGATCTTCACTGTGCAGTTAATGGTTCAGGCAAGAGGCCCACACAGCAAGGATGACTGGTCACAAACGTTACGTGTGCTTCTTGAGCTCTCCTGCTTTTCCTGAGAGGTTTTTGTTTTATTCTTCAAAATTCCAGCACAAAACATCTATTAGCACAGACAGACATTTCATTGGCAAACATCTGGAGCCAAGAAGCAGCCGCTTCCAAACAACTTAGTGGGCAACTGAGAAACATGCTGGGAGTCAAAAGCAGAAAACAAGCGTGAATTTAGGGCTCTCACTGGGACAGGCCTCAAAACTGGTCTCGCAGGCACGCGTAGGATGTTTACACAGAGCAAAAGGTGCCACTTACTACATTTGTGCTGCAGCTATCAATAACGCCTTGTGATTTACTCGGAGTTCAGCACAGGTCAATATGCCATGAACAACCCCTTTGCTACAAAGACCAATGTTCTTCAGGGACTGGTATTTACTTTGCGCTGTGAGCAATATAACCACTGCGAGAGCTAACCCAGACAGATGGGGGGCTGCTGCTGCTATCTCAGCCCCTCAAGACCTGCTCTGTTAAAGGACCACCATGCCCTGCATATGACAAGAATGTGCGGGCGTTAAGGGCACCGGAAGGAGAAGTTAGCTAGAAATCTCAATATCATCAGAGAGAGACCCCGTTTCTATATGTTTATTCACTCAGCAGCAGCCTGACTTCAAGCAGCCTTCCCACCGAAGAAAAAACAGGTACTTTAAGTTTTCAGCCAGCGTTTACATGCCCATAACAAATCCACATAGGTGGATACAGAACTGGGGAAGGCAACCAGATTAAGTGGTTGCAAGTGCTTTTGAGGCCGTGAGGGTTAAAAGCTACATGATACCAATGATGAAGAGCACTGGGAAAGCAAAGAAGCAGTTTAGAGAAATGACTGGAGGGAAGAAGAAAAAAAAAAAAAAAACAGAGCACATCTGATGTTGTCATTTAAGGCCCTGAACCATTGACAACGAGGGGAGCTTTTAGATGGGGTGGCTAAACTTCGAGACTCTTGCATACTAAAGTCACATCAGTTATCTGTCATGTTAAAAATCACTTGTACAAAATGGATAAACCCTCCTAGCAAACATCATGCTGGGGATAGACAACATTTGTCAACTAATGGGAAACCAAGCAATTTATTTACTCTCAAAAATAGTCTGAGATGATGGAAAGGAGCAGAAGTCTCCCCTCACCTGCTATTTTGGAACAAGAAGCTCTGAGGCAAGGGAGGCTTTTCCTCCCATGCATCCACCTCTTCTCTGAGGTGGACCTGACACCTCATGCTTGGGACAGTTGCTTTGCCATCCGTTATGACCTGATGTCACCCATTCACATGCAGCAGTCAGGTACTTATCAGAAGGAGGGTAAAACATGCCAGGAGTCTAAGCACAGCCGCGCTAAGGATAACACAAGTTCAGTTTATCTGAGAAGACCAAGGTTAGACCTGGACAAAAACACTCCTATCACAGATTGCAAAGCTGTAGAGCTGCAAAATACAGTTGATCACAGCCCCAAGAACTGCATTCACTGAGAAAAACCCTTTCTCGGTGAGCCCTGCGCAGAGGCAAAAGCACAGCCTGGCTCTGCTTCCCGGCTGCGCGTCCCGACGGCTGCACTCAGCAGGGACCATCCCCTCTTCTCCCTCTCTCGGGGGCACCCCTGGGTCCTTCCCCTGTACCTCACCGACAGCAGACGAGGAACATGAACGCTGGTGTTAGTTGTTCCTAGCAGATCTGGCTCCCCGTCTGCCTCCATTTCTCCCAAGTCCCAAGCAAAGCTATCTTCCAAGTGCAACATCACAGCTCCACAGAATAACAAGGAGACATTCCAGGAAGGACCCCAAAAACAGGATTCAGGAAGACAAAATGAACCTGCTCATACCTTTTCAGGAGCTTCAGTCACTTACGGTTGCCACAGAGGTTCAGAGAAACTTTAGATTTTTCCTTAGTACTTTTCTCTTCCCTGCAGATAATTCAAGGGCTTTCGCGGGAGCCTAGTGCATGTCAATACCATCTGTAAGGACCCCGAGTTTGAGCAACTGAAAAAACATGTGAAGAAATAAATTACCAAGCATCTAATGTGATCCTGCATTCCTGTGATGCACTTAAGATACACACACACACACAAAAAAAAAAAAAACCACCATTGTATTACAGAATTGCTTGTACCTTTAAAGTAATACTCCTGCTGCACAGAAATGCATAAATCAACCCTACTGAGGTCTTTCAAAACTGCTGGCACATAGAGTTTATGAACAGGCTACAATATTCAACTTTAATGTGGGGAGGGGGTACACCTGCAAGCCAGGCACATTCTTCCATTTTGTGGTCTTTCAGCTGTCAAACCAGACACAGAAATAGCTTCAAAAAGGGCTTAGAAGATGTAGGCGAACCCCAAGAACCTGGGAAATGATACCTGCTCCCGTGGACACAAAGGCAGCTGAACTCCTGAGGAGCGGGAAGGCTTTAACGCACACGAGGTTAGCGCTTCTGACGACACGGAGCTCTTGGAAGCTGCCCAGCTCATTATGCCCAGCCCTCCCTTGAAGGGTATCGCTTGGTGAAACCGAAATCAATACCCCGCACAGCTACAAAGTGAGACGAGGGTGGTGACACTGTATTCCTGACAGCGTGAAGAATGAAGGGATGTGTCAGCAGGTCCAGGTGCAGCCCATGTCCTCTCGTCAGAGGACAGAACAGAGGTAGGAAGTGCCATGTTGGTTGATCCTGGGTTTCGAGGCCAAGGAGGGGAGCCAGTAACACAATACAGTGCTTTTTACCTCCAGGTTACTGGTTTAGATCTGGCTAGTGTCACAAAATGCCCCGGGAGGCTGAGTTACAGCCCCCCTGGGTTAGCACCAAGGCAAATCCACGGAGCGGCCAATGCTGCTGATGGATATGTGGCATCAGCCCGGTGCCACATCGATGCCTTCCACGAGCAGGGCCTCCGCTTTCACACGACCATCGCTCGACACCACAGAGCGCTGCTCCATCCATCACGAGAACATTACAAAGGAGAGGCAAGCTGCAAAGAAAACGCACCTTCAAGCAAACCATTTCAATACGGAGCAACCCAAAGAATCTGTGTGAGTAATGGATGAAAAAAAAATTTAACCACATGCGGCACTATCACTATTACTAAATTCTTTGGAGCTCTTTGTTGCCCTATCAAGACACTATAGTGTCCTGCTGGGCTCAAACCACTCAATTCTGGAGGCCGGCTCCAACTGCTTCTCCTTGCTGTCTAAGAAATTATCACAGAGGACTTCATGCAATTAGGCCTCAGAAACAGGGATGTCAGTCTTCCAGAGGAACTGAGCCCGTTTCATAAAAGATACCGTAGCCTTTGCCTTCGCTGCAAAAGAAAGGTGTTTTTTACCCTGAGGATTTATATCAAAGACAGACACTAGTCAAAACACAGCAAGCCACTGGAGGCTTTCCCTCTTTGTAGCTTGTCAAGGTGAATGTCAAGTGGAAAATCTCAGAGGGGACAAGGCACAGAGATGGCCATCTAAAGTCACATACCTCAGTACAAAAAAAAAATATATATATATATATCCCACCCCTATGTTTTTGGCAAAGACAAACCTGGTCTCTCTCAGCGACAGGACTCAATTTAGAAATCAGCAATGGAAGCAGAAGGACCTGCAAAAAGCCAGCAATCTCACACCTCCCCATTTCTCCCTGCAGACTTTCAGAATCTGCAGCCTTTTCCAGCCTGGCTGAACATTACCCATCTCAGTCAGGTTCTACCTTTCACCAGCACCATTTGCGTTCGCTCTTAGCTGGCCTGGTGAAAAACTTTTTCGGGGTATATTTCTCACAAATCACGGGTAGGCTTTGGTGGTTTGGGAGGATTTGAGGTACATTTTGTAAACTGCTGATCCCTCAAGTAAGGAATAACGCAGGGAGGATGTACCAGCATAATATTTGTCTTGAACGTATGTTTTTCAAGAGTGTACTTAAAAAACAGCTGTGTAAGCAAATGAGTAAGGAGAAGCATCTCTGCTGAGAGCCAGCTCTGCAGCAGGCAGGCTGGGGTCAGCACAAGAGCAAGGTGAATCGGGAAAGAGGGAAATTCAAGGCTCTGGAGAGCACTTTCTTCCACTCCTTCCATTTCTGAGCCCCTCTCATCCAACCAATCTTAGCTTCTTCCAGAACGAACACTGACACACAAAATAAAAAGGCTGAAATGGCTCAGCTGCTTAAAAAATAAAAGATTGTTAGTAATTAAAGTACTGAACACAGACTGCTCCATCTGGCATGTTCAACCTACCTAGACATAGCTTAGCGCCCCAGCAAGACATACTGGCTGAATCTAGATCCTTCCATTCGAGAAAGCTTGGGAGAGGAGATGCAGCTCTCACTTCCACATCTTCCTCTGAAGAGCCTGAGGCTTTTTACCTTGCCAAAAGGTACATTAAGACAGCAGCACTATGCATGACTGCAGACATGAAAAGCACCAACTGACAGATGAAGTCGAAAGTTTTCTGGAAGAATCTACCTCATAAAGCTTTCAGAAGCTGCAGCTGACATATCCACTGGACAGATTCAAACATTTAAAAAAAAAAAAAAAAACCCAAAGGGCTAATAGTTCCATTTCAACCTAGACCTATACACTGCATTTTGGCCAGGCTAGGCACTCTGAGCACATATTTTACAGCCAGTTTAGGAACACAAAACAGCCGTTCACCCGGGGTATCCATCACACCTCCAACTGTCTGGGCATCCCCAAAAATGCGACCTAATTCCTCCTTTTTGTTCCTTACACAGCATTTATTCTGAAACATGAAAATACAGCAGCAGCCAGGGAAAATAGATGTGCACAGCCCCTCAGGGCCAGTTGCAAGTTTATTCCTTCCACTTCCCTGCATCTGCCCAGTTTCTCCAGCTAACTGCTCTCTCCATTTTCTGGAGGAACCCACCTCTTCCTCTCCTTTCCCCAGACACCAAGGGCTTTCTTGCTTTACAACCCTGTGTTCAGCCTCCTGTCTACTCCATTTTTAAATCACACTCTAACACTCACTTTGGTCAGGGTGCTTACAAGCAAATCCCACTGGAGGATTTGGAGAATCCCTCTTGTCTCCCAGGACATCGCTTGGAAGTTTGGAGCAAGGACCTTCATGCGGAGCTACAAATACACCATGGGCAATTCCCATGTTCACACGGGATCACCGCCCACAGAAACGTTAGTGCAGTTTGGTTCCAATAACTTTTGCTGCCTTTTTTCCCCCCTCTATAGCAGCATATATATACATATACACATATATATATGTATATATATATATATACACACACACACACAGAGCAGCATCAATAAAAAGTCAAATCACTTTGTAGGGATAGAGTTTGGGTCTGGCCCATCTGCATGCAGTATCCCTGCAGGCTCCTTTGCAGCTAAGGGTTTAGCCCCTCTACTTTCCCAGAAAAGATCCAAAATGGCACACACTGAGCAAGCTGTTTGGATGCTGAAGCTTAAGAAGTTTAAAGTCTGAACCAACAGCACAAGCAAAACTCAGTGAAGCCATGGGAGGAAACTGGGGCAGGACCAGGCCTGAGTCAGAATCAGAGCAGTTGTCCAATTCTGAGTCACAGCAACCACCTCCGTAGGGGTTACCAAAAATGAATGTTTCGCCACAGGGTCCTGCACACACATTTCTTCCCTAATTCAGGGTTCAGTGGAAAGCAGAGAACAACAACAAACATTTACAAATAAAAATCTCAGTTAGCTTTATACAGGAGTAAATATGTTCAGTACTGGACACCTATTTTGACCCTAGACATTTCCTTATCAGGGCTACTGACTAGTCCAAAAAATATTATCTGCAAAATTTTCCTTTCATTCTTTTTGGTGAGGATGTGAAGTGTCAGTGATTTAGAGCATACTGATGTTTAAAAATCCCCATCCTTCCTGGCCACACCAACAAGTGGTACAAGTCACAGAACAGGAAATAAAATGAGAAGCTGATTCTTGGCTGAACTACAATTTGCAGTTAAATTTTAGATTTCCCTTAACTTCCAGAGGTTTATTACACAGCTTTCATTTGATGAAATCAATTATATGGTACACTGGAGATAAGTTAGCAAATTAGCTTTGCTTATCCTAACGTCTATCATTTCTGAGTGGTTTTTGCTTAGTAGAGAAGATGGAAAAAGGTATGATATTTAATGACTTTTTAAGTTAAGGCAGGAATGTGCCTGTTTATGCCAGGACAAATTCTGCTCCTCATCACTATCACCGGCACACAAGGAGCAATCCCAGTGCAGTCTGCAAATGTGCTTAGCTACTATTTTATTTCTCTAAAGCCCACAAGTGCAAAGCAGCTTTTTTTGATGGACAGTTTTAACATTAATTGTGGGGGAGTGGGAAGATGTCAACATTTGCTAGAGCTTTCAGTTATTTTTTGTTTACTTGGTTGACTTTCAGCAGTTTATTTTTTGTTGTTGTTAGCAATCCTCATTCCTCTCGATTCTGAATAGAAACAGCACTTAAATACTGAAAAAACATGACAGAGCCCCCCAAAAAGCCACTTGTACACATCGACTGGAATTGATTTCCTTTCTTCTACAACCATCTTCTGCAAATATCTTAACAGCATGACAGCAAACACTGCAAAAGAAGGACAGATATTCCCAGCTGCTATTACAGGTGCCACCTTGAGCTCTTTGGGAAGCAATCATCTCCGACCATGAGAAAGCATGGGACAGTATTTGCTCGATATTGGAGAAATCCAAGCAGAGTCCAAAGACTTAATTTGATTTTAGAAGAGGACAACTATCTGCTAATGGTCCTTGCTGCAAGGCACATAGTCACAGGTAACTCCAACTGAGGCTCAGCAAGCACAGCAGCATCAGCACCAAAGCCAAGGGCAAGTGCTCCTGGAAACTGTATTACTCAGGCTGCTAACAAACATGGAAACCAGGGAGAAGCGATTCCCTGCAGCCCACTTGGTGCCTGATTTTGCAATGTGCCAGGTACTCCATCCACTTCTGATCCAGTAAAGCACATGCACAGGTTTAAGCTCAGCCAGCTGTCTAATCCCACTGAGGGGAACACAACGCTCGGGGAGGTGACGGCCACCACGTCTCTAAAACACCCGTCCTATGGGCAGTGGCCTGTGCCTAACGGGCCAGAACTGATACTCAGAAATCCTTCCAAGCAAAAGGAAATTACCTGGGAGTGTCTTATTGTAAATCAAATTTCTGGAAACATTCTGCAACACTTGAAAAAATTTAATACACTTCCAGAAAAGGGGAAACAAATGAGCAAAGCCAAAATTAAGGTTTTGTTTGTTTTAGCAAAGGAATCAACCTCCAGGAGTGAAATTTTATACTGCACCTCTAACGTGCTGGATTCCTGTCCTCACCTTCCTCCTCGGCTTCTCCCTCCATGAAGGCTGGCCTCTGTCTCTGCAGAATCCTCCTCCAGCCACTTCAAGAGCTTTTTGTGCTGCTTTATGGCACTAGCCCTTTATGTGGTCTAAAAGTTAGACCAACATTAGATCCTTACCTGCTGTGTCTGAGCTCAGGCTGCTGGTCTCTAATATGGTCACAGAACCTAAATGCACTGCAAAGATTTGGCCACACAGAAACTTTTTTTCATAATGGAAATTTACTTAGTTTTAACCCGAGCATTAAATTTCTGCTGTGGCTGAAGTAAATGCTATCCATTAATGAGAGAAACATGGTTATTTTTCATGAAAGTTAGCACACAAAGGAGTTAAAAACTACATCTTTAAGCTTTTTAAGACTAATAAAGTGTATACCATTCTCACACATGAAAATGCATCAAAGCGGAGAAAAAACAGACTGCTCCGGAGCTGTGCAATCATTTTCTCCAGCTTCACAGAAATGATGCTGAGCTCAGACTTCACAACCCATTGAAGTGAGACACATCAGGGAAGTTCCTATAGTTTGGCACTGTGTTATTGTGGCCCCCAGCTTCAGGCTGGCTCGAGGCGTGGGCCAAGCCAGCTCCCGTCTCCCCACCACGTTGCGCGATGAGGAGATGATCTAGGTGACCGAGCAGAGCGCAGGAAGCAATACTGAGAGGAGGGGGTCAGGCGGGGGGGATTGTGAAAGAAGAAATATCAAAGCTTTGGGATGCCGTTTCCAACTGATATCAAATAGTAGCACCAGCTGGTTGCTAGTGATCTGCTCCATATGGAAACGAGAGACCTGGTTTCCGTAATTCACAGCAAGAACCAACGGACTAAACCTCACAAATGCAATGCCGCTATGAAGCTGCCTTCAGAGAAAGCTCTTGCAAGGCTAGATGGCTTTTATTTCAACACTTAGGCTATGGACACCTGCTTATCCCCAGCAGGCTCTGCACTAGCAGAGATAAGGTCAGGAATCCATCGGAGTTTGGTGCCAAAGGCCTGTTACCACGGCCAGGCCCGGTGCCAGCCGACAGGGAACGGGTGATCCCACTGCTCCGAGGAGCTGCTGTGACAGCAGAAAGGAATTCAAAGCACAAGGGCTTGCAGGCCATTTGCATCCGATTTGCAAGTATTTCAGCCTCACCTTATGCAATGTCAAGGATGCTTTTCCCGTTTCTCCTTCCTGGTCTTCCTGAGCACCTAGTGGAACTGCTCCTTTCTTTGCCTGTATTTACTAGTGGGGCCTGTGAAAATGCACTCGCAGTCAACTCCCGCTGACCTGTGTGGGGCTGCACGGTACAAAACTTCCTCATGTTAACCAGACACATTAGATATGCTCGAGTTAGCAAGGAAATGAAAACAGGCCACAGGAAAGAAGTTGGAGGGAAAAGAGGAATTGCAATTCTAAGTAATCACGTCAAGTCAGAGCCAGTTATGTCATGTTATCCGTGTTGGAGAGTCCCTTCTGTCAAGAAGGCAGCTCTGTAGCCAAGGGAGATCCTTGCACGCCATCCCACAAACACTGCAGTGCTTCGTTACGCTACGCTCGCTGCAGGCAAAGGCAGCCTGCAGCTACACACCGCCTAATTCCACAACCTCACTGCTTGTTTCTCACAAGCAGAGCCTGGAAAACCTGGCCACACTGCAGAGGGGATGGAGAGCTTGTGAAGGCTGGTGCCTCTTCTGACAACAGCAGGTAAGATCCTACCTGCCCCAACCTGAGAAGAACAGCAACCCCCAGCCTTGTAGCAGCTCAGGGCCCAGTATGGCCCCTTCCCGATATCCCTCCTCATGCCATGCAAGAAGCAGTCTGGCCCCACTCCAGGTATCTATTCTTGAAATATTCAGAAAACTTCCCACACTGAACCATGAACTTGTGCCCCAAGAGGGCAGAGCCCCTCTTGGCTCTGCAGAGACACCTCTACCCACATGAGACAGCTGCAAATGTAAATCCCTGCAGAATTAGGGCTCCCACCATACACTCAAGTCACTGTATCCCTAGAAAATCAAGGGCCACTTTGAAAAAAAACAAACTCCTGTTGACCACTGAACGCTCTAATCCCATTAAGACAATGCTCAGACCAAGCCTGGCATCACTTTTTAATCACCTCCAAGGAGAGTAACAACACAGGAATTGTGTACATCTAAATCCTGATGCCCTGCACAGATTTCTTTATTCAGTGCACAGTGGATTATTAAAGTCTGCCCTGAAACTCCAAAACTTGAATTTAGCTAAAATTGGCATCAGCCAGTCACAAATCATGAACAGGTCACTTTGATTTACACCGAGGTTGAATTTGGTTCAACACCTTTAACATACTCCATGGAAAGGGTGTGATATTTGGATTTCTAATTTGTGTTTGAGTATCTTACAGACAGCCAGAAAGCAATTGGTATTGTCAAGGGAAGCTTCCAAAAATGTGTTGCAGACTTATCAGGCAGTTCTGGGAAAGGAGTCTGGAGAGGAATTCATGAATTTCTTGAGTTCAGAACTTTCCAACTGCTTTATAAAGTCATGAAAATTCCAGGAGGAAAAAAAAAGAAAATAAGTGTTTCCAAAACAAGCTTGTTTTCCCTAATGCTACTTCTAATAGAAACAAAAGGAAAGATTCCAACACTAATACCCACCTCATAGAAATGGCTGAAAGTCAGAAATCAAGTCCATTTTACTCCTCTTCAGAGGTCACCTCAGCCCCCTTTTTTTGTGCCTGAGGACCTCAGGGGACCATGCAGAGGTGAAGACAGCACTGATAACCCTGTTGTAGGGTTGAGTAAATTGAGGTATTGAGCAGTTTCTGTGATTCACCCAAGCAGAACCATTATTTTATTTCATTTGTATGTGAAATATTGTCCCAAATTAACCTAGCCCATTGAAAATGACTCACTGAAGAAAATGGAAGCTCTGTGGGGGGCCTAACTGTCATTTAGTATATATATTTGTATTTCCTAGCTCAAGGGGATATAAAACTAGTTCTAAGACTCATTATGTTCATTTCATTAATGTATTTTTAATATTGTGATGTAGTTTGGTATTTTTCCATTGTTAATGTTCCTATCAGCCCGTCTCCTCTGTGCAGCGAGGACGTGCCCCTTCAGCACCACAGGAGCTGCAGGAGTGAAAACTCCCACCGATGGGAAGCGGATCCTGAGCACGGACGTCTGGGCTATCACAGTGACTCCGCAACGGCCTGGAAACACTCTTTGCTCTTGGTAACTTGGCACCTTCCAGGGGCTGGTCCTGAGCTTTTCATACCTAATCACACAGCTGCACTGCCACCTACTATGGAAAGAAACAAACCCAAGTAACCATCTCCTAAGTGGTCCCCCAGACTACGACCTTGGGAGAAGACATTCAAGAAATATTAAAGGTCAGATTTAAATCCACAAGAACCATAAAATGCACAATTGAAACAATCTCCTTAACACCCTGGATCAAATTCAACCCTGTTGCCAACAGGCAGATGAATGTGATCCAGCCATGGCTAAAAATTCCAGTCACTATTACAATGAAAGCTTGTCCATGGTTTGAACCCAGGAACAATTAACCTTGTAGATAAAGAACACAGTAGTTTCCTGTATTTTCTGTGCTTTCATGAGGCTTTGACTTATTTTACTGTAGTAGTTTGTGGCTTAATCCCACTATATATTCCCCCCTCCCCCCTTTTTCTTTTCTTTTCTTTTTTTTTTTTTTTGATGGGCACATTGAATAGATAAAAGTCTATAGACTTGTGGCAAGAGCCAAGGGGAGGCTGAAGTCCAACCTACCTCCAGTCTATCACACTTCTGAGATGCTTCCAGAGAAAGGGGAAATCAAACAGACTCTGCAGATAGTTTAGGGCTGACTTGTCTCCAACTTTTTGGAAAAGGAGAACGACTCATTAGGCTAAAATAAGAGCCAAAAGTGGTTATAAAAGCTCTCTTTTTAGGCAACTAAGAGTTTTGCAGACTTCCCAGCAGCAAGTCACCCATACAACACTGCTGATAGCCCTCCATGCTTGGCAAGGTTCCCATTCAACCATCTGGAGCTCATCCATCGAAGTGCAACTCTGAGGAGGAAGGCTGACAGCCTGGCAGAGGTGTTCAAATAGCAACTGGGGAGACAGAGCCTCAGCTCTCAAGCTCCAGCAGTTTCCTGTAACAGCAGCTGAGGGTTCATCTTTTCCTCAGCAACTGCAGGTGATCCCAAGCTAACTTAAAACTAACTCATACAGTTGCCGTTGAGAGCAGCAGCAGAACCTCCCCAAAGGCTAAGCAGGTAGTTGGGCTGCTAGCCCAGGTGGCTGCACTATTTCTAATATCAAGGCTAGTTAAGGCAGTTCATCTCATATCTCCATGGACCACAAAGCCACCGTAACTCCTGCATCTTAGAGGAATCCAAATGGCTTCTGTTCTCACCAGCTGGCATTTTGATCTTGCTGATGTCTTCAGCAGAAAGCTGACTGAGGGCCAGGATTTTTTTCCTGCCCCTCAGACTCTCCTTTGAAGGCAAGCAGCAACATTCACCCTCCTCGAGGGCCATTAATGAGCACATGCTCTTCAGCTGCCCGGGTGGAAGTACAGCTGTACAGCTCTGAAGCTTCTGCCAGAGTTGTTCCAGACAATGCAGCCACGGGTGGTCTTGAAATGAGAGGAAAGAAATCAAAGACAGGGAGTGACCTGGTCAAATCAGCCAAGGAAGAAGATGTAGGGGAGAGGTGGGAGAGAGCAAGTGCACTGCAAGTGTTTCACTTCTCTTCCCATGTCCATTGGGCAGCAAACTAGCAGGGGCAGAAGATTGCACAAGCCTCTCAATATTGCCAAAGATCACATAGCAGGGCTTGCATCGACACTGTCGGGAAAAGTGCCATGAGCCTAAGGGAAAACCAAGCTTCAATCTGCCATATTTATATGCTATACACAGCCTCTCCCAACTCATACATTCGCATGCCCACAGCATTTCTTTGGCCACGCTTACGTTGCATATGCATGACATGCATTGGACTCAATCATCAAGTTATACATGTAGGTAAGGCCTTCCCTCTTTTATCCTAACACTAAACTGGGGGGCACCTTGCTGGAAAGGAAGGGAATGGGAAAGGGACAGAGTCTTTACCATGAAGCTGCTACTACTGCACGTAACAGTCACCCAGAAGAGCAGGGAAAAGCAGGCCAGGACTGGCAGGCAGCTCTTCCTCCCTGAACAGAGTCCTCTGGCTGGAGAAGAAGCTGCCACAGTGGATTTTCAAGCATACAACGTGGGTTTTCAAGCATATATAACTCTCACCGAGATGGACTGATCACCAGCCAAAGTTAAAAGCAAAGCCTGGTCTCTATCACTCCTACCAGGATCTGCTACTGCAGTTTACGTCACCTGTGAAAGGCAATGGAGGT
Organism: Tinamus guttatus; assembly: GCF_000705375.1. The sequence continues at coordinate 269,252 of NW_010582422.1, read as the reverse complement.
GGTGGTGAGGAAGGCAGGGAAGCACCCAGCTGAGCCCCACAGAGATGATGCATCTGCAGACAGAATTCCTTCCCCTCAGTCCAAAACAGCACCAGTATCAGAGCTGAATCATGTCTTATCTCAGGTTTTCAATCACTGAATCACAGCACAGGGTCAAAGGGTATAGTCATAATTTTCAGTCTGTCCTGCCCCACATTTTTTGAACTACTCTTGAAAGCTACTCCAAGTGTTTTAGGGGGGAAAAAATCCAATAATGAAGAACAGCCAGATTTTCATACTGTGTACATCATGGTCAGGCTATAGCACATCACCAATCTTGAGAAAAACTCAGAGTGGGGGGGGGGGGGAGGGAAAATAAGAGTGGCACAGAAGCCTGCAAAAGCAGTACTACAAATCCAAATAAACAAGACACAGAACACGACCAAAACAACTTCACACAGCTCCCAAGTAGTAAATGAGCCATGGGCAAACCAGATTTTTATGAAGAAATTGGTCACACCTTGGTGTAGACCTAAAGCACCACCTTCTGTGACCAAATCAGGACTAGTCAAGTTCATAGCATTTTGCGAACACTTGCAGACCATAAGTACTCCGACCTGCTGCTGGGCACAGAATGATTCACTCAGCCACATTCTCCTCCTCAGAGCTTTCAAGTATCATCTGAGCACAGCCCTTTTGTGCTCCTGGACATTTTCAGCTCCTTGACCTGGTAACGATATCACATCTGCCTCAGCTCAGAGGATGGGAAAGGCTCCCTGCCCCTTGCTTTCCCCTGTGCCCAGGCAGAGCCACACGGTGCTGTATCTGCAAGAGGCAAAAGCCATCAGTCTACAGCACAAATGAATCAGATCTAATCACCCTTATCAGCAGGCCAATAAAAGTCAGCAAAACAGAGGCTATGAAAACACAGCAAGGGTAGTATTTGGCAACGGGCACAGAATTTGGACATTTCTGCAGCATTTTCTTATGCAGATCCCATCCTGTAGGGGACATCAGGCTATTACTGATGATGAGGGTTTATGCAGCTTCTCTACCTTTTTTTTTTTTTTTTTTTTTTACAGAGCAAAAGACAAATTATTTCCCAGCCTGCCTCTAGAAGCGAGTCAGGCTACACACAACAAGGGCTATAGGCCAGAATCCCCTGGGACTCCTAAATTTTGGGAAAAGTAGTCCTCTAAGCTGCCAGCAATGGGTGGTCTAACACCACACTGACCAGAATCTTACTGGGCACAGTGATGTCCAAGCAAAACACATGGAGAGAGACCTGGGCACTGCAGAAACCACAGAAGCAGCAGGTTTGTTTATTATCACATCTCCCCAGCCCAGGGTAGAGCCCTGGCACAGGCATGAGACTGGAGCTGAGGCTTTTCCAAGCCCTGCACCCCGATATTCAGCACAACACAGGTCTGGCTGCTCAGAGAAGCGCGGCGACGCAGTAAATGTCAATTCTACATACGAACGTCAGCAGTTAAAGCCAGGGCTGACGCAGACGTGTGCTGTAGGGAGCAGCACTCTAACTTTCCATTCTGCAGGGCTGCATGGGGACACACACACCCCCGAGGCTGGCCCTCCTCTGCCTCATCACCAACCCGGGTCAGCCAGCTGAAGGTCAGAGCACAGGGACAGCCTGAAACATGTTTTCTACCTCAAGCTGCCTGTACTTTCTGAACCAGGGTTGTGATGAGCCTGTGGTTTCTCTGGCTACAGCTAGCCTCAGAGGAAGCCACCTGGAATCCCTGACCAGCAGGAGAGCCACTGCCCTTGTATGACTCACTTTCCCTCAGCCAAGAAGCCTGGGAAACATTTGGGGAACAGGATTTGAAGGATGAGTAGCATATTTGTACACAGGCAGACAGTGAACTTCCTGAGACACATCCGATAACTGTGTTAGTCACGATGGCTGCTGAGCCCTGACCTCTTCTCCAGTGAGCATGACGCAAAACAAAGCTCCACTTGCTTATTTGGACATGAGTGGTGAACGTCATACAGCAGTGCAAAATAAGGGTTGAAAAAGACCTCAGGAGGTCATCTAGTCCATCTCTGTGCCTTGTGGAAGAAGCAACTCTATATCATTTCTGTCAAGCACATGCCTAACCTATTCTGCAAGGCCTCTGATGATAAAAGCAGCATATTCTCAGCCTTTGCTATTTTATACCAAAATTTTGAGACTGCTTGAAAAATGGAGGGCACAGAGGGAGACAGCTGCATAACAGTCAGACTTTGCATTAGAGAAACACTGTTGGAGCTGGGAGAAGAGGCAAAATGGAAGAACACCTCTGTGCCACATAGCACAAAACAAAAGGACAGGGCCAGCAGCAACAGAAGGCAGGCATCCAAGTGGAGGGCCCAACCTGTGTGGCCAGGACACCTGGCAGGGTCCTCATGTTCAGCAGTGCTGGCAGGGACCAACCTTCCCTCACTGAGCAATGCACAGGCACAAATCTCCTCACCTGCTACGTCCTGCAACCACTGCCTCCCGCAGGAGCCGGTCTGGAGTTGTTCTGGGGATAGTTAAGTAATGGAGCTGTCTTCTCAGCTCCACGGGAAAGGACGTTTCAGCAAGACGAGGGCGATGACTGAGCAGGATGGACACATTTACAGAAGCACACATGCTTCTTAAAAGAGTGGAAACGCTTTGCACAAAATCCCATTAGCAAATAACAGGATTTCTGGGAGCGCCATCTGTGCACCACATTGAACATTTGCCCCAGAGTCAGAGACTAAAGCACATCACATGTGGAAAGACAGACAAAAGAATATAGAATAATACCACAGACACAAAGGCAGAGAGAGCATATATAAGATGGGAAGGAAGCCAGAAGAGACATTTTCCTCCCCATCCCCACAATGCCCAAAACTCATTCCCTTCACGCCTTCCCACGATGATTCCTGAGGCATCTCACATCCCTTCTCTGCCCACTGTAAGGCCCCATTATGTTGCTAGAGAGGGCAAAATGTCTCGTCATGAATGAGAAACAGCTGGTAAACCCAAACCCTCCAGTGCAAGGTGATGCAGAGACCTAGTATTAAAGCTAGCTGGAAAACATTTCTTCTCCTCAAGTGTTTTTCAAAAAGGTCTCTCAATTTTAAGTGAACAAGTTTTACCTGAAAAAGACTCTGCCTCCTCATTCCCTGAACTTCTTCAGCTCTATTTCAGTGGAAAGGGCCCTGGAGAAAGTCCCAGATGAGTCACACAGAGGTAATTCTGGAATTTATCAAGAGATAATTATCTTTGAGTGCCTTTTTGGAGAGCAAAACAAATACAACATTACAAATCAGCAACTCAAAGCAGCCATCTCCATCAACTTTCAAGCACCCCCTTTCCTTCGCACCTCCAAATGTCTCCCCCTTTGTCTGCCCTCCCAAGGGCTCTTCAACATCTTCTGGAACAGCCACTACAGCAATTATACTCAATTAACTGATTTGCATATCCCCAAAGCCCCATCATTAGTGCAACACAGCCAAGCGTGTTAGTGTTTAATAATATCAGTCAACAATTATTCGTAACATCCCGTTCTGGCAGACCTAAATATAGAGGCAACCATTCATGCGGAAACAAAAGTATGAAAAAGCCCCAGCAGCTAAACAAAAGAATTAATTTAGAGCAGAATTAGGATTGTGGAAGCAAGACAGACTAAAGGACACACAAGGTCAGATGTCCTGCTCCCAGTTCATGCGTGACTCTCCTAACCTGCCTGTTCTCAGTTACTCGCTGTAACTGAATAAAGTGGTTTTCCTCTTGCAGTAAATAGCCAGCAAGCCACAATGAGTATATACATACACACGGGGAAGCAGAGAAGCCAAGAAACAACTTTCACAGCCTGTTGGCCCTTGTATAGAAAAATACTTCCGCAAAAGCTCGAGGTGGTCTTCATTCAGGACCACAGTAAGCGCATACCTAAATGTCAACATGTGCCTTAAGTCCAGATCCTCCTCAATCCAAGTCCAATAAAAGAAAAAGGGACTGTTAATACACGGGAGGCTGCAGGGCTCTCCCCGCCGGAACGGCCACACGCTGCTTCCCAACTGCGCTGCCGTTACGCGGCTCCGCGCGGCTGGAAACCCCAGGCCTTGGCAAATGCCTGCCCCGCTGAGGAACCTGCTCAGGGCACACGGGGGGAATAGGAGGCTGCAGAAATGAGACCCTCAATGCACCAGTGCATGAAAGAGGCCACAGGGCTTCTAGTGGGGCAGCGTTCCTGAAAGGGGATGGTTAAAGTCTTCAAAACAAACAGCACTCCTACAGCTACAGACAAAAACGGGGACCGACCTCGCATTTTCCAGGCAAGCACAGACCTGCTCAACACTTCCAGTCATGGCTTGTGCTGACAAAGATTTTGCAGGAGAGGAAAGGGGTGGGAAGAAACATGCACGATGTCTTGGCTTCCAATTTTCTAGGCAGTTTTAACAAGCTGCACCTCTGAGGGACCATATGTTCTTCACTAATCTGCAGATCCCAAGCCAAAGCTCAGAGTAAAGCCCTTCAGGATAAATCTGTGTTTTTGTGCTGGCACTCAACAGTGCCTCACAGATATCAGAGCCCAGAGGTACCATCTGAATGGAAACACCACAAAGTCAACAAGAAAATTAGTTTCTCCAGGAAGCTTTGGATCAGGGCTGATCATCTTGCTCAGGCAAAACTCCCACCAGCTCCTGAAGGAGCATGAGGGGATAGGTGGGGGTGACAGGGCCACGAGGGCACGCACAGAACTAACACTGCCTCTCACTCGAATCCTGACAGAGTCTTAAGTCCCAGACTGAAAGACGAACAGTGCATTATCAGTGCATCTTAAGCAATACAACCCTAATATAATTATTCCTCTAGCTGGGCTGGTAGAAGTGCTGACATCTGGATATCTTAAAGCCACCACTGAAGAGCTTAAGAAAGCCCTGGTGCAGCTCTGGGCTGTGGGGATAGAACTCCTTGGAAGCCCCTTGTCAACAGCAGCAGGCAGAGAAGCATTCCAGGTGCAAGGGATCTCTTCTTAGCACCACATAAGATTAAAATAAATCATTCCCACCACAGTCCTATAGGGTGAATCAGGAAGCAGTCTACCCAAAAACATGTTCCATATGGCTTTTACTGCAGTCCCAGGCCAAGCTGTACAGGAACATGCTATTACAAAGAGACTTGCTGTCAGCTCCTCTCCTAAGCAGCCTTTTGAAAGACCGAAATCCACCGTAGAAACATTGCCTCTCAGAAAAAGGTTAGTTGTGTGCAATATTAAGTCTGGGGTGGGGGGAAAAAGCTGAAATGCATGGGGTTAAGCAAACACCGGAACATTTTCCAAATTAGTCCCAACGTTTGTTGGTTGCTTTCCCTA
>NW_010582422.1:239939-263877 GCF_000705375.1 Tinamus guttatus | reverse complement strand
CTAATCCTCGCAATCAGACTGATGGATTTGTGTTTTGCCATGTTAGACTCACAAACTCCAGGCTTTAATTGAAACCAGAACCTTGCTCACAGACAAGGGACTGAGCAGAGGCACCGCATCTGACCAGGCTGTGGTTTGCAGGAGCTGAAACCCACATTGCTCACACAAACCTGCCCCACGTCACACACTGGTGGGGAAATGGGATCACCTGAAACATTTTAGCATCACTTAACATCTGCCATCCACATGGACTCCTCCTGCTCTGGAATCGTGCTCACTCCCAGTGCAGGAATCAGCCTGCTGCACAACTTCTCAACATCCTCCACGCAGGAATACCCAGGACCAGGAAGAGTTTTTGCAAGAGGCCAGCACCGTTACCAAATCTCTCCCCATTTGCAGCTGGATTCTCGAGGGAGCTCCACTTTCCTCTAAGCAGCCCAATTTCCAGCACGGGATAAGCACATGACAGCCCAGCACAACACCACCCAGATTTCCACAGACGCTCCCTGTTGCATACAGAAATGCAAGGGCATTGCTCTACATCATATCTGAGCCCTCTAGTGGCACTTGCTCTGTTCGGTATTCTAGGGACCCTTCAAAATGCAGCAACATGGGCATGTGTCAAGTCTGGGTGTCTTTGTGTATTAGGAGCTTTTTGCACATGTGCAGGTAGCCCACAAGCAGAGCTGCATCACATCTGCAGTGACAGCATCTGCTCTGCTGGCCTGGCCAGGAGATCCAAAGAACTATCAAAATGACCAAACTATCAGGACCAAAATGATTGTAAATAGAAGCTTATGATTCGAGATAGGAATTGCTATGAATGGCTTTATTAAAGCTATGTGTTGGTTTGTTTGTTTTAAACATGCTGCATGAATCAGGCAAATTTTAACTGTTTGCTTGATTTTAAGTACTGGGGGCAGTTTTGGGAAGGTAGGAACACTCTTATCACAGCAGGTAGTCCTCAAATAGCAATCTCGTTTTGAGGAATTCACATGTGGGCCAGGAACTGAAATGTTTTTCTGGGGTCTATCATCAAAACAGAGAGCACAAAGCATTATAAGCTTTCCAGGTGCTAAAGCACACAGTGATGAAGCAAAGAGAACTCATCTTGCTCTAAAACAGCTGCCAGGCAAAATGGATGACTTCACCTCCTCTGCTGGTATAAGCTGGTGGACTTCCAGAGGAATCAAAGGCAAAGACTTAGCTCACACCATTGGAGGAGCTGGCCACAGCCCTCACACACATCTGGCCTGCTCTAAGGACAGACTTTTGCTTATTAGAAAAATTAAGCCAGGAGGGGGTCAATAGCTCCTTCCCCTTTTGGCGAACCAAGCCAGGCTGCCAGCAGGGCAGTGACATCTTCAGCTTTCCTGCTCACTGCGTTGCAAGTGTCCAAGAGACCCCCAGGCTGTGGCTCCAATGCCACTTCTCTCAGTGGCAAAGCCATCTTAAGCTTCCTTAATCCTCCTCCAGTTCATCCCAAGGTCTCACAAACAGTTTTGCCAACACAACTGCAGGGCAGTGCAAGGCCCGGAAACAGCAGAGGACAGCGGGAAGGAAGGAACTGCCTGTCAAGACAAATGTCCCTCCAACCATGGCCTTCATCCAAGACCACAGGGAAGGAGCGACTCTGCCCATGCACCTCACGCCCTGGCACGGGGATACATTTTCCAGCACATATTTCCCCCTGCTTTGGCTCTGTCTATGGCGCAGCTGCACTAGAGCTAAATTCCAACGCTGTAAATCGCACCAGCTGAAATCCCTTGACAAGAAGTACACCCAGCTTTCCAGCTCCGCGCCCGGGGCTCGCACTAACAACAGCCACCAGCTACTGACTGCAGACTAAACAAAGCCCTTACGCGGCCCGCAGTCTGGATCCCTAATTGGAGAGTCAAACAACATGAAACCTGCTATTCTTTTGGTGCTGATTTGGGGGGCTATATTGTGCCTTACCGGTAGGAAGGAATAAAAATGCAATGTCTCATTAGCAGCCCTCTAAACAGAAAAAGAAATAAGGTTTTAAAGCCCCCTTGCCTCTTGTTGGCCTTCTAACTTCCTACACTGCCTGTAACCACACACAAAATAAAAGAGCTGGTAGGTGTGCCCAAGAAATGAACTGCAGAAAGTATGAACAGGAAGCAAGACAAGCTGCAATTATAGCAAACCACTTCAAAAAGCCTCCAGTTTTGCTCTGAATCTCTTGAAAGGGGCCTTGCCACTCACAGATCTTCACTCTTCATCTTTTACCAATTAAAAAAGAAAAGAAACTAGTCTGACTTTCTGTGTTTTTCTTAGGTAAAAAAAGGGTTTCTGGAACCTAGGGTCTAAAAGCACAACGCATAGGAAATGTAAACACTTCCTTAGAACAATTTTTGTTTCTTTATAAAAGTACCTTTATAAAAAGCAGCTTTTGCTGTCTCCTGAGAGCAACTGATAGATTTTAGGGGAGTAAAAAAACTAGGACAGCAATGACCATACTGTAGTCTTGCTGATTAATGCAGAAGAGGAAATAAAAAACAAGGCTTAGAAGGTATTTTCCCCTTTACCTGGAGTGAACATTTCTTACCTATTGTAATTACTGGCAGAGGTCATCAGGGATATCTCCACATGTAAACAAGAAAAAAAAATAACATAAGCATTTTATGTGGTTAGTGCAACCTTTTTAGTTAATACAGCACAGCACTGACACTGTGCCCTGCGAGATGATATCAGCAAGCAGGCGCTTTTCACAGAAAGCACACACAGGAGAAAAGCGAGGACATAATGCACGTCCCACTATCGTGCTATCTTGTTCTTAAATAGCCATTAAAATAAGTTCAAACAAATGAAAACACTCGATAAAAGGGAAAGAATGCATATGCAAGGCTTCACATTGACAGAGTGAAGTAATGTTCTGAGGGGAGGAGAAGAGAGTTCAGGCCACAGATCTAATTGGATTTAAGAGCCAAATTCCTGCGGGGCTCTGGGCAGCGGCTGCTTCTGAGGTTATCACTGGCCCCCTCAGCCCCAGCAGCGGGGTCAGCCCTGGGAGGCACCTGCCCTTCCACAGGCTCCAGCAAAGGTCTCTTCACGGGAGTTCAGGACACAACGGGCTGCAGTGGCCGCACAGCCCACAGCCCCCTTAGGTGGCACCCTCTGGCAGCTGCCAGGATCATATGGAACTGCTTTGGATACCCACGTGCTGCAGAGTATGAGCTGGCAGGTTCCTAGGTGAATCCCAGGTGCAACGTTAGCATTAATGCCCTCAAGTTGTATATGGATGTGTCCGTGCAGCAACCAGCTCTCCTGGGGATGGGATACCATCTTGAACCTAAAAAGCAAAACAGGACAAGTGACCAAAATGAATTTCGGGCTCTGTAGCCCTCGTCCAAAGCCTAATGCAGACAGGAGTGCTTCGGCTGCAGCTCTGAGTAAGCCTCAATAGCAGGGGAACATTCAAATGACACAGTCAGAGGGATGGCTTAGAGGTCTTGTACCCAAAACGACAACAGGACCTGCAGATTCAAACCCAGCCATCAAGTCAACCCTTTGGCATTCTGTGCTAGATTAAGTTACCTGCAGCTTGCTCTGCTGTCCACAGGCCACGTGCGCTGCTTGTGCACATATGTTGACACACACACAAACCCTCTGCTCTGCAGTGCTGCCTGTGGCTTAATCAGCTGCAGAGGAAGGTTTGCCCAAATGCTTCTCCTCTGGTGCATCTTCTACAGAGCCAGGCTGGGTGCCGAAGAATGCGAGCAGAAGGGAGTGTCCTGTCCCCAAGGGCTTACAGGTCACACCACAGCCCGGGCTGTCACAGTGCCCCGGCTCCCAGGACACCCTCTATAGCAAAGGGAGGGCAGGAGGACGTGTGTGACGCTCGGAACAGGGAGGCCCTCTGCTCTGCACATCACGTTGGGCTGCCAAGGAGTGTCTGCAGCTGCTGAGCAGGATGAAGCCACGGCACGTGCAGATCTTGCAACCTCACATCACTCGTGTTACACAGAAATATTATTTTTAGGCTGTCTGGTTTCATTTATAGTTCCAGACCTCATTATCACAAGTGGGGGAAGAAAGCCTTTGATCCATTAAGAGACCTTACGAAGGAACCACTGTTAGTATTTAACATTCCCAGCAAGAAAAATATAAAATAGTTTGGAAGGAACATTTGGAGGTCATACAGTCCAAACCCCGCTCAAGGCAGCAGTCAATAAGTACACATCACCTCTCCTTGCACTAGCCAACACATGAAGAGAAGGAAAGTGCGGAAGCCACATCCACATGAGGATAACCTCTCCTGTCCTGCCCAAAGCAGTGGAAAACCATCTCCTCCTATTGAGAGGAGACTCAACCCACAGTTTCAATCTCAAACCTTTCATTCCAGGGCCAGGGAGAATCTCCTCTCCTCAAAGTACAACAGGAGATGCAAGGCAACACAAAGTACATTACCTCAGCATCTGAGCAAAAGCCTGGAATTGAAGCTGAAACTCAATCTTGTATCTGGGCCCATGAATACAATCACACACAAGTATCCACGAAGCCACATAAGGAGCACAACTGCTCAGGAGAATCCTCCAGCAGGTGAGTTTTGCTGCATGCTTGCTGCTACCTCGCAGAGGAACTGACCCAAAGGGAAGAGGGGTCCCCAAAACCACTGTGTGTGAGTAGGACTGATGCCTTCCCCTGACTGCAGCACCATATCACAAGAGTCACTTCCTAAAGGGTAGTTTTGTATTCAAAGCATGGATCCTTCCCCATTAGCTACATGATAGGAAACGCCCAGGCGCTCTGATGTATTATTCCTATCACAACCACCACTCCAGCACTTGCTTTTCACCAGGAAACAGCCACAGAAGCTGCTGCGATCCCAGTTGTACCCATGCAGCTACAGGAGCATTTTCAGCCATTCCTTGTCACACAATCTCCTGAACTGGCACTCGTAGCGATGCCGATGAAGAGCACAGACCTTCCCTTGACCTCAGTGGATATTTGCACTGGGCCAGCTTTCAGTTTTCAGATGCAAATTTACACTGTTTACACCTTTGGCAAATTTACACCTTTGGCAACAAGTTGATATGAAGGCGACCCCATGCAAACAGCACCCAGGTTGAGAGGAAAGCACCAGGGCTCCAATGTGAGAGCAATGCAAGGAAATACTACTCTAGAACACATCTGAAATGGGTTCTCACTGAACTGAGAGACTTTTCTCCTCAACTCTCAGGCAAAGCAGCACTGAATTAAGCTGTATAAGTTGTCTTATAATTACCACACAGCTGTGTGTAATAAGGGGAATGGATATGATATGCTTGGTCTAACTCTTACCCCTTTCTATAAGGACCGAGGCATTCTAGTCACCTTATAAAACAGTGCTGTTCCAGTGGGGGTCCACAGATTAACACAATTTCATAGGCATCAAAGAAATAAACCCTCCTTCACCCACCCCACATGGCCAACCTGAGATGAGCTGGATGGTAGCAACTGCAGACAGAAGTCACAAAGGTGTCACAGCACTTGCACATTAGCCTTAGGTAAAGAAAATACTTCAAAGCCTTTATTTGAATAAGTAAATTCACCTGTTCTGTGCTCTGAACTTGAAGGCAAGCAGCAGAGAAATCCTATATTGCCCCTTTCCACCTGTAACCAACAACCTCTCCTTGCCCTTACTCCCAACACCCTCATTGCAATCGTTACCACCTGTTTTCCCTCCAGCCTTTTTATTCCATCTCATGATCCCAAAAGTAGCTACAGGCCTGGAAACAGAATTGCAACCACCAGTTTCATTCATAAATTTGGCTGAATCCTTGCTGAGCAAGTGACCTATTGTTGTTATTTCTCACAGTTTACCACCTTGAAGCCACAAAGAATTGTTTTTATTGCTATTGTGAGAACAAGACCAGGGAAAAAAATAATCATGAGCTTCCCTTCCCCACCCCACTCCAAATCTAATATAATGGAGAAAAACGGGGCGGATGTCGGATTCTCAAGGGTTTTATTGAGCTATCTACAGGAGCTCAGTCTGGGCTGCAGGTTTCTGAGCCTGAGCTTTATCAATGGGCTGCGTTGGGTGCATTTTAAAGGATAGCAGGTGTTAGAACAATGAACCCAGGCTGCCTTTACATTTGCTTTACAAAAGCCATCTCAGTGTTTACAAGAAACAGGATAATCAAGAAAACATCCTGCCACAGGCACCCAAAACCTTAGGTTCCTTGTTATTCAGTTTTCTCTCACACTGTACAGTTTATTTTTAGCACAAAAAAGTTGAAGCAGGAGGAGGAAAAAGTTTCACACTCATTTCCACGCAGAAGTGACGCACATGCAACATGAAAGAGACCGTTCGCCCAGCGGTCCGTATTGTTTCTTCAACTCAAGGTAGGATATTAACCCTTGAGCTGTTGCTGGAGCTACCGAGCTAGCTGGGCTGTTGTTCTTGCTTCATCCATACAGCCACCTCTCTAACTCATTCGGAGGGGGCCCCGGTGACCGTTCAAGTTGCTGCATACTGAATGCAGCGTCCCTAGAGCCTCGACACAAAGGGACAAGCAATGGCGGGGAGGGAGCGTGGAAATCACTCACATGTCTTAGCCTTCAACACCAAAGTCTAGATCCCTATGGCCAGCAGAGCAAATTAGGTTCTTCCAGAGCTGGAAGAGAGGTGTGTGGGGAGGACATATAGGTCCTTTCAAAACACCCAGAGGCACCTCTGTCCCTCCACGGGCAAAGACTGCCCAGCCTCACAAATCCCTAACATGAGAACAGGATGCAGGCAAGCACGTCTGCAGGACCAACGTTTGCCAGGCACATTTCAGCTCCTGCTGGCTTGCAGCTCCCTATAAAATCACTGCCTTTTGGACTACCTGCAGCTCATGTTTTGCTCTGCTTTTCTTCATACTTTCACAGAATCACAGAATGCTTAGGGGTGGAAGGGACCTCTAGAGATCATCCAGTCCAACCCCCCGTTGGACTAGATGCTACTTTTCAGCACAACCTGAACAAAGCAGGTTGTAAGCACGTTCTAATGAAGCAGAACTTATCCAGTTTAGTAAGAGGCATTTTTATCAAATTTGTTTTCATCAAAGAGATACCAAAATGAATTCTCTAAATCCCTTCTCCCCTCTCTCAAAAATGGCTTGGGAAGCTCCAAGGTATTTCCCTTTTCCAGACTAGTATTTCATGACTCAGGCCATCTCTACGTTCAGAAAAAGTAGATATTACTTTCCCTTGTATTTTCTGTGCTTTAAGTAGACACAAAAGGCTGAGTTTAGCCTCTGGGAGCCTTCCCAGCATGCCACCTTAAGCACTCCTGTAGAAACTACGGAAATCCAAACTGAGCTGCCCAGACTCCCAGTGAATTCTCCTTCCTTATTTTTGAGCTGAATCACAGAGGATCAACTCAACAGGTGCTTTACTGGCAAGTGGGAGGGAAGAGAAAACAAAACACAATGAAACTCGAGCCTACGTGCATGAATAACAGATGAACTCCTCCTCTTCTGGGTGAGGAACTGCTAAAGCGGATGGCTAATATCCCTTTCCTTTTAGGCCCACGTTGCTTTCAGTTGCTGTCTTTAAAGACCCCACATTCCAGCACTCAAACGCTTCCCTTGGAGCAGGCAGCAGGTCACAAAGCGGATGGTCCTGACCCACATGGGGCTGAGTCGCTGGCCCTGTTCCTTATGCTCTTCTCCAGCTTCTGCACCCTGGGGAGCCTCAGAAACACCAGCTGCCCAGCCAGAGTGCAGGGGTGCACCAGACATACCAGGTGCTTGCCCTACAAGAGGGACTTCCAGCCTCTCCTTCCTATAAATAGGATAGGAGAGCCAAAGCTGAAAGATCCCACATAAAGCACGGACAACAGCCCACCACAGGCCTGGACATTTTGCCCTACAGCTTGACAAAACAGTTATTTTTTTCCCCACAAACAGCGACACAGTCACCCATCCAGCAGCCCACACCTCAGCCGAGAGACCTTCCCGCCTCCTGCCCCTGCCTTTGCTGGCAGCATTTTCCTGCTCCGAGCTCACGCTGGCCCAGGGCTCCCCGGGAAGCCTGTCCCACCTGCTCACCCGCCTGTTCAGGACAGCAGGAGACACGTCGGCTCCCAGCTCAACTCACCGCCCCCGGGCAACAATTGGAACTGAAAAGACAGTGACTTAGGTTGCATAACCTTTTCCTCCTTGTTTGCTAACAGTGTGAGAATTTCCCAATTTTTCCATGATTAGCATGCAGGCATTACCTCAAACGGAAAGTCTGACTGGTCGTTTTCCATCAAATCATAAATTTGTTTTCAGCACTAGCAAACAACTCAGAATTTGGGCTTCTATCTCATGGAAATTATTGTGAAAAATCCTTTACGAAATAGTGCCTTTTTTTTTTTTTTTAACCATTTTAATCCTTTTCTGGTTTGTTCTCATCCCTCCCTCCTCTCCCCCACGAAGCATCACCCAGATAAAAATGGGAGGTGCACCCAGGTGACCAAGATGAGGCCAACTGAGTCCAACATCACTGGAGGCACTGAAACATCTTCCAAAACAGCTCCCAAAACATCCTAACTGCAAGGCTCCAAAGCAGCTCACAGCATTTCCTTGAGAGCCACCAACATCTGCAGTTCCGGTAAGAAAGATCGTCACTAAGACAGACGCTAAAAATACCCTCAGGTCAAACACACAGAGTAGCACCCTCAGTAACATCCAGGCTACTTCACAGCGACCAAGGAAAGCGCCCCAACCATCCTTACTTCCTGAAACCCATTTCAGTTTTTTGCGGTCCCACACAACGAGCAGATCCCCCTTCCCACAACGGCCCTTCTTGTCTGTCCTCATGCTACAATCAGCAGCTGCTCCAGGAAACAAGCCATGGATATTCACCATAGAGAAGAAAAAGAAAATTGTTACTTCAAAGCAAATTTACGTCAAAAAATTCAAGAACAGAAAATTAGAATGGAGTGATGCACAGGGATATATTCAACATATACTTGGGTTTAATATGTTTAAAAAATAAAACTAAACAATATACAGTAAAGACCAAAAAAAAGGAGCATGCAAGATACTTTGAGATCTCACAAAAAAAGGTTGTAAATTATTTCTTTGATATAGAAAACCACCATTAAGTTCTTCCGACAGCTTTGGACAAAGCTTGATTCGCACCTACACTGGCAACGACAGCCACAGGACGGGTTGAGGCTCATTTACCACCTTCCATTTTGACATGGCTGAGCAACAAGCAGTAGATTTTGGCTCTGTGTGCTCTTGCTTAGCCAGGACACCAAAAAGAAACACATACAATATTTAAAATTGGCCAGCTGGTAAGTACATAAAGTGAATAAATGGCTGGATATGTTTATAAGAGCTGAAATGGGTCTGTCCAAGAGCACCACGTCACACATGGCATTGAATACATCTTTACATTACGCAACCAGAAAAAATGCTACTTATTTCCAATATTTGTTTTCCAGTATAATATAGAAATGACCTTTATCCTCCTAATTGATTAAACCTTGACACAGTGCTTGCACTGATTTATTAAAAGTTTTCTAGCTGAAGCCAAATGTTGAAGCCAACTAGTTTTCTAAAACCTCTGCTAACAAATTACTTGGATAATAGCCAGGAGCCAGGGTCCAATCCCTTTTTCTATTTCTTTCTCACCAAAAACATCTGGTGTATGTTAATTGTAAATCTGTACTGACTGCAAGATTTATGGTGGTAGGCATCTTTAAGAACAGCATCCTAGATAATTAAATAGCTGAACAATTGTCAATACAGAATAAGATCAATATACTACCAGATGTTCCCTAATAATAGGCAGCTGACACTATTTGAACTGGCTCTTTGGAAAGCTTTAATTTCATTGAACAACATTATTTAACAAGGGATGATTTAGGATTTTACTTTTTCACAAAGAGAAAAGTGGAGTGTGGCATGGCATTTAATATCTGGCTGAGATTTAAAACACACACTCCTTATGAAGTATGACATTTTATACCTGAAACCACAGGAACATTTCCTACATTTAAGCGATAGAGGAAAATTCTTCAAATTAGATTTGAACTTTATACCTTCTAATTCTGCTCCAACCCTCCTCCTCCATGTACCATGCTCAGGCCTGATGAACACACTGGTATTATATCAAAGTCTAATAGACCTGACTACCGACAATTCCCCTTCGCTTAGCCTTGAAGCAAGCAGCAAACCTCCCGTAGATCATGGTAGTTAATGGTAACTGGCAAATAGCTCGGCGCCTCATGGCAAGGCTAAATGAAGCGCAGCCCAATGGGCAGTGCCATTCCTCCTGGAGATCAGAGCACGCGAAGATGGGAGCTACGGGTCAGCACTGAAGCTGTAACGCACACAGAGACCTCGAGCTTGCAAAGAGGAAACACAAAGGGAGTCTTTATGCATGTTAATCTGAGTCTAAACAAAACCAAGCACCTACCTGCAAGGATGTTTCCTGCAGGCTTTTTGCACAATCACACCAGACGCCCACAGCAAAGCAAGGAACAGGACTCTGGACTCCCATGCTAGGGGTTGAAGCCTCAGCTCGTCCATCCCGTGAGATGGAGAAGGCCAGGACCCAGTTTCTCCCTTTTCATGCTCTTTGGGGCAGCAACAAATAAAAATGCACTTCAGTACCGAGCCTTGAGGCACAATCCAGACCCCCTTTGAAATATGAGTTGTAAAGCCATAGCATTTTTTCTATTATATTCCTCACTTTATTTTAAGCCCCTACTCAGCCAAAGACAGGTGCACTAAGCTCTCGGCCAGGGGCCCCAATTTAGAGGAAAAAGCCCCTTCGTTTTTGTAAGTTATCCCCTTGTACGCTTGCAAGTCACCTAGTTAAGTTGCAAGAGACTTTTTTGAAAAATGATGGCACCTGGTTTCCAAGACAGCAGAATTTTGAAGTTCATACTTGCAAGAGCCTAAGGCATTACAGATACTAAAAGGGACATGCTGTATAAAAAATCATCACCTACTTGTGCTGGGCAGATTAACTGCAGTTTTATTTTCACGATCAGGACGAGGATGTCACTATCAATGCTGCACAAAAATATACAATGTGAGGAATTACAGCTAAAAATACCTTTAATCTCTGGTAGTAGCTAGAGATATCAGACTGCTGACTATAGGGTTTGTTAAGAGACACATGATCCTAAACTGGGAAGACTTAGATACTTCACAGTATTGACTGACTGTCAATAGTCTGCTGGACTTCAATCACAATTCAGTATATGCCTAGATCTTTTTTTTGCAGAATGGATCAGAGAACAGGACCTCCCAGAGAACAGAACATGAAAGCAGGCTGTGGCAGCTAAGGGGAAGAGACTAGAGGGGATATAAAGGAAAGAAAAGGAGAAGAAAGCTGGAGATGGGGAAGGAGAGCAGCTGAGATGAACCCAAAGCAGAGATGCAGCCATGGCAGAAAATATCCTCAGGGCAACCATTTGAGGATAAAAGTATCAGAACAGCCCAGGAAAACTTGTGCCACTTCCAATCTTTTACATGAAAGCACAAGGATTCAAGTAGAAACCTAGAGCAAAACAGAACATCCCACACTCCCCAGTTTCTCTATTTTTAAATGTGTTTTCCTAAGCTAAACCCAAAAAACAAGCAATGCACATCACTTCCTCTTTAATATAGTTCCTAGCAGAATAAAGATAATCCTTGTAGCTTTGAGGCACTAACAGAGGGAAAGAATTCAACAGAATAACACATTATTAATATGGGGGCTGCAGGGGGTGTTACCTGTCATATTAAACAAATTTGTGATCCACATAATCAGCACAAAGAGGAAATATTTTTGTACTGTGAACTACAGACAGGCTTCCTCATATGAAGCATTCATCAGGCAATCCTTTCACTCGCCTCTTTTTTGATTCAGGTCTTATACATCCTTGTTTCTCAAACACACATGATCACATGATAGGCAGCTTAGCTGTAATTTCAGCTTTTTTTTTTTTTTTTTTTATAAAAAAAAGATGTTGATTAAAAAAATTGGGAAAACAAGCAAAAAAATGGAATATAGCCTATGAAAAAAGGTGGATTGCTTAAGAGCTAAGACAAAAATCAATCTTTAAAACCACATGCACTTATGGAAACAGCACTGCTGTGGCTCCACAGGTAAAAGTCACGGCTGAAAAACTACTTTAGCAAAAGAGCTGCTGTCCAAACACCCATATTAATGGAAATCAATCCATCTAGACTGCAAAGACTTTATTCCGATAAGAAACAGGAGCAACATGTGACCTAATCACTGCTTTTGAGGCATCTTCTGGCCTGCAGCTGGATAGTGAATCGATGACTCTGAAAGGCACCAAGCCAGACTGTGCTGTAAATGGCAGCAACATAACACACAGCTGTTTCAAAAATTACTTTTATATTAACAGAAGTAATTATGAGCTGCTTTTACAGCCTCCTCTGGCAACAGAAAGCACCAGAGTCCCAGCCCCCTGGTTCCAGGCTCAAACCCACCAAGTCAACTCTCCAAAAGGGACCACGACCTTGGCATAACCACCCTCTTCCAGCTTGGAAACCAGCTCGTCTCCAAGCCTTTGATTCACTGAGGTTCACTGTTTCAAGCTGGCCTCCAAAACCATGAAGCTAGAAAAGCTGTTTCAGAAACCGCACGGCCAAGACTCTCACACAATTACATGAGCTGGGGCTTCAGGAAGGAGCAAAAAGGGAAAAAAAAAAAAGTGGGGAGGAAGAAAAAAAAAAAAAAAAAAAACACACACACGGAAAGCAAGGTAGGAATACAGGCTCTTCCCCACCCATGCTTTGGAGGAGCTTTTTCCCCAAAATGATACACTCCATCTCACCAGCTCTTCTTTTTCTTCCGTCTTCAAAGAAGAATTCTGCTAATGCACTAATGAATGTGGCCCATTCTGCACAGGTGCCCTAAAGCTGGGCTCATTTTCTGTTTGACAGCAGCCTTAGCGACTTGCACAGCCACCAATTCACTACTGCTCATGAGGCGACAGAGCAGCCTCCACCAATGGTTCCAAACCCTGGGGCGCCATTTTATGCCCCAGGCTGCGCCATCGCAGGGTGCCACTTCTGCCCTCGGTGGCTTGAGGGAGTTTTAAGCACCAAGGTGCATGCTACATTTTTTGGTGTTAAACACGTATGTCTCCAGCCTCTAAATTATTTTCCTAGCCACCCCTTTACTTACATAGCTGCTTAATGAGCGCAGCTCAGAGATGTAACCAAAGGAGGAAATAAAAATAAGAAAAAGGTTTCCATCTGTTGCACAGAGAGGGAGGAGAAAAAATTGCTAAGTAATAAGTCAGTGGGAAAGCACCGGAGATCTTTGCCATGGTAATTACGCAGAAGAAAGGAGAAAATAATAATAAAGTGAAATAAATTCGAATAAACCCGGGGGAAAGGGAGGGGAATCGCCCGTGCCCGGGTCATGGCGCGGGGCGGGGGGAAGAGGCCGCCTCCCCGCAACAGCCACGCGCTGCCACGGCAACGCAACGGTCCGGCGCGAGCATGGGCCGCTCCGGGCGGGGGGCGGCTGCCCCAGCGCCATGTCTCACGCTTGAGTGCGGGGCCGTGGGAGGCGGGCGCGGCCACCTCGGGGCCTCGGCAGCCGCCTCGTGTCCTCCCCTTGCCCTCGAGATGGCCCTTTCCGCAGGTTTCCCCCCCACACGCACAAGTTAGTCGCTCTTCTGTTTAGGTTTGTGTAAGCGGGCAGATAGTGTGGGAAATAAGTAAAACACATTAGAAAGAATAAGCGGGGAGGCGAAGGGAGGGATTGAAAGCATCTGTGGTTCAAGCAGGGCCTGGGTCACTAAATGACCATTTAGTTTAAAAAAAAAAAAAGTAGCAAAAACACTGAAGAGACCAAGCAGCCAAAATGGCCCCCACCTTCCAAGGAAGGCCTGGCACTTGGGAAGAGCAGGGGGTTCTCCTCCCACCCCCAAAGTCCCTGGGGTCATTTCTGTAGCATTTAGGCCAATATTATTTGTACACTGCCATACCCATAATATGCTAGGCCCTTTTCTGCTTGCAAAAAGTTCCCCTCCCTTTCAGACTAAAGTCTGCTCATACAATTCTCTGTAATGAGCTCCTCATGCTTTTAACACAATACAAAGCTTTAAAAGTTTATTTGCAATAACCAGACACTGATTATGGCACTGTATCAAAACGCCAGCAAGGAGCCATATTCATTTCTCCTGCACTATTATTATTACCCACAATCCACTATATTAAGAAAGCGTTATTATTATTGCAGAGTCAGGCTCTGCAAAGTTGGGAACTTTACACTAAAAGCTTTTCATGACATGATCCCACCATAATCTGCTGTTTGCTCCCTCCTAGTCCCGTCATAGCAGTGCCAAACCTTGGGCGCAGCCAAGCCCTATTTTAGGCAGCTTTTTTTCCCCAGCCCAAGCTGAATGGGGCTTGCTGGAATTAACTAAAACACACAAGTATATTTAAAAAGTTGCTTTGGGAAGCATTTGCAGCCTGCTGCTGCCCCTCTCCTGCCTGACCTGAGGATTGGAATTTAGGGAAGGTTTGGTTACATCCCAGGCTAAACCCCTGACATATTCAGCACTTACCTACTCTTTGGGGCCTGATAACTCAGTTAAGGGGAGTTTACAAAGTAATTAATAGTAATCTCAACTGCCTGGTTTAAAACAATTGAACAGAAGTAGATGGCTTGACTGCTTCCAGAGAGAGTAATCTCAGAGCCTGTCGTTCATGCTGAGTGTGTGAAAAACAGCTGTTCTTGTTTGAGCTGGATTAACACAAAAGGAGTTAACTTGAATGAGGCTGCAAAATACTTGTTTCAACTGTTTGGCTTAAAGTTTAATTTTAATAGAGACAGAGCTCTTTATTATTTCCTGTAGCATTGCCAGCACTGAGCAGCAATTCCATATAAACTAAATATGCAACTCTGCTGCAAGACACCAGCACACACAGTTCTGTTTCCAAACAAGGCAGTTATGCTGGTAAGAAACTCCAGTTTGGTGCTGTTTGATCCTGTCTAATCACTATCTGTCACTGTGTAGCAGCACAGAGCATGGCACTGATAACTAGGCCAATCCAGTCCTTCATAAACTCGAGTCTGAATCTACACTAGTTGATGAAGCAGGGCACATGTACAGCTTACATTAAGCAACATTCTGGATAGTTTTCTTTATTCTGCATCTTCAGTGAGTTAAGTTTTCTGGGTAATTTGTGTTTTTCTTTATAGCCTCAGCCTCTGCATGTGGGTTCCCCTTGAGAATCTCAGCATTCCCCTCCTTTGGGCAGGAGGGGGGAAAAAAACAAGTGAATCTGAAGTGCTCCCAAACCTCAGGAAAATAAGTAGCACTAATATGCTTATCTAAAATATACAGCTTTGACAGTTTAATAGCATGATTTGAAAATGGTTGATGCTACCAGTATTGGTAAATTCATAAACATTTATCTGGTGTATAATCTCTTAAAGCTTACTATTCATTTTTCTGCATTCCTTCCCAGCTACAGGGCTGAATAGTGATCAGTGCTGGGAGCAAGGAAATAGGAGCATGACCTGCTTTACTTTTGTCCTAGGCTAGCCTGTTCTGCAAGGTACAGCTGAGCTAATTCTCAGTAAGTTACTGAGACTACTGCTGTGCAGTTGCAAATATGTTCCAAGGTTAATCTAATACCATAAGTTGTGGTAAATGAAAAGTATTTAAGGCACATGATAAGAGTGTCCTAGCTCACAGACTGCCCTACTTGAAGGTAACAAAGCAAAACACTAATAATACATTGTGGAGAGCAGCTCTGCGGGGAAAGACCTGGGTGTCATGGTGGATGACAAGTTGATCATGAGGCAGCAGTGTGCCCTCGTGGCCAAGAAGGCCAATGGGATCCTGGGCTGCATTAAGAAGAGCATCTCTAGCAGGTCGAGGGAGGTGATCCTGCCCCTCTACTCAGCCCTGGTGAGGCCGCATCTGGAGTACTGTGTCCAGTTCTGGGCTCCACAGTACAAGAGGGATGTGGAGCTGCTGGAGAGAGTCCAGCGCAGGGCTACAAGGATGATCAGGGGCCTGGAACATCTGCCCTATGAGGAGAGGCTGAGGGACCTGTTCAGCCTGGAGAAGAGAAGGCTGAGAGGGGACCTGAGCAGTGTCTATAAGTACCTCAAGGGAGGGAGTGAAGAGGATGGTGCTGGCCTCTTTTCACTGGTGGCCACCAACAGAACTAGAGAAAATGGCCACAAACTGAAGCACCAAAAGTTCTGCACAAACTTAAGAAATTTTTCCTTAACAGTGAGAGTGACAGCACTGGAACAGGCTGCCCAGAGAGGTTGTAGAGTCTCCTTCTCTGGACATCTTCCAAACCCGCTTGGACGCAGTCCTGTGCCACATGCTCTAGGTGACCCTGCGTGTGCAGGGGGGTTGGACTAGATCTCTAGAGGTCCTTTCCAGTCTTAAGCATTCTGATTCATTCTATGAACCTGTATTTGTTGAATATTGGAAATGGGGGTGGCTGCCTGCATTCACATGGATGACGGACTCAAGTCCTCTAATGTGAGAAGCACATCAGTAAGTCACACCCCCATCAGTAAGTCAGTTTTTGTCAAATACTCTATAGTCACATCTTTGTGTTCTGTATAGAAATGCTATACAGCACAGCCTTTTCTGTGTTTGGGATAAACAGCTGCTTTTCAGACATCTGGAAAAGCAGCTACTATGCACATAAGGAAAAATCGCACACTTCTTGTGCAGCCAGTTGGACGTGCCAGATTTACTAAGTGTGCGTGCGGGGCAACTGGGTTGTGTGTACCACAAGTGAAAACAGTCAGAGTAGCAACATTTGCAACACGGTCACCCAGCACACATAATTTATGTGGCTGGGATTTCAGTATTTGCAATGATGGTTTTACAAGAACTGCTCACCATTAAGCCCTGTGATTTAAATGGAGGTGTGGTCTAAAGCACATTATTCTACTGATTTAAGTAAGCTTTGAAGCAGGTTAGAGATAGGACACCTGGAAAGCCCTCAATAAGGCCAGGAGGCTCTCATATCTGCAAGAAGAAAGTTGCCATGTCCAGACACGCTTGATATTTTCTAAGGAAGGCTGTAGCACTCATGACAGAGCAAGCCCATTGCAGTTACTGTGGGGTTGATTAAGAAGCACACAACGTACCACACTTCCTAGAGTACTCAAATCACCAACATTTGCATACAGATGTACTTTTTGTTCCAGACATTGAACAATAGATTTGCATGGATTTTTTTTTTTTGCATTCTGTGTTTTCCTGCTGCATTTCCTCTTTTATGAATTGCTTTACCATTTAACTGACCTGTGAGATCCTGACCAGTGATTTTGTAACTTCCCCAATAGCCATACTCCAGACGTGCTCAAAGCTAAGTCTCAGCTCATCTCCCTTTTGTTCTAAGTTGTACTGTGTTATGACATTTGCCACTGTCACCAAGAAGCTTAAAAAAAAGAAAAAAAATCAAGAAGCTTTAAAATTTAATCTTGTGTCACAAACAGATGAAGTCAGTGGTTAAATATTTCATCTAAGAAATTCTTCACCCTCTCCCCCTGCTGTTTCTGACAAAAGCTACTAAAGAGAGCTATATATTTTACATTGCATCACCAAAGCTCTGTTAAAGAAAATTAAGACTGCAAAATCAGGCACTGAAAACATAAGAAATTGCCAGTGCAATCCTCCAGTCACTTTGTGTACCTACATTGCAATGCAGTTTTATTTTGTGACTACATCCTATTTTCTCCCCACAGGACCTCAGCCCCAATGAGTGATTACTGAGTATTTCTTTTTATCCCACCGTTCAGCATGTGGCCCCAGGCCATATTCCTCAAATTCCATCCAAATGCCACAACTATTAGCTTCCTCCTGGGCATTCCTAGCATGTGCTGTCTTATACATCTTCCTAGCATTCACAAATTCATCTTTGCCCCTTTTTCTACCTCCAGTGACTGGAAAACAGAGAGAATCAAAACAGTCACAAATAAGATCCAAAACTTCAACCCACCCTGTACCTTCCTTGTTCCTTAATGAGCAGCTAGAGGAGGATCCTTTGCACTACTGGTGCCTTGTCTCCTTTGGGAAAAGGCATTGGCAGTGGGAATATCCTAGCAGCACTTGTGCTAGAAAAACAGGGGGAAGGAAAAGGCTACAGTTAGCAAAAATTGAGGAGACAGCTCTAACTTCAGCAGCATTTAAAGCCTCCTGAGAGCCCATTTGCACACCTTACAGCATGGATGCACAGGCAGCTGGATGGGTGACTGCTCTGTCCTTTTCCAAGGAAAGGGAAAACACAAACCTGCTTGGTCATAGGATAGTTGTTGCCAAAACAAAGCTCAGTGCCACACACAGCAAAACACAAGACAGGCAAAAGCAAGTAGGCCTTTCTGTGCTCTAGCCCCTTTTTATCTCTCCTTCTCACACTCCTTCTCTCAACAACTCTAGCTTACGGCAGCACCTCCTGCAGCGACCCTGCAAGGTATAAGTTACCAAAGCTCTCGCTCCCCATCCTTTCCTAGCTGAGAGCACAGCCCCGAGACGTGAGCTGCAGCTTGGTGGGGGGAAGGACAGCAGAGCGGTGATGTCTACCTCACCGTAATCGCTTCCTCTCCACTGAAAGGCCCCACGCATTGCATTCCTTAAGAAAAGGGCCTTTTTCCAGTCAACACCATGTGTTTGGGCTGGAGCAGGTACTTGAGAACTGCCGAGGTGCATTACAGCAGTGCTCAGCAAAACCTTGTCTCCACGCTTTGCTGTGGTTTCCCGTTATATTTGGGCCACAAAAATCTTTTATCCCATTTGCTTTCTGCCATAGTCCCCAAGATTGAAATCAAAGATGACAGCAGCATAGGGCTATTCACATCAGCAGTACCAGCAAAGGCTACAGGTGCTATCTTCCCCACTGACAACCAAAGCCTGTTCAAGCTTGGCCCTTAATTTCCCCCAAAGCTTCTAACTTTGCAAAACATCACTGGCTAGAGTAAGCAGGCAAAAGGGAAGTCATGTAGCAGCGCTGCTCTCACCACCACCAACTATGCTTGGCAAGATTATAAAGCCAGCCTTATGCTAGAAGCAGGCAAGCAGGCCTGCCCAGGGCCAGAACCACAAGCAAACACAGCTCCAGCCTGCAACTGAAAGGTTTTTAAATCAAGAATCAATTCACACTAAGTCAATTCACTGGGCAATTTTTATAGGCCACACCAGTATTTCTGTTTGTATCCTTCTGCCCCCTCTCCACTCCTTAGAGAAAAAAATAAAAAAGCTGTTTTCCACTTTACACAGAAAGATAAAGAACACTACTTCTGGGGTAGGTTTAGCCAAGCCATCACTACAGCATACCTGGGCAAGCTTTTGTGGGGGATCTGGTATTCAACTCACCCAAATAAGCCTAGCAATCAGTTTCAGTCTGATATTTTAAGAGAAAAAAGAAAAGCATTTGTGCAAGCTCCTTTTCCTCTCAGGGCCTCACTTTCCCCTCCCAACCTTTGTCTCGTGCTTTTTTTATTTTACAAATGCAGCAGGCAGGGTTTCCCTGCCTCCTGTTTGCCCAGGGCTTAGCACAATGCAGACCTGTCAAGCCTCACGTATCTGGAGTGAGACCTGCAGGCCTGGTCCCCACAATCGTTTCCTTCTCACTGTGCTCCCTCCTCACAGCCTCTCGCCTGCTCCGTGGCTCTGCACAAGCCTCTTGGCTTGGTCTGTGCAACTAATTTGCAAGGGCAGCATAGGTGCTACAAAAATACAGTTTACAACACAACTTACCACTCACAATCATGCTAAGGAGTTTCCATATGAGGTGAAAACCTGCAGGAAGGGTTTTCCCTTCTATCTCTTCACACATGACAGTATCAGAATAACCAGCAGCATTCCCATGGGGCCCATGCACACATAGCACAAATCCTTCCAGTACTCAAGCGTGTTCAAGGCAGTTCAGTGCAAATAACCAGGCTCATCTCAGCTGAACTGAAAAACAACAGACTTTTCTAAGCATAAGAGAGGGGTCAAGCAAAAACGTACTGTTAGAGGGCCCTGGAATATTTAAATGAGTCAATATATAGTTTGGCAGGATTTTAAACACCTTGTTATAACTTAAGCAGAAAAACACATCTGTAAGTCTCTAAATAAGCAGATCAGGCTTTATTTTGAGCAATAAAAGTGAAGTCCAAGCTTGAAGTCATGCTACAGCAAAGAGTATTCTGAAGTACTTGTGTTAGACTTTGTTTCTACTTTGTGGGAGTGATGAGAAGGGACATTGAATAAAAGGTAGAACTCTGACCTTCCCTCAAAGCTGCAAGGCTGCCAGAAAACACTCTGGAGGGCCTGGAGTTAAGTCACTTCATGGGTTTTCTCCTCATCCCATTACAGTGTTGTTGATTTTCCCCATAACGCTCCTATTTTGCAGTTGCTATGACAATTTGCAGCAGTATTTATACTGCTGCACATGCTATATATGCAGAGACTTATTTCCTTCCAAGGACTTAATGGTCTTACCCTTTGAGTAGGAAACTCACATTTAGTCATGCTGGTTAACTCCACTAGTCACTCGTGCTCCAAATCATCCTCTGCAGCTTCTCCTTTCCCCCCATGCCCTGCTTCAGAGTATCGACCAAATTGCCTGTGCTTACGTTGCTAAGAGCAATTGCAGCCAAGCGTGCAGGATGCCCCAGTGGTTCTAGCTTCACATGTTGGCCTCACTCTTAAAACACAGACACCAAGGAAGTCTGTGTTGGTGGTGAAGAAGCTGAGCACATGGCTGAAGATGAAGCAGGACCACAGCAGCCTTTTACCTATCTCAGATGCAGCTCACAGCCTAACATAGAATAGGAACAAACATACACTATGAACCAGCTAATAAGCAGACAGTGCTTTCCAGACAGTATCATACTCCCTCACCAGTGTATGGAAACAATTTTCAAAAAATTTACAACTTAACTTAGAAGGAAAACTGAAAAATAGTGATGCAAGGGCCTCATGCTGTCTGATTAACAGGTAAGGACATTCAGTCCTATCCTTTTCATGCATAATCTTGAGCATATAGATTACGCCTGCCTTGTTCCTTTGAACTCAGCAAGATGCGACCGTGTTGAGGGACAGAGTGTGGCCGGCACACACTGCTTCTACCAAGCTGCTCAGAGTTAAAGCAACTCTGCCAAGTCCCCCAGAAAAGAGCTCTAAACTTCAAAGCACATCTGAACCTTGAAACTAGCGCAGAAGTGCTCCCATTTGGATACTGGTTAAAAAAAAAAAACACATTATTTTGATCCTGTTTTAGGGAGGGGAAATACTTGGTGCTTCTGTCCTCTAACTTTTAATCAGTGCATTCCAGAAAGATGCCCAAATCGCATTTCTGCTTCCAGCATCCAGCATCCAGGTACCCAGCATCTGCTATTCTCAGTCACCTGTCTAAAAAAACTGATGCACAAGGGCCAGATCCTTCAAAGGTGCAAAGCACCCTGCAACAAGTTCACTTAAAACTGTATCAGCTTGCCCCAGCTCAAAATATCTCCTCTGGCAGTTTCACATCAATCTTTCCCATCCTTTTACTTTAATACTTCATTTTGCAGCGGATAGTTCTTTCTGTGCCCTCATTTACACAGATCACCATCATTCAAAAAAATGACAAACACACCATAATATCCACAATAACATTAGACCCAGTGCGACATGCTTGCAATCATCTTACACTTATCTGGTAAACTAATGCTGTATGGAAACAATTACCTTGGATTTGTATTGCCTTGTATTAACACGTTCTGAAGGGCTGTATCTCTCCTCGCCCTCAACAAGTCATTCAAAGTACAAAGAAACTGGATATCAGCTGGCTCATCAAGGGGAGCACTCCACAGTCTGCAGCATGAGGAAGCAGGAAGAAGTTATTGCAAATTGGGATGTACAACTGTGGACTCTTTCCTTGTGTGGCAGCTTATTGCCTCTGTGCAATAACCTGCATTTGTAATGCTTTGGGCCGCACCATTTGTAAATCAGCTGTAGAGCCGTGGGGCCAATCTATGGGGCCCAACTTCCTCTGAGATTTATAACCTCTCCTTTATCAAATTGATCATGGGTAGGCACGGCTAACCAAGTACAATACCGTGTTGTTTCCATCTCTGCTGGTCGACCCGGTGAATCCCATCTGTATAATGTCCTTCCAAGTCCCCATTTCAGAGAAAAGGCACAAAACTCCCATTGATCCGCTGGCCGGGCTCTTAGGTCAAAGCCAGTGGTGGTCTTGTTTGTGCCAATCTTCCCCACTCTGCTGGTTTTATTTTATCTCCTGCACCTGGGTTAATTGCTGCAATTGCCTGATTCAGTTGGTGCAATGGGATGTAAATGAAGTTGGAAGAAAGGAAGGGGAAAGCCCTGGGTGGGCTGCAGAAGCCTTAGGAAAAGCAAGGCCAGCTGCATCCTGCAGAAATGCGGGTCAGCTGAAAAGTGTAATATGCACTTGAAAAAGTTAACTGTACTAATTCAATAGCAGGGTCAGATTGGGAGTGTTTTTTGCTGACTGCTCCCACGAGTTTTGTTGACAGCACTAACCTACGTATTTATTATCACACGTAAGCAAAGTTACCAGCTGCCTAAGCCTTCTCGTCCAAATTGGTGCCCCTGCACTTTCGCAGCACCACTCAGACGGGCAAGGTCACTGCTGCTTCCCCTCCTTCCTTGAGAGGCTCCAGCAGCAGCAGCTATGTTAAGCAGGTGGATGGAAGCTACTAGCCTTATTAGCAACTGGGGCTAATAGCCTGATTTCTAAGGCTTAGGAGGAAAAAACAGCTTTCCCAATTGCCCTTACCCATTGCTATCTCCTCCTCCAACAAAAGAAATTGTTTTTTCTCCCAGAATAACCGAGTCCCACTGCCAAGGCAGCTTTGTTGCCTTGCTGTTAAAGAAGCATTTTTCAAAGCTCTGTGATTTTTCTGAAGCATCTTGCATTCCATGAAACTGTCTCCATCTCACAAAGGGCAGGTTACAAAGCAGAACAGGACCTAAGGTGACCTTTAACTATCACAGATTTTATCACCCCTCAAAGCCAAACCTGCTGTTTGGGCTGTTCTCTGAATACAAGCCTCATGACCTGGAGTCCGTTTCTTGCTCCTTTAGGATGATTTTCCATAGTACCCTTATCTGCCATGAAAATCCACTGACAGCCAGTCTGTGCTGACATCAGAGCTCCAGCTATTCCTACCACAAAGCAGAACTCCTTGAGTAAACAGCATTATTGCTTTGGGAATTCAAGCTGGCCTTAGGTGACACTGTCCATTTTTCACATGGTCCTCCAGCCACTTCACCTGACATGTAGCAGTTAGAAGATGGGGGAAAAGCTCACCCCCTTCAACTCTCCCTCATGTCTAACAGACCTTGCCCTTTCTTAAGCAGGAGGAAGGCATACCATTCCTCTTAAATAATCCCCCCCCCATTAGCACAAGTGAATGAAACAGATTACTTTTTCCTCAGCCTCAAATTAGCTTGAAAATTCTACCTGTTTCAGACTTAAGGACTTAACTACCTTAGAGTTTATTAGTTTTTCCAGCAATACCTTTGGCTCTAATAAGAGGTGTTGCCTTTCCCATCAAGCATTGCCTTATATAATTAAAGCTCACTCCTGTATTTTATACCATGATAACCATGAATGTTTTTTGGAACCATTAGCCCCTCAAGGGAGGAAGAGGAAAAAGCATTAAATGGCACATTTTCAACAGACAGCTATCGGTCATCGCTTGCACAGTCAGCTCTGCTGTGTCTTGAATCTCGTGTCTCTTACTTTGTCCTTTCAGAGCTCCCTGCTGCTCTTCCCCTTGAAGTCCAAAAGTTTCTAACTTTTGAGCTTCTGTTAATAAAACTGTATTTTAAAATTCCTGTTAAAACCATCAAAAAGTGTAGCTTCTTGCTAAATTACTTAACACATTTTAGTCAAAACCTCTAGAAATTAAATAGCTAAATAGCTTCCATTTCCAGGCTTGCCCCCCCCCTTTTTTTTTTTAAAAAAAAAAAAGA
>NW_010582422.1:163723-239448 GCF_000705375.1 Tinamus guttatus | reverse complement strand
TATAGTGAGCTTCATATGTCAGAACAAGATTTTAAAAGCTGATCTTTGTGATCAATATATTGCACTTCTGCTTCTCCATAGCAGCAGACTGACTCTGGGGATTATTCTCATAAATCTGTCATGCCTTAACATGTAAAGTGGTCCCAACTAGCTCAGTATTAATGACAACAGGTTGACTGTGAACTGATTTTAGAGTAGGATTAGATAGATGTGCAGCTGGTAACTCAGCTACCATCTGCTTCAGTCTGCTGTTCACTTTACTCTGAATCAGCTTGGCCTCAGGGCTCCTCCAGAAATTACAGGTAAAGTTAAAAGGCACATAGACTGGGTCTTGTAGCGAGCAGTAAACATCACCAAAGTGATAAATCCAAGACAAGTCTCCCATTGCAAAACAGGCAGGGGCTGGGAGCATATTTAACATCCAAGGATAAGGACTGCCTGATGCAGAAGCAGCTCCCCAAAAAACAGCCTGCCGAACTTGATGAGCATGGCAGTAAGGCAAAGTCTTAAAGTTGTGCTCTAAAAGCAGTGCAAGAAGTAATGAGATAGCTACTTTTCTCGCAGAGAGCCCCACCTATTGTCAAATGTAGGTACCGCTGGTAACAGCTCTTCTAAAGGAAAAAGTTGAGCTGAAGCTAAAAAAAATAATGCTGTTTTTCAGACTTCGGTTATAACGCGAATTGCCTAATATCATTATAGCCTTAGATAGCATTAGATTCCAAAACACATTGCTGCTTGCAAAAGCATGTGTAGTTTGTTCTGCACATTTAGCATGATTACCACTAACTTTAGGCAGGTCTTTACCTGCTACATGAATTGTGGCAGAGAACTATTTTAAACTGTGAGAACACATACTAGAGTATAAATACATATCTGGAGAAACTGACCCTTCAAATTATATTTTAAAATCATTAAATTGTTATTTTCGTGACTTACCAGTAAATCTACCCTCAGAGTAAAGTTGGCAAAGTAGGCAAAGTAATGACTGGTATGTATGGAAAAAAACAAAGTCTAATTCCTGTACCACTCCTTAATTTTAAGAAGGCATGACATACGTGCCTAGCACAAAAAGCACTGGACATATTTAAGACTTTTAAAAAAAATGGAGTAGAAAAGAGTATATATTTGAATAGGTGTTTTTAAGAAATTAATCACAGAGTTTTGGATGCAAAACAAAATAATTAGCCACTATTTGACAACTTTCATTTCTTAGAGAGTCTGCTAAAATGAGATGTCTCCAGTTCTCCTCACCCAAGTATGACAGGCTAAAATTCAGCATGGTTATGGCAGAGACCACAACAGATGGGTACAAACCCATTTTAGAATTTATGGATGATATTGCAGAACACTTGCTGCACTTTCTGCTGTATCACGCTAAATTCAAGCTTCATCTCGCTCTAATTCTGTGGCCTTTTTGCTTACACTGCAACATTAAATCATTTTCAGCAGCAATCAATGTTTTGGAAGGTACAAACAAAGCTTAGCTGGACACACAGACAGAAACTGGAATAGACAAGATCTCGAAGTCAATAGAGATTAAACACTATCCCACTGGGAAGCTTCCTTATGCTACCATAATAGGGAGGTCCTGCACTACAGCATGCAAATGGAAGGAATAGTAATGCAGCTGGTAATCAGGCAGTTTGCAGGGCCCATTTCCATTGGCACAACCTTCCCTGCATATTCTTACTCTGAAATTGCAAAGCCTTAAAGTTCACCAGCAGCATATTTACCGTGTACCTGTATCAGGAGTGCTGCTTGTCCTTACAGCCACTTCTTTTCTCCTGCTTTTGCTCACTGTATCTGCCCACACCAAAAGTGTCAGTGAGGCTGCAAAGAACCAAGTTGGGGGCATCCCCGAGCCAGGTGAAGCACACCAGTTTCCCTGTCTGGTAGCACAGATGGCTCTGATGATACACTATCGAATCCCAGAACTGTCTATAGCAACTTGTCCCAAAGCACCAAGTGCTCACAAGTACCTGGAGACAACTTACCATGACTTGACTCTGCAATTCCAGGCCCAATAGCATGGGAGGGCAACTCTACTGCTTGTCTCCCCCCATCCCTCAGAGTAAACCATTTGCTCAAACAGATACTCTAGCCATTCATAAAGCAGCATGTTAGGAGCATGGCACCTGTATCAATCAGACCTTTGAAGAGTCCTCCTCCTTACCAAAACAGAAATATACTTGTACAAAAGTATCTACTCTCTACTTTGAAGAGTTGTGTCTGGTCTTCAGTATAAAGAACAAGCTATTCCATTCTCAGCATCTGAACTGTTGGAGTACTTTTCCCTGTATCTCTGTGTCTTTGCTCTTTTTTCATCATCAGTAAAGATTTATGGGAAAAGAATCAGCAGAAATGTGAATCAGGTGCATTTATACAGACAGCCATTTCTAATCACTCTTGATTTAGAGAAGTGTGATATGCTAGTCACAGCCAGCAGAGAAGTATCTGAAGATGAACAGAACTGTCTGTTTTGGGTCCTGTAATGGTACAAAGAGTAATACAGCTCATCTATTTCTCATGCTGTTTAAAAAAGTGTGATAGTCATACAACCAGAAGTATTCAGTTCAGTGGAAATCATGTTTAAATTACTGGCAACTCTGCCAAATTATTCTAATGGTTCCATAATATAATTGAGCCATTAGGAAAAGAGAGATTTCCCAGCTGCCATGGTTCAGAAACTGGGTTGATTTATTTGTTGTTGTTGAATTAGACCTTAAGTAATTGCAAAGTAACAGCACAGCAGCCATTACAGAGGTCAAATTCCCTAGCACTCCAAAAAAATTCAGCCATCTCAGTCTGACTTAATTACATTTTAAAGGTGTTCAATTATTAAGTAATGTGATTTTTATGCAGTTCTGAAAAAGACAACCCATGACTATTTTTTCCCCTAGGAACACATAGAAATACCAATTCCAAAGTATTTTATTAAAGAAAACCGGAAAGCCCTGCAAGAGAGAGAGAAACTACTTGCTCAGATTTTAGTTAATGCAGGATTGCAAACACAGGTAAGTACCACATACATACACTATAACTTGTTACGCTCTTACCTCATAGCTAAACATGCCTGATCATGAGCTACTAAAGTGAAAAGTATTTTGACAGTAGTTAGAAACTAAAACCTTATTTATAGATAAGGCACAAACAGAAAGTACCACTGACATTTTGGTACTTACCAATGGCCAGTAACATCTTGAGTTGGAGCAAGACTGAAGTGAACTGACTCTGCTATGAGGGTAATTAAAAAGACAGTACTTTAGCCAAATTTAATATGTGCTTTGTTTACCTAGGTGGCTCTCATCACAATTAGTGCTACTGAAATCAAATTTGGCATAAATATTACAGAACCAGAATTTGAAACAGGCAAAACTCAGTTCACATCAGCCTAACTATTCATATCCAGTTGTTTATAGCCTCTAAAAAAATGCCTGCAGTCCCTTCTGGACAGCTAGAGCTGCAGCTGCAAGGAGGGGTAGAATTTGAGTTTTGGCAGAACAAAAGCCATTACAGAAAAGCACGTTTTAAGACTGTGCTGAATTTGATATACTTTTGACCTTTGGAAAATGGCATCCTGCCTACAAGCAGTGGTTGCTAACGCCCTGCAATAAACAACTGTGCCTGAATGTCTGGACAACTTAAATTTGTGGATGTTATAGCCAGGAGAGACAGTTCTGATCAGACCACTTAGTCAAACTGCTGCAGTGCCCTAACCATTGGACTCCACGCAGCAATTTTGCTGCTGGGGGATTCTCCTGCCCTCCTACACCCATGGGGGCATCAGTCCCACTAAGGAGCTGAGAGAGGTTCCCAGGAGATCAAACAGCACCAGTCTGAACACGGATGCCTGCACAGACAAAGCAGATACTCTGCTGGATTACTTTTATGGGTAGCTACAGTCCTCTTAGCATGTGCAGTAAATCTCTGGCCAAATTCTCCACACTTTTTAAGTAGTCTGATGTTAGGTTCTGTGGAGATCCTGTGTTTCAGCAAATTATACTGCAAGGCCTCTGTTTTCCCCAGTTCCACTCTCATCTCCCCATTTCACCATGGCATCAGTTATGGACAAGCCTGGTACAGGGCCAGCTCACTTGGAAACACTAGTCTCAGGCAGGGTCTGGGTCTCCCTTCACAGGATGCTTCAAGGAAAGCATAGGATTCAATAAACATGAATAAACCAATTAGCACAGTATGAGTACAGTGCCCTATGCTACATTTCCTGTATAGTTTGTCTGCTGGTTTCTCCCTCACATATCACCACTGGGATTGCTAAAGAGTTGTCAGCACTTTTGCATGCATCATAGCAAACATTATATACACTCAGGAAGTCCAGGCTGCCTGGTAACAGACTGCTGTATTCCCAAGTGTCTGTAGCAGAGCTGTTGCAAGCAGCCCAGTATATATTAAAAAGAGTTCAGCAAAGGTGCCTGTTCTGCAAAACATTTGTCCTCCTTTATTTCCTCCACAGAAAGCCCTGCTGAAAAGGTAGAATAGTGAGCTCTATACAATGTATGTAGAAGCATCAAACGTGAACTGTCTCCAATACAGGGATTACAGTCCAGGAAAGGACAATAATTCAGCCTTTCCATGGGGAGAATGAGGTGTTAGCAAGTTCTCAGGAAGTTCTCAGGAGTGAGAAGGGAGAGTCCCTCTCTCCAGCTGTATTGCTCTAATAGATTTTTTTCCCTAAGCCTCTTCTACCTGCTCTGGGCTAACCAGACCCGGGCTGACCCAGAACAGCCTGTCCCTTCATTCAGCAAGAGATCTAGGAGCCCAGCAGTACATCCGGAAACCCATCCCTTCAGAAATTAGGGGGGGAAAGGAGCACATTACTAAGGAAACTTCTTCCTTAGAAGTAAGGGAACTTCAATCAGGAGTCGAAAACAGTTGTAGGTTGTACCTCTAATACTCTGCTTTGTCCATTCCCTTTTGCCTGTGTTATTGAAGAAACCTGTCAAGTGCATGGATTTTGAAGAAGCCATTAGATTGATCCAGGTTGCAGAACGGGCTCGTCAAGGCCGTCTTCGAGCTACGTTCATGAAGCAAATCTACCTCGAAGAGAAGAGAGAAAGACAAGCTAAACTTCAGGGCAAGACAGGTCCAAATCCAGATGATGCTGCCACTTGCATTCAAAAGGTGAAATGTTTGTCAGAACAGTAATTTTGGTAGGAACAACTAACATTTTGTTCAGAAGGATAGCAATAGGATAAGAAACTGAAAGGATGCGTCTCAGGTGGTCTAATACGGTGAAATCCTTAAAATAATGAGACAAAGTTGTAGATGCGAGATCAATGGGAACAATTCTGCACTGGTAATGCAGGGTTGTTTTATAACTTACATGCTGTATTTCCATTCTGATTTTTATGACCTCTGTTATTCTTTCAAGAATTCAGTCCTTGTACTGTGGGCTCTAGGGAAAAAATTCATCCCAAATCCTAGAAGGGGGGGGGAAAAAAAAAAAAAAAAAAGAGGAGATCACTACTAACTTCCAAAGAAGGGCTGTACACAGAAATAGCTTGGTGCAAATCAGTCAGGCCTGGTGAGAATAGGAGTTCAAATGTAAACAGTTTTTCAACCTTGATGGTGCTGTGTTAACAAGCTAGATATATCAATGTGAGCGCAAATGGTTTCAAAAAAATATAGCAGATTGACAACCTGCTAAAGAGTAATAGTTTCAATTGTATGTTGTGCCTTTCCTTCCTCTATTTGTTTTTCCTGCATCTGCCACAGTAAAGGAAGCTGTAAACGAGACCTATTTACCTCATTAGAGTTTTGTTTACAATTCAGATTTGGCGTGGATATATCCAGTGCAAGAAAACAGAGAAAATTGGAGAAGAGGAAATGATATTTCTGGGGATGGTAAGTGATCGAGAATATAAAATACTACAACTCTGCTGTTCAGACTTCTATGATTTAACAGAAAATGAGAAATTAATTTCTCAAATTCTTTGTATTTTAAAGGGGCCTCTAAGGGATACAGAACTAAACTGGAATGATAGATGGCACAGAAGTAGGACAATTTGTCTTGTGCTGCATGCTCTTGTGCTATATATACATAGTCCAATGTATATGGCAGATGTGGAAACAGATGGTTCAGAATTTGCCCTGGGTTTTAGGGAATTTAACCTAGGCATGACAGAGCAAGAAAATTGTGTTAATCAGTTTACGACTCATAATGTGAAGGATACTTGAGCTGCCTTATTTCTGACACAGAATTAGAGAGCAGCAAAATCTTCTCCTTACACCCCTTTACAAGCCAGGATATGTATATCAAGAGTATGCAAAAGGCATGATATATGGTATATTAATATATTCAGAATTAAAACCTACCATCGGCTTCTCTTAAGAATTTGGATTATTTTCTTACCTAGAAATAGAACTACGCTTAGGCAATGAGTTTATGAAAATTAATTGCAGCTACAACATACATGTTACATGCATGTAATATCATTTAAGAACAACTTCAAAGCCATATCTTTAGGGAAAAAGGAACACGTAAGTTGACTATCAAGTTGAATGCAGAAAACACCTTGTGGATTATAATGTTTAACATCTTCTAGGTATTAATAGTAAATGTATGTAAGGTAAGTAAACAGAGCTTTGGGCAAGTTTGTTTCTATTCTAGACAAATTCCCAGAGATTTTCACTAGTACAGACCTAAGATGCTGAAAAGTTAGGATGCACTGAAACTAAACTAGAAATTACACCTTTGGCACAACAAGGGGTCATTTCCTATCAAATCCCTTGAGAGCTTTGGCAAGTCTTAAAACTAGAATCATGGAGAGGAAGTCTAAATCTGGCATCACTTATTGAAGGGTTCACAGCAAGGCACTCTTTTCATGGTGGCCAATCGTAGGCATAACCAGTAACTGGGATGTAAACAGCCATCTACTGTATTTTATGGGGAGAAAAATGTATGTGATCATAGGGATGAGCAGAATTCAAACACGTAGGGTCTGTTCGTTTCCTGAGCTTTAGGAACAAGAGAATTGATGTTTGCAACTCTGCACTCAGACCCATTACTCGAGTATAGAATCTAAGCAAGCAAGGAAAAACCAGATACTTCTAAATAAAAGAAATCTGGTCATCTTCCCAGTGTTTTCATTTGTGTTCCTCTTGCACTTTTCCTGCCACATTTCCTTCCATGGTGTCCAAAGGAAGCGAGCAGCAAGCAGGCATTGGTTCATGCTGATAGATAGGCAGTAAGCTCCAAAGGTCAGGTCCCTTTGATGTATGGTCATGTCAGCCTCCTAAAAAATGACCACAGATCTTCATGTGTAAATATGTTGAATTTGCTTTTCTAATGCTGCACGACTTAGATAAATTAGAAGACCTGGCCATCCATTACTCCAAGTCCATCCCAAAGGAGCCTTGGCTTTTACTGCAATAAATATAATTTCTCTTATAATTACAACTATTTTAAAAACAAGTATATAGCTTTCATTTAAAGAGTGCTTTGTAAAAGAGCTAATCACTTTGAAGTTCTGAATAATGCTTTTGTGGAAAACTCAGTCTTGTCAGCCTAAAAAAATATGAAAATATGAGCAAAGTCTAGGAATTGTTCAATCTTTGGCTTAGATTGGTGTGTCCTTCACAGGGTTATTTTCTTTAATGTCTACTTACTGCAGAAAAATTTATATGTGTTTTTTGGAATTTGATTTTATTTCTTCTTTTGCTTGATGACAGACTAGCAGACTATGTTCCAGAATTTTTTCCTGGCTCAAAGTAAAGCCTCATTATTATTATTATTTATTAAAGCTTAATTGCAGAAACAGCATGATTCCCCCAGCACATGTTTTTCTAAATCTCTGATAAATCACAATTTGTAATACTGGCTTGAGCTTGTAAAGAGAAGTCAGCATCAGTAAGACCACATATATCTTGATAACTGTATCCTGACCTGTTTTCCTGATGTTCCTCATGTTGCTGCTGCAGTACTGTTGACTACTAGTCCCAGCATTAACACCACAACCAATGTTCTGATGCTAGGTCTTGGGTTTAAGCCACATCCACCACACTGATGTTGCAAGAAAACACACACAGTTGTTTTAAACTTGCACATACAGGGGGAGTTTAGGAACAAGGAAGATGAGAAAAAAAATCCTTTCCTTCTAGGACCTCAGCCCAATGTTGGAGCTTTGAGGCTGGAGTGCTTCAAATGTCCCAGACCTTCCCTTGCTTGTGTTTTCAGTTAAGGGGTACAAGCAATCAATCTTTCTGTAGCCAAGCACTCTATTTGCTTAAGCAATTTATAAAACTGTGCCCAGGGTGCTTTGGACATGTACATCTGTAAAGGTCCTCTTGTTTCACAGGTATTATTGATTTACAGTTTTGCAGCCCTGACACTGTTTTATACCATGATTCCACCCCTCACCCAAAGGAAGTTAATGGCATAATATATGTTGATCTTGCATTTTCTCAGAGTATTTCCACTATTCTTCCTCCTTCCATATCCTTTTTCACATGAAAGGATCTATGTGGTCTTAAATAACTGTTCTCTCCCTCTTACCTCTTTTAGACATACCCTAATTTAGGCATGTTGTCCTGGGTAATAGTTTTATTTATATCTGAGAAAACAGTGTGCCAAACATTTCTTGTTCTCTGAATTCCTCAGATATATTTCATCCAGTCAGAAAAAAAAGTATTTCCCAGAATAGCTTCTTAGCAAACATTAGAGGCTGTGGCTAAATCAATATTATATGGAATTTAGCAAACTGCTAAATACAAAAGAAAGGAAAATATAAAATATTTCTGCAACTCCTGTAAGCAGGCAAAAAAGTTATAGCAGTGTTTACACACCCGGCTTGTTTTTATCAAGCAGAATAGTAAAACATCCTTTGTTTTACTTAAAGCCTCAGTAATGATTCACAGGTCACCACAGATAGCTTCATGCATTTTTACCATATATACATATAAATCTAAATAGTAAAAACTACTCTCTGTATTTTTGTTTTTTTAAACCTGCTTATTTTCTAAAGAGTAAGATGCTGGGAAACAAGAAACCTGCTAAACTATTGGGCTTTCATTGGCTAGAGTCACACTAAATTAAATCACTGCCATTCAGAGTCCAAAATATATTTCCCATTTTTAATAATGTTTTGACACTGAGCCCAGATATAATCTCCGAAATAAACATAACCAAATTTTTTAAACTTACATGGTCATAAATAAAAATGTGTGTGTTCTATTTCAAATTTTATATTTCCTTAATCTTTCTAATAAGTGTTGCATGCCAATATTTATTTATATATTACATAAATCCGTAAAACAGCCACTTTCAATATTTTTCTAACAAGGCCTCTTACCACAAAAGCTTTGTTTGAATGCATATGACAATTACTTTAATTGGCAAAGCCATTGAAGTGAATCATGTAGTAGGGGAGCTTTAATGAATGCAATACATTTTGCTTAGTGGGTCCTTTTGCCTAATTTAAGAATTCAGTCACATAATTGATGTGGCCATCACTGTTTGCGTAGTGTACAACCTATATGAGCAAATACTTCATCACTCAAGAGAGCTCTTTAAAATACATTCTTCCTGCAGCAGGGCAAAATACATTGAGAAAACAAGAAGGAACTAACATAGCTAATTCACATGTTAAACTTTAAACTCTGACCCAAGTTCTGTGTAATAGTTCAGTACAATAATAGTCATGAGCAAGGAAATGGACCCCAGTTGCTTGGACTGTGAGTTTCTGTATTATTGTAGTACTGAGTTAGCTGTCCGTGTATTCCTAAAGTACAAATACCAGTATTACTACCATTTAAAATGCTTTAAACACTTTAAACACTTCACTTAGAAAATAACATTCTCTGGTGAAGCAAACTGTCACATTGGAAACCAAGCAACTAAAGCAAAAACCTACACAACTGCTACATCTAAAGGTTACAGTTTTGGCAATACTATCTTTAGCAGAATATACACCAAAGACAACCCATAAAACCCATGCTGCTTCAGGTCAAAGAAAAGAAGCTGTCCTGAATTAAGTACCCAATCATAAAAGCTGCAGTAAATCTACCTTTCAGGCATAATATGGATGTTAGGCTAAAAACATGAAATAAAATGAAATGTATTTATTTCATTGAAAAGATGACTGTCTTTCCTTCTAAGTGTAGTCTTAATGGAACAATTGAAGAGCAGTTAGTTCCACAGCATGGGGCATCCTATATGTAGAACTGTAGCCTTAAGCCTGTTCAGCCAGCCTGCACACCTCTAAGTGTTTTATAATGAACACTAAAGCAGTGTGTGTTGGAAAGAGCTGTTGAGCTGACTAAGCAGAAAGGCAGACTTTTTAACCTAGGAAAGAGTGATCTATGCAATTGAGCTCCTAAAGTCTGAGAGAGAAAGCGTTAGGAGTTTTTCGTCACATTGGCTTACCTGGAACACGTGAGAATTCCTCCTTCCTTCTGCTGAAGGGTCTTTCATTTTTGTGAAACCTAAACTCTCTCTGGGGGATCAGGGGAGAAGAAAAAGAGAAGATCAAGCAGCTCTCTCATCAGCATACTTGTGACTGATGAATTGGAATAAAATTCTCTTTTAGACAAATGTCCATTTTGCCATATTAATTTAAGCAAGGATTTTAAAGACAAAGCCCATCAAGCATTAGATAAGCATTTTAAGTTAATGGACCATATAGTCCTATTTTCCCACAAACTCAGGAATCTTCATATTATGTCCTATTTTTACAGCAACATCAATTATTAATATGTATACTTTTGCTGACAGAGGACCACACTAAAAATGTGAGTTTCGTTATCCAGTTCTGGGTCATTAACTGTGAAAAGCTTGTAAATATAATGGTTTATTCACATGGGAAGCCTTCATTAAGATGCATTATTCTACAACTGATGTGGCAGCATTGCATTATCAAGTTCACTGTCTCCATCTAATATTTGCAATTTGTTTCTAAATGAGTTGCTGTTTGTAGGGCAAGTTAACAAATTTGAATTTCACATGGCCAAAGAAATTTCTTAAAGATGGAAAGATGCTTCTGCCCCCAAGGAAAAGCTATTTATTAGTGCTTTACTGTAGAATGCCTCCCTTTGATTCAGAAGTAGAAACATTAGCAGCACTAAGATAAGTGATGGTAAAAATAAATTGGCTTTTGTCTTCCTTAATGTGCGCATTAAGTATAGATAGCTATAAAAACAGCACTCATCATCTTGTCTCAGTATAACTCTTCGGAGCTCTGGAGCACACATGTGGGTACATGGAAAACTCATCTGTACTACCACAATTCACAGGTCCTCCCAAAGCTGTTTGCAACCATCCCCTTGCAGTGGCCGTCTGTCTTCACACTCCTCCTGCCATTTCCCTACCTATTTTCTCATATTTTTTCAGATTACCATAACCTTTTTGTTTTGGCTTCTTGCATTCCTCAAAACTCTGTTCCTTGACAGGAGAACACAAACCCTGCCAAGGCTCTTACACAGACTTCATCTCCCTGGCAAGGCCCAAGGGATCTTGAAAGAGAAATTCAAGATCCCAGTTTTGCAGATGCATCTCACTATTGAGGCAGGCTTTAGAATAGCTTGAATTCTGCAACTGGTGAGCTTTGCGATGACATTTTTATGAATAGGACAAAACCCTCTGTTTAAAAGAAAAAGTTTAACGTAGTTGCTTTCTTGATTGCAAAGCAAGAACAGGGAAACGCTGTTCTGTAATTTATATCACTCAAACTTTAAAAAGCCTTTTTAAGGTTTTGTCTCAAATGTTTCACAATATCCATTGTATAAGTCCTTTAGGAATTGTTCTTTCATCAGTTTGAATCTTTTGACAAAAGATTTTCCATGAAAACACATCATAAATGCACAAATAGTAGAAGACTGATAGCTAAAACAACTATCAATTTAAACTAATATCATCTGGAAGTCCTGTTGTATCTCCTCAATGGATAGACCTTCCACAACTGTTTGTGGTTATGTTGCTAAATTAATTTCATTTGAATTCAGGTTTACCTGGCATGATTTTTCACTGCTGTTCAACACTTGCCTCCTTCTCCCCCAGACCAGGAGCCAGCTTTCAATTCCTTACACGTGTCAGCCTCATCCAAACAAGGAACATTACGTATGTTCCACATTAGACTGCCATGAATCCTTCAGGACTCATTAATCACAACCACCTCTGCTCTTCATTTCATGCTTTCGCTCACCCATCTTAGCTGAAGCACATTCCTGCCAAAACTTTGCACTATAGGAAGAGCCCCTGTTTGGGAATCGCCTGTTCATTGCTAGGCTGACTTAAGAGGATATCATTTGTCATTCACGTGCATCTCTTGCTCGTAAAACCAGCTTGCCAGCCAGCACCAACTCCCACCAGATCAAGTGTCTTTTTGTACCATGTCATACTATCTTGCTGGCTCCTTTCCAACACCTACACTCTTCCCTCTGAGCCTGGCTCTATCCAGCCTCCTACATATGAGCCAGCTCCGCTTTCCCTGTGATAGAAGCAAACATCAGCAACAGCCTTTTCCTCCATGTAAATGAACCCTTTTCCACATGAGTAATGACTGCATCTTAGTCTATCTTCTACTCATAACAAGAAATTAATATGGTTAGAAGAAAAGATAGACTAAGGAGAGTATAGTCTTGTGGCTATTTCTTTTGCAAGTCTTCTCAGCAGAAGTGGTACCTGCTTGTTTTCATATTACCATGTTCAGAAATTAAAGCGAAAAACATGAAGAACAAGCTTAACAGTTTCTTTCTATAAGATATTCTATAAAGTTATATCTATACTACGTTCTTTGGGCTTTGCCTGCAGCTTACACACTAATATGAGCAGATTTACTAATAACTGCACAGAACAGAGACAGGTAGCTGCACAAATATTTGCTCAGGTCCTTGGCTGAGTTTTGCAGGTGGGGGCACCTTCTGTAGCTCTATAACTGTCTGAGCCAGCTGATTTAGAGCTACCTGGGGTGTGTCCACACCAGTTTTTACTTCTGGACTCATGTATAAACATAGTCTGTATTAGTGCACTAAGAGATAAGAATTTCCTACTTCTGGACTTGCTTATAGCCACAAGTTCTTGCAAGTTCACACAGTTCTCACCTTGCCTGGCAGCCTTGGCACTGATAATGAAAGATAGGCTGGTAGCAAATGCTCAGTGACTGGTAACTAATCACTGTAGGCTCCCTCAGGAGTCACTGGGGATCAGGTCAGAGCAGGAGCCAAGCAGAAGACAGATACAAGGATGACCAAGCAGCTCTTCCCTGCCTGCACCATCACACTGGCCATTCTGGGTCTCCATGCTGCTCCTCTCACACACTCAACTGCTTCCCTTGCAAGGGTCCTAGCACTCAGCTGCCCCCATGGTTGGCCAATTCACCTCATGCTGAGAGAAAGGGCAAAAAAAGGTAAAGGGGATTATTTTGCCCTTTTTAAAGGGCTGAAGTGGTTCACTGCAGGGTGAGGTGAGCCCCAGAGCCTGTGCAAGAAAAAAGACGAATCACCATCTAGCCCCAGGGTGGAGGTAAAGGTGCCGTGCCGTCCCCTTCCCTTGACTTGTCAAATTAATGGCTTTTTGACATCTCACAAGATCCCATCCTTAACCATTCAGGTTTCTCTTGTTGATTAGCCCATCTTTTCCCTCCCAGCACAGGTACCCTTCCTCAGGAGCCTGGTCCCAATAAGGCAGCAAGAACTTTGGGTCTGTGTCACACTGAGCTGGCTCAGTGTGACAGCTCAGAACATGCATCCCTTCTCACACCCAAAGGAGATGAGGCCTTCAGCATTCATCTACCATATCTTTGCTCATGGAAATACTCTTTTACTCTTGTGTGCGTTCCCGAATTTCTTTCTCGTATCACCTTTCTTCTCATGTTGTTGACAGGAACTGCTGAAAAATGGAGTTCTCAATAAAACAGGCCTTCCCACCCACCTTCCCCAGTGAGCATTGAGTTAGCAAATGTAGCAGATGGTCAGTGTGCTGTAATACAGTATCTGTTCACAGACTTGAGTGCAGTAGTATGCACAGACAGGAAAATCATGTTGACCCTGGCTAGAGCTCATAGCAGCCCTGGCACCAGTTACCTCTGGACAATAATACTCTGAGGGGAACTTCCAAGCAAACCGTTACTGTAGGAAAGCAGATAACTGGGTGGAAAAATGCCTAAGTGATTTTGTATCTAGATCATCAACTGGAAACCAGACCTCATGGATTCTCCTCAAGTTTCCAAATAAAGGACCATTGAGAGAATGGCATCATGTCCACTAGCGATGGCTATTCTAGGTTTCCTGTAACATTAAGAAAGGGCTCAGTGGGGCTCCAAGATGAAATGCAAGTATTTACTAGTAGTATTACACTCGAAAATACTTCTATAAAAACTGAGAAGTAAGTGCAGGTAACATCTCTGAGTGACATACCCAAAAGTGGAGCTTGCAGAACTGCTGCCTCCCAGAAGCAGAATGTTGTTCTTTCCTCCTGATTGGTTTCTCACCAGTGGCCTTGACCAGTTCCTTTACCATGGTGCAAGTCACACTGCAGATGCGAGGAAGGCAGTGAATTCCTTTCCTGAATGGGGCCTCTGCACTTACTTTGGATAGGGTGCAAACCCACAGTGTATGTTTTTAAACCAGATTCACTTGGCACTAGAGTTAGTCATTTTTGGAACCTGGTCCAAGCTTGGAAAAACACCAAATAATAGATTTTAAATATAAGCTGCCCAAACTTTTGATAGGAACTTTTCTTTGTCTTTGCAGGAGTCTTTTCAAACTCTCACTTAGAACACACTGAAATAATCACCAGAGCAAAGAGAATTTCAATCTAATTTAGTCTGAGATTTGCTTGTTTAGAAACAATTCCTATAGATTCAGATGTTACTTAAAGTCCTGGGCTTTTGTTCACATATGCTGCCACCTATATGCAAGATGGTCACTAAAGTTTGACCAGTACCATACATTGCATTACAAAAAGGGATTATCACCTTTTCTGTTTTCCATTCTCTAATTGATTCTTAATTTCAACATACTTGGCTTCGTACAATAGGGCCTTTCCCACCTATGGAAAATATATTTCTTCTAGAACTGCAAAATAAGTCAGAGCACAATCTATAAATTAATTTGTAAATACATTTGT
Organism: Tinamus guttatus; assembly: GCF_000705375.1. Next base: position 224,369 of record NW_010582422.1, on the reverse strand, counting down.
TAGCTTACAAGTTTATAAAATATTGGGAACATCTTAACTTTATCAGCCATTGTAACCAATACAAATATTCAGACCACCCATACAGATAATGTTTTTCATGCTTCTGTATTTACATAGCAGAAAAACTTTCATTTTCACCTATCTTAATATACATATGTAAAATCAATCAGGAAGCAGAATCCATTTAAGACTTTAAACTGGCTTGCAGAATCATCTTGCCAAGATTATCAAGTCATGGGAAGCTTGTGCAGCTATAATTTTTATTATAATGTTTGGGGGGTTGTTTATTCTTTTATATATATAAATATTTATATATTTTGTTCCTCAAGGGAAGTTGATTTCCTAAGGGAATAGGGCCAGCTGCAACAAAATAGCAGGAAATCACTGACCAAACAGTGCATATAAAAATTAGGTGAACAAATTAAAAATAATACTGACTAATTAAGAACTATCAATAGGAAGTCCAAACATTTGAAAATTCAATTAGAAATCTCTGGCAGCCTCTGACACTGATAAAGTTGGCATTTGCTGAACAGCAGCTTTCTCACCTGTCTCATTGAGATCTCAGGATCCCACGCTGAAAGGTTGTTTTTGTACATTGCGATGATATTAATTAATGCTGAAACACTAACAATGGACCATTGTGTGTGTGTGTGTTTTTTTTTTTTTATGAGCTTCCTGCAAATAAAGTCAGACTTAAGCTCAGATTCACTGCGTATTGCTTTTCTGTCATTCATACCGGTTGTTCTGAACCAATTTCTCCCCTTGTCATTCTAGTGCCCACCTCCTCATTTCCAGACAGTAAGTACCTCGATGCTGCGTGCCAGGGAGGTGAATATCCTGCGAGGTGAGGTCCAGGAGAGACATGAGGAGGACTATCGGAAAGCCTTGGTACACACCAAAGACAGGCTGAAACAAACGGAGGGGCTCGACATCAAAGAAATTCTCCAGGATCAAATCCGCCAGTGTTTCATCGAGTGCCGGTAAGAGGAGATAAACACCTGCCCCTTTAAAAAGCCCTTTTGCTCCAGAGAGCCTATTCTACAATTCTTATGAAAGCAGCTTCCAGGCATTTACAGAGGTGGTCCCAATCCCCATTGGGAGCACCATCTGCAAGACTGAATTCCTGAGTGGCAGGATTCCCAATTGGAGGAACCTAGCAGGACGTAACACACCTTACATGGTCCAGCAAGTACCAGGGGTGCTCCTTGAAAGGCTGCTTATGGAATCAGGCCCATAGAGATTCAAGTGAAGACACACTCAGCTTCCACATTAGCCTGGGTTCTAGCTTGATAGCTATAACAAGAATACTTATATCTTAGGAACAGTTTTGTCCCTCGTCTGACTGCATAAAGCTTTGAGATATATAACGTGCTCTTCTCTTCTATGAGGCAGAAGGATAAATTTTTACTAGACATCATCTGGTAGAATCCACATCATCTCAGTGGTTGCTGCATTGCAGGTCCTCTAGCTGGTGTTATGCAGCAGTCTGCGTGAATCTTAAATATATTCATACAAGAGGGCAGACCTTGAAGTCACTCTCTCAAATCCAGCTTTACTTAGAACTGCTGCTGATCTCAGTGGAACTTTATGTCTCCATAGAGTTAGGCACATTCTTTCTTGCTTTAAACTAAGTGCTGACACCTGTAGCTGTCTCAGGAAGTTTACTTTAGCTGAAGTTAGAAACTGGCAACTTTTATACTGTAAAGCCATGTCCTAAAGAATACAGATTGCTTATATGATAGGGATTGCTTTTCCAGGATCTAGTCTGTGCATTGGGTTAGTATGTAAAAGTAAATTGAGAAACCAGGCCCCAAAGTCCCAGGATTTACCAGCCAAGTTTCACCTTCTCTGCATAAGATCACTTTGGTTTTTTTATGTATTGAACTGATCAGTAATGTTGCAGGGCTCACATTTGTCTTGTGCACCTATATCATGTCCATTAATCATTTAGTCAGTTTTTCAGCATGATAGACCTGCCTTTGGGGTGCAACTTCCAGTTAGAAACACAAAAGTGTTCTGATAAAATCCTGCTCTTAAAAGGATGCTTGTTCCCATTATTCCTTGACTACTTTATCTCTTTTCAGGTTTGCATACAATAGCTATCAGGTTTGCTATATAATAGCTATTATTCCTGGGGGAGAGGAAAACACCCAAAAACAAGAACCAATAAAAACAGCACATTGATAGGTTCTCTTTCTTGTACTTTTGTCTTTTAGCTAAATTCGAGGCTCTAATATATATACACATATTTTTACCGCATCTAGCAAGCCTTTAAAAAGATTTTCTGGATCTACAAAACCTAAGTTACTACAAGGCACTTCCTCAGTACTTAAATTAACCCTTTTCTTAAAGGGTTTCTTAAGCTCTCATTTCCTGTCTCTTCCCACAACTCCCAGTGCAATATGAGATACAGAAAGATCTTTATTTCCTTTGTTTGATATTACTATATTGAATAGTAATTCTCTAACACAGAATCATCATCTCTATTTGCTTGACTCTAGTGTGTGAGGAGAACTAGCTGAGATGTGAACCAATAGCAACTTTTCTGTAGCACAGAGAAAGCAGTGTCCCAGAGGATAAGGCTGAGCCACGAACCTCCTTAAAAAGGGTGGTTGAGGTAGGAAGTTAAGCCTATCCCATTAGGGCACAAACAGCAAAGCAGACCAGAAAGCCAAATCATTCCACCAAATGGCCATTTGCAGGACACTGAAGCCAACATTTAATCAAGGTCAGTCAAGAGGAACAGCTACACAGGCCCTTCATCAAAACCCTTGTTATCCAATTTATCAGCAAGCTCTGTCTCATGGAAGCTGCTCTGTATAAACTACTCTGAAGACCAAGTAAGGGTGGGAGGGTGTAATACCTAGGCCTTCTTATATGGCAGCACTCACAAGCTCAAAGGGAACCACATAGTTAAATTTAGATCCTGGGGTGCCCACAGACCCAACTTTAGATGAGACTATTACTTTACAGATCTGTAGAAAGGCATAGCCTGCATCCCAACACATAAATAGGCAGCTAAGCTTAAGTTAAAGACTACTAACTGTTCCATAAGCCAACTGATAGCAAAGGGACAGTGCCAGGCAACCACAGACCGTACTTCCTAATCCTGACTTGTTGCAGCCAGAAACAGAGTGCATGATCATATTCCCTATTATGCTCTTTCTAAATTAGGTGTTCCTCATCATCTCTCAAAGTCAATAAGGCACTTTTCAGCCAAGACTAGGCAGCTCTTATTGATAAAAGTCATTCCAATGATTTAGCAGCATGATAAATGAAATCCCACCCCAATGAAATCAGTGGGAGAGCTGCCATCAGCTGCAGCAAAGCCTGGACACCACCCAGGGCTTTAGTTCATTTGAATCTGCTTGAGTCATGCAGGAGTTTATGGGACTGAGACAAGTCCAAGCAAGCTGCCTGCCATCCTGCTCTTCATGGGAGGCCTCCATTTAACTACCCCAAGAACTTCCCCACTTGCACATTCATTGCCATACAAAATAGGTAAAAGAAATTGGCAGATATCTACATGTGGGAAGCACATGTGTCAGAGAGTCAAGCTTTCACATGGAGCATGTCAAAGACACTCAGGAATGCTAGCGGGAGCCGCATCCTGCTCCTGCCTGGCTCTCGTAACAGCGGCCCTAATCTGAAGTGTCAAGATTTACATTAATTATGACCTGCCAGGATATACTTTGTCTCTCCAATAAGTCTGCCTACAAAATCAACATCTAAATGCAGCTTATAAATAATTCTTTAACCAGGCTTTTTGACAGAGTTTACCATTTTCCATAGTCTGTTAAATAAACAGATAGCTAAAAGAGAACAAAGATTCTTTTGAATGAATTTTGCTGTATGCGCTAAAAAAATAAACCCAAGCTTATGCTTCCCTTCCACACTTTATCCTTCAATTGGAAAAGGATGTGATCGGAAATACAATTAGCAGGTGTCGTCTTTCAGCACAGCTGCTATCAAATTACAAAAACAATGAGCACATATCAAATTTCTCCACTTGTAAGAAGCAGGACCCCTATAAATATTTACCACTTTCTTTGCAAAAAGGAACAGGCATAGCTTCAGTCATTTCAGCTCCAAGACAGCTTCTTATAAAGACAAAAGTTCTAAAAAAGCAAAACAAAGTTAAACCCAAAGAAGTATATTAAATGAAAAAGTTCCAGTTGCTTATAGCAGTCCTACTGCAGAGAACACAAGGTTTTTAATGTGGCTTTACTTCATGACCCTGCTGTCCATCATTCTGTTTATCTGTGTTAACTTTTGCAAAGCTGCTCTTATTTGGCTAGCAGATTTACAAACAGCTTTCCAGATTGTTTTATCTGGTCCTCGTGCATCACGCTAGAAAAGATTTTAATTATTTCAAGCTTTCAAAAAACAAAAGCATCATGCAGGGTACCTACAAATCTAGCCATGTAATTTATGCATCTTATATGCAAATGATCAAAATTCAGTTGCTATGATTATACAGCTCTGACTTGCTCCCAGTTTTAGTCATGACTTACACAGAATCCACCCATTTCATTAACAAGTTTTATATTAAAATAGAACAATTAATTATATCAAGATATAGTTGAGATTCTAGTTTCCATTTCCAGTATTACACCAGACCAGACACTATTCTCTAATTTCGCATATGGGGTTTGGCACTGCATATGCCAAAAGTATCACCATTCTCTCCAGCCTTTACCCTACTATGTAGTACATAGCTGCAGTCCCCAAAATTACAAGTTCTCCTTGGATTCATCCCCACACAGCAAAAAAAAAAAAAAAAAAGGCAGACAGAAGATCCATTATTATGTAGAACAATATAGTACACTGTCTTTGTGCAAGAAAAGTCTTTTTATACAGAAATCAATATAAAGCATCAGAAATCAAGATGAGGTTTTTATTACAAGAGATAGCCTCCAGAGTCACAGGGGAGAGCATAACACACAGGCTTTGCTGTAATGTATCTTATGCCCTCTAGCTGTAACAAATTATGCTCTGAATTTCTTAGAGGATTTATATGCCTCTGCTCAATGCTCCGGGGAACATTTCATCAGTGGCATTGCTGACCTAATAACAGGGGATCTAAGTAATAGCAACTTTTATGTATGTTGTATGTTATTCCCACAGATTTGGGGATTGCTTTTCTGGAGGGAGGAGGAGGCAAGGGGTAAATGTGCTTTCATAATAGGTTTACACTTTACTGATTAGTTTTGAATGATCTTCTTGCTCTGCCTGCTGACTTGAGGACTGTCAGGAAAAGAATCAGCCAAGCTTCATGGCGAGTGAATGAGACTCCTTCTGAAGCAGGGGGTTCCTGCGCTTTATTTATTCATTTTGAACATTCCTGACAGCCAGCCCAGGCTTTGATGCAGAGGAAAGGAGAAAGAAATAGGAAGTGATCATGTTATATTTTCCCTTTTCACAAGATTGTTTTGTTGAGCTGAGTTTACTGCCAATAGGCTTGTTCACGGGACTCCCTAGGTAGCAGGGGGTGAGGGATGAAGAGGCAGGAGGAAGATGAATGGAGAAAAAGGTTTTGCACCAAAACCTCCACAGAATAGGGCAAGTATTCATTAGCATCAAGCACTGCCTGTATTGCATTTCACACTCTGTACACACTGCTCTTCATGAAGTTAATATTAACGTGTGAAAGTTGCCAAGCAATCCATCAGCAACTGAAGTCTTGCCAACAGGACAGAGACAGACTACACCTCACCACTGCCAAGCAGCAGCACCCCTCCTTCCTCACCCCGTGCTGCCTCAGCTCTGATTTGGAGGAGCTATTGCTGGAGGTTTCATCCACACTTTCAGTCTTTTTTCCATTCTGTCTTGTTTTACATGCCCTCAGGCCTGCCAGAAGTGCTTTCCAAGTAACCCAGGAATAGCACTCTACACAATATGGCAGCTATTTGCAAAGCAGTGATAGCAAGCTTCCTTACTAACCAGGGTTTAGTGCTTTAAGTACACAGTGAAAGCAGCTCTTGTGCAGAGCAAGCTCCAGCCTGGAAGTCCATGGGGCACCACCAGAGTCAATTCCAGCCCCATAGTCACAGGCCTTGCTGTACCATGTCCTATTAGTCCTGAATCCACATTTCCTCCTATCCTACTGCCTCTGCAAGGCATTTCTCTTCCAAGAACCTGCTGTTCAGGACCTCTCTGCTGTCTGGTACTTTGTATCCAGCACACACAGGAGTTGCTGCCCATAGGAGCCATTTAGAAGTAGGTGATGAACCAGCCTTTCACCTACTCCATATTGTCAGTACATGTTTTCCCTGTCATCATTAAAGGATTGTCATGCATTTGCAAGCCACTTGTATGTGACATTCCACTCAGGATCAAAAACCTGCAGCTGGTTAGAGAAGGAGCTGTGAGCCCAAAGTATTATTTGCTTTTATTCTAGTTCAGTTTACATCTCAGGGAAGGAAGTCAGGTTATTCTGCATTCAGGAATAAAGGGCTTCTCTGGTAATTCCACTGTACGAGGAAGAGCTGAGCTAAATTAGGAATAGAGCTACACCTGCAATGGATTGCCTTCTCTCCTCTTGCTCTCTGGAGAGAAATAATCTCCCTTTCTTGTACACTTTGTGCGCTGAAACCTACACAAGGCTTTTTTTTCTTTAGGGAATATCACAAAATAGTAGCAAAATCTTAGCCTCTTCTAGACCTCTGCAGCTAGTCAGTTAGATGTCTTCAAATTGTCTGGTTTTGCTCAGGAGAGCAAAGACAAGCTCTGAATTGTGAAAATGAAGGTCTAGAAGATGGCACAGGCTTGGGATCCTCTTCTGAATAGATATTTTGTCCTCCTGAAAAAGTACAGACCAGTAACTGAACCAGGAAGCAGGCACATCTGCTGAACATTAATTGATTTAGAGTCTTTTACATTATTTTTTCATCAGGTCTGTAATTAACACAAAAGCAATGTTAGGAAAAGCTACTCAAGAAAGTAAAAAGCTAAAAACTTTTTTCCAGGAAGGAGATATTCTTATTGGTCTCTGCATCAACATCAAGAATAGTTGGCATATTTCATTTTGGGAGACAGCACCTGTCTTTTGCAAGACAGACTTTAAAAAGGGACAAGAAGAGACAGGATCTGCTTTCTGTTTCAACAATTTAATCCCTGTCTTCAGACAGGGGCTAGTAGCAGCCTCAGATTTTGCAGAGGCAGTAATCCCTACCTCGTAACAGTTAGTGCTAGCACAAAACCTTCTCTGCCTGCCTCTCCCCAGTGCCAAAAGGCCACGGCTGCAGGAGCAGCTTGCATTTAGCATCAATCTTACTGGAGATGGCTCAGCCTGCACCCAGATGTTTAACTGTACCTCATGGAGGCAACCCTGGCTGGTCTTGAAATCCAAAAGGATCAGCCCCACCATGACAGCACATAGCTCTGGCAGCAAAATCTGCCCAGGACCTTGCACAAATATTCTGACAGCCTCCCTGCTGAGCTCCCTGCTGCAAGCAGCTTTACCAATATTAGTATCCTAGCTGCCTAGTTTAGAGTGCATCTGTGAGAACTGGAATCCTGCCTTTGGACTCCAGGGTAAGACAACCTCTAAGAGTGATTAACATAATTAGGAGCTGTAAACATTAATGGATAATGTTCAGACCTTTCCTAACACATTCTTAAAGTTCCCACCAAGTAGTTATCTATTGACTAATTTTGGCAGGCATCTTTAGGGCTGGAGGGAGCAAGGGAAAGGAATGCAAATGCATCACTGGCTCACCGGAGGAGTAGCCAGGACAAATAGCCCACCACATTTCTTTGAACCGAGAGAAAATAAGTTATCATAAACAAGAGGAATATTTGTGCATGGCAGTGCTGTAAAAGAGTATGTGCTAAAGGATTAAAGAGCAAGATATCCTGAGGAACAGGGTGTTAGAGAGGCCAGAACTGTAGCTATTCTACAAAATGTTTGCATCATTCACAATCAATTGCTACGCTTTGACAACCATTAAAAAGTCAGTCCTTTCTTGCTTATGGGGACACCTCTAACCACATTGTCCTCCTTTATACGTGTGAACCCCTGTAATTACAAAGGAGGGACAACTGTTATTAAGTCCATCTGCAGTTAATCTACTTTATTGGGTGTCCATGGATTTACAGGAGGCAGGGGACACCTCTGGAAGCTTCTGTGCAGCAGCAAAAGTTGCCTACTTCAGTGCATGCTAAGAATTTACGAGTGTGCTGACATTAATGGAGGCGGCTGCACGGCTTTTGGGGGGATCGGCCGGAAGCCCCTGCGTTCATATATTTTTCATACTTGGTGAAACACAGATAAATCTTGGTGGTGTGTGTCTGAAACGGGAAGACCCGCTGAACCCTAGTGTCAGGCCCCCAGAGAAGCATTGATAATATCAATGGTTCTGCTTTCTAAATCATCTCCAGCTCTGAAGCATGGTGCTTTCTGATTTTTGTAAGACTTCTAGAATTTACACTTCAGTTTATAATGATTAAAAACATATGCCAAGGACTCTGCTGCTATTCCTTCATTTCCTATTTTGTTAATTGAACTATCAAAAATTGAAATAATCCAAGGGCTAGAAAGATTAAAAGATCTTAGGTGCAAATCATTTCCACAAGTTTTCAGCATGACAGATATCCTCATGAACTATGATTTAGTCACCAAATGAGCCAACATTGTGCATGAACACATCCACTCCTGGTTTGCACAGAGCTTCAAATATGCACTTCTAAGATTTTATGTACCAGCTTTCCAAACTGTACTCTCCACTTCCAGATAGACCTGCAGGTCTATCAGTCAAAGTCACAAAAACTATTGATCTTCACTGAGCAACCTCTTATTAGCCTGATTTTACCTCCTGTTACTGGAAATGGGTATTATTTAACATGGGTAAGTCCTTATTCTAAGCAGACCCCTGCTGACTCCTATCAAGGGTTCCAGGAGCAAGATACTGCTCTTTATGAAGAAGTTTATCAAAATCATGGCTGTTTCAAGTGCCTTACAGATGCACATACTGCTGCTCCAAAGACTTCTCCAAATATTTCACCAGGGAAAGATCAAGTCCTATCAGTGCCACAGAGCTCAATACCTTGTAGGAGTGATCAAAAATAAAAACAAATACATACCTGCAAATATATATCAGGCATGATTTGCATTGCACCCATCTTGCAATGCATGCATATAAATTATTGGTAACTCAGTACACACATTCCATGTTACTGCTACTGTTCAGCAAAGAAGAATTAGAAGCCTTAAAGCAGTCTTAGCACAAGAGAATAGCACTAAGTGACTAGGATGGTAGGACAAAGCAACCTTATCACAGGCATACCATCTTTAGCACTGTTACACAGGATCAATTCCTAGCTTCATTTGCTGTCTGTTTTTTTTATTTGTAGAAGCAGATATTCCAGTGGCAACATCAACCATAACAAGTTTAGGATCATTCCTATTCTGCCTTCCACAAAAAAACTAAAGTGACTCAGATACCCTGGAATCTGTTGCCCATGAGTCTAAATCTCCTGCTTACCATTAAAGCTCTAGAAAAATGCCTACCCCTTTTATGGCTGAAAATCTGGCATCACAGCTAAATAAAACGGCATTACAGTGAGTTGACCCTGTTTGCAAACAAGAAAAAAAGAACATGCAACTAATTATTTTTCTAAAGTAGGCATACCCATCTACAATAATGCTTGGAATTAGAAGCTTTAAAATGCTAGACATTACTAACATAGTGCAGCAAATCCCCCACTGACATTTTCAAGGACATATCCCAAACATTAGATTTATTTGTTGTCATAGATACTTACAGAGCCAAACATCAGTAAGTTTCAGGGTCTCACACTTGCCAGCAGCTTCTTATAACACAGCTCTGCATGTTTTAGAGGCTGGACTGGGCTTTTCCTGGGAAATACTGTAGTGGCCTGTTCAATGGATATGCTGAGCTCACACTGCTACACTGCAGTTTTTTTAATCCATTTCTCAAGCAGAGATCCAAGACAGAAGATAGGATTTCTAAAAGCAGGAACAGAAAAATGGGGTGTTCAACACTGATATTTGGGGCTGAATTTCACCTCAGACTTTGTTTCCATGCAGCAGTCTAAGTCAACACCTACTATGCCTGGCCCAGAGGACTCTGCTCTACCATCTGATCTATTCTTGTGCTCCTTGGGGGCTCACAAGTGGGTTTGACCAGCACAGGAGGGTCCTAATAAGTGCGAAAGAAGGAAAAGAAAACTCAAGTGGAAGGAGGGACCAAACCCGGCAAGTTTTTCCAGTTCACTGTGATAGTAAGAGGTATCTTCTCCAGCAAGTTAATGTGAGAGCAGATAGAAGAATCAATTTTCCCTCTTCTCCCTTTCCAATGGCAGAGTGAAAAAGAGGGAATGAAAGGATGCTGGGATAGAGAAACAAGGACCTGGCAGAGAAAAGAGAATCAGGAGTCCCACTGGCACCTGGGTGGCAGGGCAGAGAGGCACTGAGGAGCCAGTGGCTGATAGAGAAGAGCTATTTAAGAGTGGTTCTGGGAACAGAAAGACCAAAGCAGCTTGCAAGTAGGAAGAATAAAAGTGAGCACAGAGCACTGAACAGTGGTTTCCAAACTACAGCCCTTGCTCCACAGAACGATCTCTTTGGAGAAGCAAGCAGAGGCAGTAATAAAGAAATGTTCACACTTGGCTCTGTAGAAAGTGAAGAAGAAAGGCAAGTGGGTGAAAAAGCATGACATGGACTGATGCAAGAATCAGAGCAAAGGGCTAGCAGAAACAGGTACAGAGGCAGAATCAGAAAAGGAGGGATGAAAGAAGCATATATCTGATAAAATATAAGCCATCAATTTGAAAAATAGGGACAGTTAGGACCAAAGACTGCTAGAAATGTGAAAGGTCCAGTGCAAAGACAAAAAAGAGTAGTCCCCCAATGCATACCCCAGCAAGCAAACATAGGCAAAAATGTATTAAAAAAAGACTTGATTGTCTAAAGCCTGGAGATCAGCTTTGACTATGGAAAGGGTAAAGGCATGCTGGTTGGGAATGTAGCTGTGAATGACAGCCTGTTATTCTTTCTTGCAAGAGAAGAGGGTTAAATACAGTTTTGAAACACAGTGTTTCACTGTCTGCGCTGAGCTGCCTTCTGGAAGTTTACATCCTGGGGAGCATGGAGCAGAGTGCCAATGGGAAGCCTGGCCGAGCGAGGGCCTTGGGGCTGCAGTACACCAATGTGTTTATTTAGCAAGTTGTAGACAAGTTACCCAAGTGCTCAATTTCAAGCAAATTCCACACTTGAGACCTGCATTATCTGGCCAGAAAATCTAGGCATCTACTGGAAATCAGTGCAACATCTACCCCATTGCTGGGAAAGCTCCCACCTGGGTCACATTCCCAATCCCCTTCCCTTGCACCTCATCTCTTTTTTCAAACCAAATGTCAAAATACAAAACTAGTCTCAAACCCAACTGCCATAAGGCACCACTACAATTGAGAGTGCAGCTTCAAAGTGAGCAAGTACTTGGGTGGTTAATAAAATACCCAGAGGTATTTAAAAAGACTAAGAGCAGGGTTAAATGATGGAGAGATGAAAGGAGGCAGAAACACAGGAGGCAGAAGCAGGTTGTCCCAGGAGCCTCTAGCTGATGCAGCTGCAGGTGACAGCAATGCTCCAACTGCACTCCCAGGGTTGGTGAACACCTCAGGGCACATGCAACAAGACTTCCCTCCCTTGAGCACCTCATTTCCCATGTGAGCACCCAAAATACCACTTTTGCTGCATCAATAGTGCCATGAATGGTTTGGCAAGCTTTTAGGTAAGCTTTAGCCACTGCAAAAGCTGCTATTAACATTAGTCCATCCAAATCCTGTACTCAGATTGAATCTCAGCACTGGAACTAGTTGAAGATAGTATTTCTGTGGGTGGAACAAGACTTGCCTGAAACCTGAGTCTCATCCATTCCTTCCAGAATCAATGTGTTTCAGTTTTGCTGAGAATTTCAGTGTGGGGGAGATTAGTCAGACTCCATCGAGCAGGTTGTTTTTATTATCCAGGTCAGAGTCCTTGGCTTTTAAGTCATGCAGCATTTCAATCCTGTGCCAATACAACAGAAAATCTAATTATTTGTAGTAATTTACTTTAAACACTCCCAGCTATTAGCATTCACAAACTAGCTATGTTTTGTCTGCCATGTCAAGCATCCTTCAGACTTGGGCAACTGCACTATTAAGAGTTACCATCCTGGGTTGAGTAAGAGATTTAACAACATGTATAAGAGGGCTGTCAGATTTTGCTAGGCTCTGCTATGCAAAATATGGTATTGACATAGCCCCATTTAGCAAGACACCAAAACTTAATGGATTGTTTCACTTGAGCAAAGAGCACATCAACACAGATGGGCAGTGTCAGTACTTACCAATGTTTACATAACATCAGGAAACTACATCACCCTGACTAAAACCTGTTCAAATAATCTCTCTCATCTCATCTTCCCCATCTCATGTGGGGACTGGCTCAGTCCTGTCGATTTTTTCTGCAAAGTGTCCAAATCCAGCAACTTATTTTGAAGGTATTGGTTTAAAGGGGGCCTGTAAGATACAGCCTGTAGCGTATAGCTGCAGGAGTCCTTCAAGTGTTCCAAGGCAAAATACAATTGCTCCAAGGGAGCAAATTCCAGAGCCGGAGCTCTGCCATCTTGCTTATTGCATACATGTGCTTCCCATCATTGGCTCAGCTCCAGTGGCTGCTGCCAAGGGGTAAACCTATGCCCGAAATATCACTTCTCCCCCTTTCTGGGAAATCACACATAATGCAAGGGTTTGGTCGCCGTGTAATGCAAGGTTTGCAGTTGTGGGAGGCCTGGGAACCAGCAGACTGAAGATGGGAGAAGCTCCTTGTAGACTCTCCCACACGCATGCCTGTGTTGCTTTCCTTTCCAAACCTAGCCATTAAACTTCTCTCCCAGGGTAACTATTTTCCTACAATGACAGCATTCCAAAGGCCTAATCCATTGCATAGGCCTGTAAAGCAACACATATAGGACACCATTATTAAACAAAAAAACCTACCAACTTGGTAAATCAGTAAACTTGTCCTTCAAGTCTTAACCTCCCCTTTCAGACTGTACTGCCCACACTAACTTACCCATTACACCCATTTGGCCAGCAGAAATTGCTAATGCTTGGGCTCTCTGCTGCTGCTCAAGGACAGGCAGCAAACCTGCTTTCGAACACCCAAAGGGCATCCCTATGGATACACCTAGGCCTCCAGCCAGGGATCATCCTCTCTTTCCACACTGCCAGTAGCTCTCTGCAGCAGCTGCCCTATGTACAGAGAAGAACACATTATTAAGCCATAGTGTAAATAAATATCAATGCAAAAAGCTCCAGATCAGGCTTAGAATTGACTACATTTGACTCCATTCCAATGCAAGCAGCACAGACAGAATTCAATCATCAGTGCAGTTCAGAGGCAGTACTCAAGTCTTACAAGAGGCATCAGTTTCTCCATCATCCTTTAAAACCATCTACATTGTCAGCCAAATAAATGAGAGTATGCATTACACACCAGAGGGATGGACAAAACAGGTACAAAAATACAGCATGCCATTTCTATTTCACAAAGCTATAAGGCAAGGGCTAATGAACTTGGCACATCGAGGCATTGCAATGTGTTTTTTGGCCTGCAAAGATGACTTTCCTCTAATTAACACTGTTGATAAATAGATGCTCTTAGTACTTGCCTGAGACTGATTTCTAGTTGAGTTCATCTGGAATGTTTCAGTTGCTCTTTTTTGTATTAAAAACTGCTAAAAACAGAAAATCTAAATGTTGTGTTGCAGCTGAGCTCAGTATTGAGCTATTAGCACTGACCAGCCATCTTTAAAACCTTTAACTTTTTTTTTTTTTTTTTTTTTTTTTTTTTTTTTTTTACACACAAATTCTCTGCAAAACTCGAGTATCAGGCTCAGGCCTTTCCCATTTTTAAACCCTGTGTATACCTGCTAGTGATTTATTCAAATAAGGCTGCACAAGCCAACTGGAGAGAACACTGAGAAATCAAGCACTGTGACTGCTTTCATATGCATGAAATTGCCTTAGATTTATGATTAAACAGTTCATTGAAATAGTCACAGAAACCACAGAAAACTGGATCTTCGAAAGAGATGAAAACATTAGGAGCAGTAAAATACAGAGCATCACATTTAGCTGCCTTATTTAAAATTTAAGAACATACCATGTGCCATTTTCAGCTCCCCATTCCCCACTGAAACTTTTCTTCTGCATCAAAAGCGCTTAAAAAGAAAGCACCATCCTAGCTCCAAACAGGGCCATTAGCCCAACACCCCAGTACTGGTGTCCAAGGGAAGTAGCAAGCTGCTCTGCCAAGCAGTAACACAACGTGTGACAGGTGCTCATTACACATGGTCCTTTCCAAACACCTCAAGTCAAACTGGGGGCATGCAGCGGGTCAGAGGCACAGACACCCCGGAACAGGACAGCCATCACTCACAGGGACAACAAGCACACACAGCGCTCTCAATCCAGGGGTGCAAAGCAGGATCAAAGTTAGTTATGCCAATTTTGATTATTTCAACTTAAGCATCTTCCATGTCAACCTGCGACTTCAACTCATTTATCTCTATTCATCTACACTGCAAAATGTTGCAAGCCAGATAAAGTTACATTCTTTTAGATGTCATCACAATTAAGATTAACTGACACCCTAGGCTCCATATTACTTATTTGCTCTGCCGTATTTATTCCTGCATTTTGGTAAGGGTAGATTAAAGCACGAAACTGTTTTATTTGTTTTCACAGGATGGTCAAGTCCTCAACTTCCCAGTTAGAAATAAGGTCTGCATATGCTGTGTACCACGTGCAGCCCACTTGACATTCCCCAAGTGGACTGGTTGCATTGTACATGCACGCAGCTACCATCCAGCCTATGGGCAATAGGTTCAGAGAGAGCAGTCATTGCACATAGTTTTATCAGCTAGTAGCACTAACACCCTTGAAATACTTCAAGTACTTTTCACAGTCAGGCAATGGCAGAAGAAATACAGCATATGCAAAGTCACTGATAACAAGGAAAAGGACAAAGTCCTGAGAGAGGCAGTGGAGCCCGTGCAACTGGTGCTTTCCTAGATACACATCACTCATCCAAGGACATTGCTCTCACCAAAACAATGTCTGCAGGGAAAATTCAGGATAGTTTTGGACTTTGGTAAAGCAGCTTAAAAAAAGCTGTACCCAGTTTCCATCCTTCTTCCTCTTCAAAAGAAACATTGTGTTTCATGAACACCTTGACTTCTAGAAACAGAAATGATATTCTTTCTCATAAAAAAATCCAGTATGACAATATGCTATATACTCCGTTTCATTCCAACTCCCAAGAGACCTGGTGATGTTGGAGGGCAAATTATTTCTTTTGGCTGGACTTGCTTCAAAATTGTGTTGCTTTGTTTTTCTCTTTACAGAATTCATATTGTGTTAATAAAACACTATTGACTCCCTCTGGCAGGCTCTGCATGAAAGCTGTTCTTGCAAACTTCCAGAGTTAAAGTAATCTTGTTTAAAGCCAGTCATAATTGCTTCAATCTCTTTCTTAAGTTTAATACTAAGCACAGAAACATTGCCAATCTGAGCTAGGGTTGGACATTGTGTGAAGGCAGGTTAAGCTGTCCAAAGGCAAGGAATTTGGTAAATGCAAGAGGAATTTGGCCTAACATCTCACAGAGCTACATTCTGCATTTTTGACCTCACCCAAAAGGAAACAGAAAGGTACAAGGAGATCAAAACAGATGAGTTTAATGAGAGTTGAGTGCAGTGTGCCCCTTAATGCAGCAGCCAAGTTCCTCAGACATGGAGCTAGGTCACAAGGGGAGCTCTTTCACTGCGTGAAGACTTGCTCAACACATTCCTGTTACAGTGGGGTTGACATGACTGGGGTCTTCAAAAAAGCATGTAGGCAGGTACCAGCACCACTAAAACCAGAGCAAGTCTAGAGACAGAGTGATTCTGAAAAAGGAGAGCAGCCCTTCTCCTCATGGAGCCACCCACCAAGGAAAATAACTTGCTCCATGGCTCCAGTAAACTCTGAGGCACAGATGAATGCAAAATAGGACAGGGTCTGTAAGTAGTGTAAAACTAGGGAACAAAGCAGGGGGGTGATGTTGGGTGTCAGTACCTATAGGTACCTCCATCAGATGGAGTTTACCATGCTCTACTTCTAAAGCTATCAAAATCTTTCTCAATGAGTACAGGTTAAATTGACTAGACCATGATGTAATTTTTTTTAGGACTAGGTTTGTATGCTTAGTATTTGTGATTATCACTAGACAAAACATGCTGTTCTGTAGGTTCTGAAGGCAAAAAAGAGACTTTCTGGTTCTCAACAAGGCCTGATTCTGACAAGCAGGGTTTTACCACTAACCCACTATGTACAGGTAATTTGATGAATTCCTCACTAATTAAGCAATTCCCAATAGGCATAGCAAGGCCCATGATCATAGAAATACTGTGCACGAGAGACTGCTGTGCAACACAGCATGCCCTGTGCTCCTTGCTGAGGCCATTCCCTCCACAGAAGGCCAAGGACATCCAGCTGTCCTTGGTCTGCTGGGATACACTCCCACTGGTTCTCGAGACCCTCACGGTCACACCAGCAATTCTGCCCAAGATTGTTTCACATTACAGGACTTGAGCCAAAAAGCTACACATCCTTTCAGGAATTTGTTTTTCCTGCCACCTTAATCCTATTTCCATTGCTGTGCCATGGTTGCTAAATTTAATACTCATCTTTCTCTAGGTTTTTCTAAGCTTTCAGCATGGGTTGAATGTTATTAATTCTTACCAAAGACATCAGTTATAGATGTAGAGGTGTAACTGACTTGCAATCAGTTCAATCTGAGCTCCAGGAAAATTTTTGCAAGTCTTTGTGAGGCAGGGTTGCAAAATCCTCAGCAAAACACTGAATGTTGGATTTTGCCAAGTCATTAGACTGAGGGTTTTTTTTGTTTGTTTGTTTTTTTTTAAAGTTTGAGCTAAAGCATTTAATAAAATAAACCTTATATCTCCTTAGCATTATTTATGCTCAGGTGGCCATTAATTTTCATTCAAAACCTCAAATGCTCAGCAGCAGCTTGTAAGGCTATTTTCCCTTGTGTCTGATTCATTAAAAGGTGAAGACTTGCTGCCATTTTAAAGCCAGAGTAGTTTTTGTCAGAATTTTGACATCACCCATAAGCCAAAAAGCCCTTTTCCCTCCTTTTTCCCTCATGGCTTAGCAGGAGGCAGGAGAAACAGAAGCCCTGGCAGCAAAAGCTGATTATGACCCAGGCCTGTCCAAAAGGGAACGGAGATTCCCCCCTTTTCTCCCCTGTACACTATTTACTTACTGTTGTCTTAAAAGAGCAGAAAGAAAAGGAAAATTCTCTTCTTATTACAAAGAATAGTAATTGTTTTACTCAGAGTGGGAACTCAAGAAGCTTAAGAACAACCTTACTGGGTCAGCCAAAGGTCTACCTTTCCTGGCCAGCAGTATTGCATATAATAAAACTATTAGAGAATTACCACATTCCACACTTAGGTCTGCTCCCTCCAACAACCCTTCCCCAATCTTATTTGGCTTTGAAGCTTACTTCTGCCATTTCATATCTGAAGAAAGCACTGGGTACCCCAGAAGACCATCTATTGTTTCTAATTATGGCAGTTACTATAATGAAGGGTATCACCTTTCCCCACAAACCTTTCCTCGGTCCTTCCTCTCCTCAGGAAGGCTTCTCCTTGCACATTGCTGGCCTTGCAGTACTCGATCTTACTCTTAATATTTATCTAGCACAACAAATAGAGGTTCCAACTCTTTGTGAGGACTCGCTCCAAGTCACCCCAGTGAACAACTTCCTAGCATAACTATCACACACAAGCAAACGCTTGGAGGATCAGAACCTTAAATAAAGTGTCAGTTCTCATATGTTTGTGTCCAAACCCATTAAAGATGACGAGGAGCCTGTGGAAATTAATCTTGCTTTATGGGAAATTCTGTATTTGTCTGAGTTATTTATTCTGGAAGTGATTTTCAAGGAGCTAAAGAAAGTACACACACAAAAGGGAAGAAAATGCTGCAGCAAAGACACCTAACATAAATTGAGACAGCTATTTAAGTGGTTTGAGAGAAGCCATATCAGGTGGGGTTTCAGAAATTGGCAAGAGTTAAAAAGCAAAGCAGGGTTTATTTCTTTAAAGAGTTCCCCCCTCAGCGTTTTACTCATTTTATGTGCATAACACTGCTGTCCCTCCACCTACAATGTACAGCCATCATTCATGCCTTTTCTGCACACATCCCACATCCTTTCTTACCCTGAGTTAAGCATTCTTTATCCTCCAAAGAACAATTTTTTATTTTCCTGACAAGGTCTTTTATGCAATTATCTAAAGAAGTCATGGCCAAAAGAAGAGGAACACATGTAAAACCATGCCAGAGAACAGAGTAGCTAGTAACTTGTTGAGTCTATATCAGAAAAAAATGTTTAAGTCAATGGTCTGTTCTCATAAATCAACAGCCATATTTAGTCTTAACTATAACCATCCTTGAGCAACATCAAGTAGAAAGAAAATATGGAAAAATAGACATGCTCCTCAAATGAGGGACAGCAGAGAAGAAGGGAAAGCACCGGATGAGACATATCTAGAGAAACAGAAGAAATCTCATTACATCCTTTTCTTTCTAGGCTGGCAGAGGGAAGGCAGTCTTTTCTCCTCTCCATCTTTGCATGTCTCCCTTATTTTTCCATCTGAGCAGCTCTGGTATAAATTAAGGACTCCCATTCTTTCTGATTAGATGGCTTTTCTGTAAAGCTACTTTCTAAGCCTATGCTATGCTCTCATTGAAAGGATTTTCCTGTTCTCCAGAAAAGGAATGGATTTCCCATATGTCACAGTTTCTAAAGGCCCCATCTCTGCAGTCTTTCAGCAATGTCCTCAGCAGAACAGATGCATTTACTGGTTGCATTAAAGCTGTGGCTCTCACCCAAAGAAAGGTATTTTGCCTACCATGAGCTGTTTTGCAGTCATGACTTGGGTTTGCAACACTGCAAGCAAGGCTCACAAATTTCTATTCAATGGTTGCTTTATTTCACTCCCTCCTCTGTGAATACACACCGGGGAGTAAGTCTCCCCCAGAGACCCATCAGCTGCTTGCCAGCAGACTGGAAAGTAACAGGTTTTGTGGCCCTTGGACTATAAAGGACTCTCAAGGCAACTACTGCTACTGCAGCTTGTATCATATGGTTGAATTTTCTTTGTCCTGCCATTAAGTTTCATAATACTCTGCATCCAGCCCTACAGAGCAGCCATGCTTTCTGGAGGTTTTATTTGTTCATTTAGGCAAACAGTTTTACTAGAACTACATTCTCCCTACGATATCTAATAGTTACAACCAAATTTGCTTCTGCTTTTCTTGCTCTCTTTAACACTTTGTCAGTCCTCTCAGTGAAGCAATCAAGTTGAAAATAAGAGTTGCTTCTTCCAATTCTGGCATTTGCACATTTTTATGAGATGCTGAAAAAGCACAATTGGATTTTTTTTCTTCCTGAAAATGTCAAGATGGTAATAAGTAACAGATTCATTGAGTTTTGATTTGCCACAAAACTAGGTGTTTGACATGTACTGAATCTCTCAAATGTATTATGCTCTCTAATGCTCATTTTATCAAGAGCTTAAGCTTATAAAAGATGCTTTCCCTATCAGCATGCAACCAAATACACAGACTTGCCTGACCACCAGTTTTGTTTTTGAACAGTGTTCCTTTCTTTTTTTTTTGGGGGGGTCGGGGGGGCATCATGCAGCTAGGTTACAGGTACATTTTATTGTGAAATTACTGTAAAACAACTTCAAAATCATTCCATGTTTTTGGAATGATCCACCTAGTTCAAGACATGTTCCCTGGCTTTAAGGTGGGCCATGCCTACAGAAGACAAGAAGCATATCCAGTGGAATGAAGGTATAGAAATACTGTAGGGCTGTTTGCAGATTGCTTGCTAAGCTGCTCATTTTATCCCAATGTTTTGGCATTATCAAAAAATACAGAAGTTTATATGAAACTCAAATTCCAATGCAGTTCAGACCAAAAATAGTATCTAATTACAAGTGCATGAGTTTCAACCCGCTGTGATACCTCTTTGAGCCAAGTGCTGCCCAACAGGCAATGAGGGCAGGAAGTTGAGACTTTTTACCTGGAAGATCAATGGCAGATTTTTCCATATAGTTTTACAGTCCAAATAAACTCCTGGCTTAACCTCTAAACGCAGAGCATGCAGTTTGGCTTTAAGTCCTGCAAATTTTCCTGGCATTACAAGATTGAAGCTGCAGCCATTTAAGCCTAGAACAGAAAGAAGAAAAGCCACAAGGAATTGGGTAGCGAAACAACCTAGGAATAATGCTCTGTGGCCACTGGACAGCAATTGATATGCTAGGCCACAGTACACATGAAAGGAGGAAAGCTAGGAAGGAATAACAAATGTCCCTGCAGAATTAGCATGACCAAAATGCTTGGTAGCTGTCTGCTCACAAGTCACTGATGACCATGGGAACTGACATTCTCCATTGCCCTCAACCAAAAGACCTTGTCCCCAGACAGCCAACTCATTAGTAAATGGGCTGACACCTTTTACAGAGCTATGGGGAAAGCTTGACATTACTTTCTAGTCACCTCTGATTGTTTCTGCAATATAAGTAAATAGCTGCTGCCAGAAGGTGAGATGTACCATATCCCAAACAACTGTACTAACTGAGCAGAAGAAAAATACAGAAAATATAGATTATAAACAACTGGAACCAGTTCCAACTTTAAGACTTCAATAGTGAATTTCCAGAACAATCAGGCATACTCAGCATTTTCAAAGGGCAAATATTTCCATCACCTAGAGTAATAATTTTAAAATAAAGGCAAATGCAAATGCCTAATCTATCACTAAATATATATTGAAAGTTGGCATTGATAGTATTGGACTAATGTTTCATCCATAGCAAATGTTGTCTTTCCTGCCTCCCAGTTACCATAAATAAAGTAGCAACAGCCTTAATAGCAGATTGAGAATTTTGTTGCTGAAGTCAGACTTGTAGCAATATTTAAAATACAATGATGCATTTAATAGAAAAATAAACCGTTTTTCTGTCTGTTCATAAAAGTGAAATATGGCCTACCATTAAATGATCTGGTTTCTTTGGAGTCCAAAAGCCTTTTCTTGCTAGGCTTGAAAAAACACATCTGCAGAGACATCCCTTTGTTCCTGCAGGCTGATTCTGGGAATGCCATGACCAAAACACTGCATCTGCTTGCATATAGAAGCCATAATTGTTGAACATCCAAGTCAGAGTGCCTGCAATAACAGACAAATGTTTGTTTATTCTTTTGTGATTGGTATTACATTAATACTGGAGTTGGGATCCAAACCAGAGACAGGTCTATAGAAACATAGCAGATTCTGTTCCAAGGATGTCAGTCTAAAACTTGAGTTTACTGTTTATCAGCAGAATAGGAAAGTCCCTAAAGGTACCACTTGTTTTCAAAAGCAGAAAATTTTTATGAGTCATGCTGACCTGAGTTATCATCTTCTCCAGGGAGATTTCATTTCATTTAAAGGAAATATTTCCCTCTTATTTGAAAGTAGCAAAAGCATTTTTCTGAAATCTCAGGATTCTTTGGAACAAAAAAAGTCTTACTGAAATAATCAAAAACAGATAATCAAAATGATATAATTCAAAATATCTAGAGGTGAAGGTAGGGGAAGATTCTTATCTATATAATTGAGCTGTAATTATTTCTGTCTTTTAATCTCTCTGAAAGGTCTGGAAACAACATTATTCACATGATCTATGATACCTTAGCACAAAGCCATTCATTATCCCTCCTCAACTTCCAGTTTCAGAGGGTGGAGGCCCTTCTACAACACCACACCTGGAATTTGTAGATCAAAAACAGATTTTTTTTTTTCCTCCAAATCATTCATGTTAAAAGAAGAGAAAAAGCCTTGGATACTGAAAGCAGAGCTATAAATTAACACTGTAAATCAAGACTGTAGGCTGTGAAGGGTCCTACAGTCCCATGCTTCAACTGCCACTTCAGTTACCAGAGCAGTAACCTCTGGGAGATGGTCAGAGCAGGCAGCTGAGCCAAAACCTCAAGTATCCCAAGATTCAGAGCTTGTGTTAGTGACCAAGCTCCTCCTAGCTTCAGCAGCACTGCAGCTTCAACATGTTTCCACACACCTTTTCCTAGAGTGAATCAAGCTTTCCCCTAAGAACTTTCAGTATTTGATGAGCCACACAAGAGATCCAAGTTGTTAACTGCTTTAATGAAGTTACAGGGGCCCCAAGACACCCACAATAATGAAAAAGTCTGAGGACAGTTCTCTACACTTTAAAATAGAAGAGAAGGGTGTGCTCCCCTACCCTCTAAAACCTTTTCTCAATTCAGTGAAAAATTTGGCATTTTAGTTTTCCATCATTTGTTTCTTACACAGGAACATCATTGGCAAGTTTCCTGACTATCCTACTGAAGAAGCAGGAGGTTCGGCAGCTACTTTTTCTCAAAAAACACCAGATCAGGTATTGTCACAATCGAATATATAAAAGGGTAATGGGATTAATGAGATTGGAAAAATAACCACAAAACATGTGCATTTTTAAGTACCAATTGTTTATAAAAATAGCCCACAACACTACAGGAATGCTATGTTTACAGAGCCTTTTGCTAGGACTGAAAGGACCATCTTCTGGGGTAAACTGCAAAGCACATATACCAAAAATCGCTCCTATTCCAAAATTTGTTCCATGTTTAGAGCATGCAGCTGCCTAATCACATGTGAGGATGCTCAGACACACAGGTTATTCACCAATAAGTGTCTGCAATGCAGCTAACAGCAATAGGCTCACTACAGAACCATGTGGTCAGACTGGTTCTAGCTACTACTGGAAATTAATATCAAACAATTTAACCCTAAAGACCCTTGGTTTAACTACACAAAGCTACAAAATTCAGTTCATCTCAGAGGATGAAATTGGTTCCAAGGCATCTGCACACATTACCAGCACAGTCCACCATTAATTAGGTTATTTGAACCAGAAAAGTTACTTATGCAGGTGAGCCTAAGCCTTGATTTAGTGCCAGGGACCCATTAACCCAGTTGAACAAGGGGCAAGTTCAAGTGAAGGAAGCATCTTAGTTGATCTTGTTTATCTTTTATCATCTTAGTTTATCTTTTTGCAATGATCTGTTGTTTTTCTTGGTAAACATTCTTTTCTGGTTTCTCCAGCTAAAGAAAAAAATCTGATAATCTCTTCCTGTGATCTGGCTGTCACAGGGAACATGCAATTGAGTCCAGTTGAAGCACTAAATGCAGCAGTTGGCACTCAGTCATTTCCACCCCCTACAATGATTAACAGGATGAGTCTGTTGAGGGAAAAGGAACACAAAGCCCTGCACACAGAAGCAGGATTAGGCCCAAATGAACCAGGCCTGATAGCTACTAGAGGGCTAGAAAAACTGAACAGTCACAAACTGACCTCTATAATCCTTATAAAGTCCCCCTGTTGAGACAGTCTTGCATTCATTAGCTGCTTGCAGCTGATGACCTAATACAAGTATAATAAAACAGCATTTTGGATTCAGTCCTTCCCAGAATCATAGGGAAGAGCCCAGGGCATTCCAGCAGGATGTACGTGGTTTGGGGAGATGTAAATACAGACTAGCCTAGCATAAAGCACAGAACTCTAACCATTAATTCCTTTGCTTGGAAAAATACACAAGAAAACTGCTACAAATAGCTCTCCGTGCCTCCCAGACCTGAACTCAGGGTATACTCCTGGTTTTAGCCTGGTTCTGTGTACGCTGAGGTCAGCCCTGCAGGTCTCTGCCTCTAAGTTGCTCCGTTGTTCCCTGCCAGACTGAGCGAAGGGGATCAGCCCATTAAGTTTTCAGCCTCTAAAGCAGAAACACATGCCCGAGTCAAGAGGGCTTTGTTGGCTGTTCTAAGCAGCAGGGGAGCTGCCCAGCAGGTATGGCTTATTACTGAAGGCAGCTTCAGGGGACATGATGCTAATTAGACCTGCCAACAACACGAATAAACAATTCAGAAAGAAAATGTGACAAGAAATTACACCAAGCAAAACTGGATATGGTGGTAGATTCCGGAGCAATATTTTCCCTGTCCTAAATCCAGCTTTGAATTCCCGCCTTCAGCTATTTTTCTGCCTTTCCTGAGCATCTGCTTTCTCTTTCCATAAAAAACAAAGGAAGTCTGAAGCCTAGAGAGATTGTTTTACTGCCTTTTTCCCCCTCTCATAAAAGAAAAATACCTGGAAAAATATACACCTACTTTCCCAGCCAGTTTTCACTGGAAATTATCTGATTCCAAAGAGTTTCCTGGACCTCTTTCTTTTCTTTCCATTAAACCAGTATAAGAGCAGAATGCCTTTCACTTACTCTTAACAGATACTCAGAGTGAGGTTGGCAGAAAAAGAAATTCAATATGTTCATGATTGTACCTGAGTGTTAGATAAGTAAAATATTTTTCATCTGAGTCATCCTGCATATTAAAAATCCCAAAGGCAACTGGTTTTGCTTCACTCTGGTCTATTAGGCAACATAGTAAATTAAATCCTGGCCCCATTGAAGTTAATGGAAGCTTTGCCCTTGACTTTGGTGGAAACTACATGTCACCTCTTGTATATATTACCTTTTGTGAATGGGTTGGTTACTCTCAAGCTAAACTCCATGAAAAATCAGGACAGAACTGTATTGAAAAAGTGAGCATTTTATAAGACTTAGGTAAAGACACTTTGGGGAAAATAAAATACAAAATTAATCACTTCACGAACCATTGCTGCATTATTATACTTTCTATATTTCTTTATTCTTTGACAACTCTGACCTTACTTGACTTTGTAATGCAGCTGGCCTTCTGCACAAACTGCTTCCATGACATTTTGCAAATACTTTTCAAAAGCATGCCAAAGAGATCCTGTCACAAAGTATTCAGCTATTGGAAAAATACATACTGTCTCTTGACTGACCAGAAACTGTTGTCCTCTGCTTCTTCACATACTGCTCAAGAGAAATTTAAGATTTTCTGAGAAAACAGTATCATCTCACTGCATCTGCTCCAGATGTCTATTCCTAATGGCTTTGTGTTTTGCTCCAAAAATAATCAGATGGGGCAATCTCTAACATTGTCTTTTTACTGCTGCCAACAAAATTATGATTTGCTTCTGTAGTTCATTAAGTCTCATCACTCTGAAAACAAGCCAAAAGAGTTGCCACTTAGCATGTACATTCCCCCTCTCTCCACCCTCTCCCTGATTTCCAACCTTCAGTAGCTTATCAGAAAGAAACATTTGCTCATTGAGAAACAGGCTAAATTAATATATGGCTGTTGCTGTGCAGACACATGCTCCAGATCTTCACTTAGCCCTCTTAAAATCCTATACCACAAATTTATTCATTATTACCATCAGCTTAATATCCCTATGAATCCCAGGAATCAATTTGTGAATGCAGTGCAAGAGACCTCTTGCAGTTACTTAATATTTAATATTCCCCACTATTTCCCAAGTATACAGTAAAATATTATGCAGGTACTGCACTATTCACACACATTCCCATTTTACATTACTCACCAAATAAATGCCTCAGGAATAGCTTTAAAAAGTCGGACTTATTCAAAAGTGGAGTTGTATTGACTATTCAGAATTCTGCAAACACATCTTTATCCTGAGGAGTCATACACCAGCATAGCACCTTTCGGGAGATAGGTACAGTTATGATGGATGCATTCATCTCCATGGAACACTTTCCCACAGCCAAGTCATTCAGCAAACTCCTAGTTCAGAGGGTCTCTGCTGCCACCTGAACATTAAGGCTTGCATCTCTGAGCTGAAATCAGTAGGCTAAGTGGTAGGTCTAAAGTTAGACAGTATCAAAAAGCCCTTTTGCCTCTCCTACTCTCTTCACTAGATACCCACAGCAAGCCAAGCTAGCATATTTTTCATAAACATGTTTAACAGACTAATATTTTGACATGTTTGCCAGAAAACAGGCAGAAGAATGATCAAATGTTACACTGATGAGTTAAAACACATTTGGGCAACATCTGCCAAAGACAAAAGCATTTATTAACTGAATGCATGACAGACTATTAAAACCAACTAAGATCCTGAAAGTCTCCATGAAGCTATGAAATCCTGCTCATCATTTTCAGGCCATTCCTGCAACAGAGATCACAGAGTATTTATCCTAACTTAAGTTTTCCATATAGGAGCATATCTGAATGTTAACACTATTCAGAAATGATCTTCCAAGAGAAGAAATATTAAAGCTACACAAAAGGATATACCTATCAGACAAATCCAAACCACTATTCCCCTCTACTAGCTCAATAGGACAGAGTCCCAAGAATACCATAATTAATGAAGAGGTCTCCTCTTACTTGAAAAATTAAGAACAGCTTAGAGAAATAGCCATCTTGTAGAAAGAGTTAGTATTAAAAAGAGTTGTCATTAAGTATCCTAAAGCTGGAGAGGTTGTGGGAAGGAGCACGTTTACCACATCTACATGATATACTAGGAACACAAACAGATAGCTCAATACGTTACTCTTGGACATAGGGACATGGCATTTCCTCCTGCCTCAAACACTCCATACAGCTTAGGAACTAATTATAGCCCTTCTTGTTGAAAGAGTAGATGTGGTAAATGTTAAACATTGCATAGATTTTATTTTAAAGTGCTTGGGACCATGTGTGCACCTATGTCCAAGGGCAAGCTATTCTTGTTGAGATTAAGATTTTTTATTCCAAGTCCCCTTTCTCTGCTAAGGGGCCTACCACAATCCACACTCCCGGGTAGCAAGGAAGAAGAGTTTTTCTTAATATCTGCCTCAAGTGGTCACACCTCATCTGTTTACCACAGTTTTTGCAATAGCCCCAGGAGCCAAGACAGACACAGGATGTCAACTTTTTGGGAAGAATCTATTTTGAAATCGTTGTGCACTTAAAGTGCATACAGGCATGTTTTCTTGGAGCAGTAGCTTTGTTTCTCATTTCAAAAGTTTCTCCCTGAAGATTACTCAAAGTTTCTAGGAGCAGCAGGCTATGTGCTTAAGTGTGTATGTTCAAAATGTTTTTAGGGACAGATTATCAAGGTTTGAAAGTGTCCTGAATTCATTCTATGACTACTTTCCATTTATGCCCCCACTGCTAATAAAGGCAAGTCCAGCCAGCTTTTCTTACAAGGAATGAGGAAGTGCTTATTCTCAAAAGAGATACCTCAAGTATGTGCCTGACAGAGCCAACAGTAGGTTTCCTAAGAAAAGTGTTTGAGGAACACAGAACATCAAGTGGATCCTACTGACAGCTGGAGGATGTTCAGATACTTGGCTTAAACACCAGCAACAGGCATTTCCTTCCATAGTCTTCACGTGCTTTTCATGGCCCTACCTTTCCCCAAGTGAATTGCAACAGCTTAACTACAAAAGTTTGGAAACAAACTAATGTATGAATAAAGAAGTAATTTGGCTCTAATGGAAGGAGGTCAGAGAAAAGTCTTTCCAGCCTCACAAGGAAAAGTTACTGAAGAAAAGTCACCACTAGGTCCACAGAACTCATTCAACAGGACCGGGAAAAAAAGAAAAAAAAGGCAGACTAAAATCCATCCACTCTTAACCTATGCACATTCTCTTCCTCAACATTAAGAGTTTTCTAAGTGCTTTCAGCCTCATTCAAAAAGAGGCAACTTGGCAAAAAAAAAAAGTAGTCTAAAATAATTTAGGAAGACAGCTACTTTTTTCCTGTGAAGTTTTCTTCAGGAGAAAAAAAGGTACTGTACTGTGGGTGAATTGCATAGGATCTCATACTAACCTTTGCTTGTCCTTTCCTTTATTTCTCCTTCTTTTGTCAGATTCTTCAGGCATCTCCTTGTAGCAAGAGGTGAAATTGTTCTGTGTGTAAGAGTGCAAATCATTCAAGGTTAGATATGCAGCCCACTTCACACCATGTCCCAGTCCTCTGCAATTACAGAGCTGCTTAGAGCAGAGGTGAAAATAGAGCTGGAGAAGCTGCCCTGAAGGAATATTGAAGGAAAAGGGTGTCTAGCAGGGAAAAAGAAAGATTATCTTGTTCCATCATTCTCTTTTGGGAGGCAAAGAGCCACTCCAGAGAAGTCCACAAGCTGTCAGCATTGCCAACTATACGGCTTTACTTGAGTTCGAGAACTGCTTGGCACCGCAGCCTCCAAGCAAGTCCAGGAAGGAGATGGTGGAGGTTTTAGTCACATCTACACCATCTCTAGCCTCAAACACTCTGCACAGGTGGTTAGACTTGACTACTACTATCACTGTACATTTCCCTCTCCCTGCAAAGCTGTGAGAGATTGTGTCCCTACAGTAAGCAAGCATGTGAGCACAGCAAAATGACCTTTACCTTTATCTGCCTTTTAAGCTCATGCCTCTACTTGATAATCCTTAAGCCACAACACCTTCAGTGGGCATCCAGCAGGCTTGTCTAGTTCCCCATCACACATGGCCATACTCCGCTTGCTCTGGGCTTGCTTTACTGTCCAGCAGCCAGGCTGTGCCAGAGGGTAGGTCCTTCTGAGTGCAGAAGCTCATGGCAGAACAAGGCACTTGGCCTTCATTGCCCTACAGGTGTTTACCACTTGCATAGCTAATCTCAGTTCTACTCATCTCTTATCCTATTGAGTTTAGGACAGTAGCACAGCTCACACCACACAAGTGGTTCTGAACAGGAAAACTCATTTGTGTCACCTTACTAAACTGATCAAAAACAGAAGAATATGGACAGTTGAACAGCCCAGCTCAGTTATAACAAGTTCATTAGAACAGAAAGTGTCCAACCCTCCTCAGTACCATATTACCTGCATAAAAAGATGAAAGTTGTTCTTCCAGTCCAAGTCTGGATACACTTGATATATTGCCAGCAGAACTCAAACACTGCCTAAAATTAAAACCTTTTGCAGATTGAATGCATATTTACAGGAATCCTGCTGGATAGGCCCCCTCCTGAGATGCTGCAAATGGTTAGTTACCCTGTGGTAGGTGGGCAGAGCAGAGGTTGGACGTAGAGGTTACCAGATTGGATTTCTGGAAGGGTACAGATGCTTTGGTACAGGATACACTTTGTGTAGCTCTGCTGGTTTTGAATACAACAGGCCTGCTGGGACATTAAAAATGGATTTTGAACTCTAGTCAATCTATTAATCTATCCAGGAGAATGAAATGCTTCACTGCTTATCACCGCAAGATATGGCTGAATGGTGCTTGGGGTTTAAATTACCATATTTAATTAAATGTAAGATACTGAAATGCTTGGGGAAATCCACTAATGAAACTTTGCTGACTGCAAAGTATAGGCCTTGTCATTTTCCCCTTCCTTCCACTATCCAATCTTTAATGCATTAAAACATTCTTTAGAAAACAAATATTTTTACTGCTACAAAAATATTAGTCTTAACCTTGAGAACCTTCTAGTTTGTGCTTTTTTTACATTATGGTCATTCCTAAAAGTCCATTAATACATTTCAATTGCCACAGATTGTTTTACATGTACCAGTAGATGATCAAATAATTCATCACTGGACAGGGTAGCACAAGTGAAGGTGCCTGGAAACAAAAAAATGGTAGGAAAAGCAAGTTGCACCCTCTGCTTGTTTTCTAGCAGTAAAGCATTAGCAGCCAAGAGCAAAACTGATAAACTCATATCGTTCCACCCATAAAAGCATTAGCAGCCAAGAGCAAAACTGAAACTCGCATCGCTCCACCCATAGCAGTTACTACAGGTTTGCAAGGACACAAATACTAGTCTCCCTATGTGTATCTCTATCCCATGCTTCTCATCCCCTAGAACAATTTCAGTCTTCAGCCAAATATTGAAATTAAACATGCCTTAAGGCAGCCTCAAAAATCCATCTCTATAAAAATCAATCTGCCTTAAAAACACTAAGACAAATTCATAGTCCAAGTCCAGGAGGGGGTTTTTAGTTGTATGTCATTAGGATATTGCGCTTCTGGGTGGTTTCAGGAATTGCTCTTACAGAGTAAGAGCCCTGGCAGCTTGGGACAGAGAGAAATCACCTCTTTCCCAATGATGCATTGCCCTAGTCAGCACCTCGCTAGCACTCCCCAGCAGGACTGCTCTCAGCATAGCTGAGCAGCCTCCCTGTGATGGTTCAGGCTGCTATGAAATTGTCCCCTCCCATGCCTGAGATGGGCCAAAAACAGATTTGTCAGCTCTTGGGTACAACTCAAGGTCTCCTTTCCCACTCCCCCTCTTACCTCAAAGGCAGTTGCAGAGGATGAGGGTCACAGCAGCTGCAAAAAACCTGCCCATTTACCAATTGCTTGCGAGTGCCACACACCATAGGAAGAGCCTTTGGAGTTACCTTGGTCATTATCTGAATGACACAGGAAAAGGCAGTTGGTCAGTACTTAGCCAGACAGCCACCAACCAGCAAACCACATGTTGGAAAGCTGAAAGTAAAAGCAAAGCTACATGGCACTTCAGGACTCGCACAGCACCCACCTAACACCTCATCTACAAAAACATGGACCAGCCCTTCACATTCTTCTTTGTCTATTCCAGGTTGATGAAGAACTGACTGCCAAAGAAGAGGCTGCTTTACAGAAAAAGCCCAAAAAGGACAAAGAAAAAGAAAAAGGAAAAGGGAAGGAAAAAAAGAATGAAGAGAAACAGAAAACAGAAAAGAAAGTTAAAGTAAGGTTTCCTGCACTAAGAACGATTAGCAGTTTGTCAAAGAACCAAAGTCATGCATGGGCAGAGACTCAGTTTACATTAGACTAGTCACCAAGGCTATAGGCTTGTATTCAGAAGAAGAGTTCTCAGGCTAATTCCTCTCAGACTAAGGAACTTGGAATTTTACATTTGTCTTATTAGGAAAAGGGAGTTTACATAGCAGTAACTCAGTGTACTCCCTGGGGAAGGGGTAATGCAGGTAGACAGCTGGAGACAGATGAGAGGAAAAACTCTGTAGGTTCCAAGTCTGCAGTTTCAGAGAACTGATGCTTTTTGTGCAAAGCAGTAGCTATCTCTTTAGCTGGGCATTTCCACTTTTAATGTAGGGTACAGAGAAGTTAGTTCAGCACACAAGAACTAGGAAAAAAAAAGAATGCTGTTTTTATTACTCATCTCAGTTTGCTTGCATTTCAAACTAATTAGGTACATTTTGCTAAAGGCCACCTGCTTGATACTACAAGCCAATATTTTGCAATCCTGTAAACATTTTCAGTTCAGGTTCTTTGGATGGGAACTCCCTTTTGCCTCAAGGCACAGGGACATCATCTGAGCCTGAGCTGCTGCTCTGTGCGATGTACTCCCTGACGTCTGATACAGCATGCCTGTCATTTTCCAAAGGGTGTGCTTTTAAATTATTTCAGGAGAAACTTAAGAGGAAAACACCTGGCAAACAGCAGCCAGAGGGTAATGAAATTGTTCCACTGCAACATTCAAAAATAGGCTCTGTAACAAAAGGTAGGGACTTTTGCTGAAGCAGTAGCTGTTTCTTTGCTTTTGCTTTAAAGCAAAATAATTTTAATGTTTTAAGAAAATAGCTTATGAATTGGTAAGATTTATGAATTTTAAGTGTTATTAATCTCTCACTGAGATGAGAAGGAGGAATTTTCTGAGAAAAGTTTACTTTCTCCTTGCAAATTTTACACAAATCAAACTGTAAACTCTAACTACAGAACAATCACCAAAAATGCTATCTTGAGACAACATCCAATCTAATTCAGATGGAGATAAAGCATTACCTTACAAGTCAGAGAGTGTTTGCATCATCTGGCAAAGATGTCACATTCAGATAGTGAAGCTGCCTTCTTTGCAGCGATGTTTCAAGCTTCAGGTTTCTGAATTTTTATCTTCTTTGGCCTCCCCCACACAAACATGCCCATGGAGCCACGGGAGCAGCACACAGACACGTACTTCCCCAGCCCTAATAGCCCGATGTCCCAGTGCCAGCTAGGAAGGGCAGTGGCTGGTCCCGCACACACGGTCCTTCAGGGAACCCGAAAAATTGATTTCTGCTCATGCACATCTTCAAGCATCAGTGAAAGCATCAGACCCCAAGCACTGGAAGGGGGATCGCAGGTGCCACCTCATTGTCACATGGTGAGAGCTGAGCCCATCTCAGGGGGCCACAGCACAGGGTACAATGCCTGCAGCCCTGAGCCCAGTCACACTGATGCTGGATCATCCCCCATGCTGCTGGCAACAAGTCCTGGCACAGAGTCCAGCTCTGTGTGACCCTTTGGCACTGCAACCCCCTACGCCTGCACAAACACTGCAGAGCTCTGGGCAAAAGCGTAGATAAAATGCATGTACAAAAGCAGTTTGCTTAGAAAAAGCTTTTGAAATTACAGTCTTTAAAGAATATTGCCACTCACAGCTGTAGAATCCTGTACCTTCTCATAAGCCAGGTTCAAGTGGAAAGCATTTACCCAGGGGTCCTCTACTAGCTTTCCAAAGCTTTTCCTTTATGGTCTGCCCTTCCCCATGCAGCTGGCCCAAAACAAAGCCCTGTGATGCCTCTGGACTTGCAGCATAGGCAAGGGAAAAGGCTGCTACAGACACCTCAAACTAAGCCAAAGCAAGAGGCTAATGTTCAGACATGCTCAAAACACCAAATCCATCCTCATTTTCCAAAGGCAGATGGCAAACTTGTTCATCTGCTTAAAAACATGACTTAAAAACACAAGATGCATGCAATCCCTCACTGTTTTTCATCTTTTACTAGATAAGAACCAATTCAATACCAAAAAATGAATCACACTGCCCTCAAAGCCTCAGAAAGGTGGTTTCAAATATGTGGAAAAATAAAACACAATATAGAGCTCTGGGACTATATAACTTGATGTCATTCTTGTCTCTTCAGCCATCACAAGTCTTGACAAGTAAAACTCAGAGCCAC
This sequence comes from Tinamus guttatus, assembly GCF_000705375.1. The sequence goes on along the minus strand of NW_010582422.1, from coordinate 191,429 downwards.
TATCAGGTTCTCTATGGTTCATTGAAAAAGAACAAAGGGAACATTCTTCCAAAGGTTATAGCTCTGATGGGGAAAAATAGTGGCTAAGACCAGTTGAGGAGGAGTTGGAAAGGCTCTAACAGCAGGACTCTTATTAAAATATGTATAGGCTATAAGTCATAGTGATGCAGTCAGGGAAAAAAAATTCTTACTTTGAGTTCTTTAAGAAAACAGAAGTTTGATCCCAGAAGGAAATTTAAGCATTTCTGACGCCTGATAGCAATCTTAAAACACATATTTAATATCAAAGTAATTTCATTTTCTTCTCTGCAAGGTGTTGATCTGATCTCCCATTGGGCACCCAAGGAGAAAAAAAGAAAACTTCAGCACTGTATGATCCCTCTAACAGCAGAGCACAAGTTAGACCAGCCTGACCTGTTCTGCACAGTAACACGCTGCAACCCGCCTCGCTCACAGGCCAGGAGCAAGGCAGCACAATCCCAAATTTCATCCCGCAATATTCAGTAGTGAGATGCATTTTGCCCTAAGTGAAATCCATCACCAAAATCTCCATAGCAAAAGTGCAGAACAAAATCAGTTTAGAATATTGCCTGGTGTAGAATGAGAATTCTTTGGCACAAGTCAGACTTTGAAAAGATTCAGAAACAGTAAAAACATTTATTCCTTTATATGTACTTAAATTGAAGAACGCACTGATGGCTCAAGGGTGCTTTAGAAGAGAATAAGCAGGGAATCCGTCATCTGAATGTAGAAAAATACATCAACTGACATCACGTAACTTCAAAAGGAAAAAAAATCTTTACATTGGCTCTTATTCTATTAAGAAAGGCAAGAGGGGATAGGAGAGCAGGATTCTGCAACTGGTCCTTGGACACAGAAAGGTTTTGAACAAAGTCAATGAACCTGACACAGCAATATTACCTGCAGAGTATAAAATCATTGAAACCAGTAGTTAAAATGATTTATTGGCTTATTTTTTTAAAATAAAAGAAATGTGAATGTTCTTTATGATGTTCAGTAGCTAAAAATGAGTAACTCCCATTTTTGGACCTCTGCTTTTTTTAAATAATTAAAAATCTTCAGTCTCCCTTACAACAGTGTATTTTATCATTTTCTGACAAGTACATGTCATTGAAAAGTGCTAAAAGCAATACAGCAGATTTGGATTGTGCCTGCTGCAAGAAGCCCAGGTACAAATCGAAGTCCCAGAAACAGAGAAAACCGGAAATATATCAGAACAACAGAGAATGAGATCCACGTGTTCAATCTGTAGGCACTTGCTTTACCAAACTGATTCTTGACCTATGAATTACACTCCTGAATCTTCCAAATGCATCTGTAGACTTTACGGTGGGAGAAAGAAATGCATTTAGGTTTGCATGTTTATGGCCAAACTATAATTACTGTAACACAATTTTAAATGGACATTTAATAGTTCACATGACCCGGCTGCAGTGGTATCCGCCAGTAGCAGGCATGCTAGGGCATCCAGTTACAAGGACATACAGCAGGATTTTCTGACAGGGAGGGAAGGGAGAAAAGTTACTTCAGGGAATGATCCTTACTGATAGTGAGAGCTGTACAGACTGCACATTCATTAAAGCCTTAAACAACTTGTGTTATCTTGCACAAATCCAAGTTCACCTCCTCCCCAGGGATCTAATTATCCACTAATAGCTATAAACTTGCTAAATTTTAAGTGCTTATGATTGACTAAGTATAAAACTTCTGATAATCTTCTGACAAGTTTTTTTTTTTCTTTTCTCTCAGAAATACTGAGTCAGTGAAATCAAAATGTTTCAGGAGCATGTCCATGTCAGTTACTTCAGACAGGAAAATGTCAAAATATTTTGTTAAAGTTGAAACAAGATACTTCGTTTTGCAAAAAATACTAAGATCAGTATTCTTCTTCCTGATTACAGATAAGAAGTTTCAGCAGTTTGGAATTACCCACAGGTTGGGGATTCCTTGTTTCTTCTTTCCCTCCCCCACACCTTTTCCACCACTTAGGAATAACAACTGAAAAATGTAGCCAGATAACTTGATTGGCACTTTGGAAATCTCCCACTTGCATTAATCAAGTTCAGTTAAGCACACATTTCCAATTCTTGCAACCTCAGTAGATTAACTGGTAAATTGACCCTCACTTCTCTGAAGGAAATAAGACTTTCCTATAACCTGCTAGGATAAAAACATGATTTAACAGCTTACTGCATGGTATGAGGAAGCAGTTTCTTACTCTTGTAAATGATTTAAAGAAACTCAAATCATGACATTTTGTATACTTACAAAGCCTCCTCATACTAAAAATCTGATTGTTTCTCACCCTCTGATTTAGGGAGAAGAGGAAGGCTGGAAAATGGCTCCCAGTAATTTCCTGCCAGTAATGGAGGAAGGAAGCATTCAATACAACGGTCAGTAGAAAGCAAACAATTACAACTGGAATGCTCTTCTGATTCAGCTTAACTATAATGTCTTTCCTATAAAGTCAAAATACCAATTGCTGAAAGCATCAACACTACAGAAGCACATTAGATAAAGCAGAGTTTGTGATGGGATTTTCAGTACCTCACATCTTCCTGGAAAGTCTCTGTAAAATAACTGGGCTAACCATGCAGGAAGACACAGCTCTAAGTAAAAGTGGCCAAACTAGACCCAAGCGCTTTAGTGTACACAGAGAAGCTTTATTATCACTTTTGTCACCTTCAGAAAATCCAAATGGCAAATAATTCAGACGCAGTGCACTATACAGCAGGTTTCAGCCTCAGTATTTGCCTGCTCCTGTAGTTCTTTATCCTGTTTTTATCATTCATGGAACATGTCCCTTGAGTTTTTCCATCTACACTGCAACTAGTGAGATTATTTTTACATCATTTAATAAAGGATTTTTTTTAAACAAAGGTGGCATGGGAAGTGCTGCTGGACTTTGAATCTACTTTTCTCAAAGTATATGCAACTTAACAGATGTAAGTGACTTTCATAGCTAGGAGACTACCTGTTTTTTTATTTTGAACAATAAAAAGGCAGATTTTATTCAATCAAAGCATTTTTGTTAAAGGATATTCTGCTCCTTCCATTTTCTCTTCCCTCCCTTTATACCTGATGCCTCTTTCTCCATCTCTTAACTGCTTATCTTGAACATGCACCCTATAGACACACAAGTGAGGCAGCAGGTCCTTGTGCTGGGCACAGAAGAGAAAGGGAATGGACAGCCTGACCCATGAACAGCATGATAGGCCTCCAAGGGTCAGACAAGCACAAATTAAAGTTCTCAAAGTGCATCTCAGTCAAAGATCAAAACTTTCAAGCTTCTCTTTCATTATTTCATGCACATTTTATCCTCAAGCCATTATTTTTCAAAACATCTTTTCTTCCCCCTACTCTGGAGAATTACTAATTTGCTAAAATTCCTCATCGGAAAATCTCCTTTATTCCCTCCTGCTAAAAAATCACTGGCATCAAGTCTTCTGCCTAATTTGGATTGGCTGAAGGGAAAGAAGTTCACAACTGACTTTCCAAATTTACACCAGCACAATTTTGCCTGACCTCTGCCTTCTAACAAGCACATTTCTCTTACATGCTCTAACTCAGAGAAGCTAGGCAGTCAAAGGGAGACTCTTGCTCGAGTGCTACATCAGAACCCTGCTGAATTCAGCAAGAGCCCTACATAAGGGAGCAAGTATAGGTGATACTGAGCCTTAACTCATTACTATTATTACATCCATGCTTTCCTGTATGCTCAGGGACTAAATGGCATCTTACTGCCAAGAAGAGCAGCACTGAGACTGCAGCATCTAAGTCCTCAATAAAATGCTGAACTGTGAAAGTCATTTCTTCATGTTCAAGCAGGTCCCTTGTCCATGTTGTGGAAAACGCATTTGGTTATAGTCCCCCACATAAGGGCTTTAAACAATGCTTTCCAACATGGGCATGGATATGACCAAATAGAAGCACTGTGGGTGTTGACAGTTTGAGAAAAGGAGATGCCCAAATTCCACAGCTAACTCGGGCAATAATAAAGTTACAAGAAGATAGGGGACATTTCTTAGCCCAAACTGTAACTGAATGCTACAGTTTATGTACTGCCATACCAACAAAACACATTCTTTATGGCTTGCCAGCATATAATGGAGGATTACTCATGAAGTTAAGGGGTGAATTAGGGCTCTCAGCTTTCATGAACAGCCCACCAAGCCAAGGACAATTCAGGGCAGTTACTATCTGTCCATGGAGCCTGGTTCTTCACTCAGCCCTCAGAATTGCATGCCCAAAGCCAGCACGAATACCTTAGCTACATCCCAACAGCGCTTGCAGGAGCAACACATTTGGTAGGTTAGGTCACACATGGGCACAAGCCTGTGGTGGTGGAAAAGCTCCAGGACATCAGCCAGACTTCAGCACTGCTGCTCATCTCCAGCTTACCCCACAGGAGCCAGCAGCTGGAGCCACAGCTCCAAGGACACAATAGGAAGCACCATCTGTACAGAGCACAACCAGAAACCCTCGGAGTGCAAAGAGCCCCTCTGCCAGCTTCTAATAGCAACAGTTGCCTTAAGCACAGCTAGAGTTTAATAGTTTAGCTAAGCTTAACAGTTTCTTTTCCTCGTAATTGCCCAAGTCTGTTTGACCCATGGTTATTTTTAGCAAAATTAATTCCTCCAAGCAGCACAGCGCCCTACCCTCATTCGCCATCGCTGAGTCTTTTACTGCAGGACAGTGTCTAACCAGTCACCACCACCCATTTGTCACAGTCCTACCTGGTGGCTGTTCAGAAGTATTGTATTCTTTATCCACTATGGACAAGGTTTAGTTTTTCAAGGCACCAGGAAACCAACCTAGAACAACTTTAGCCATAAAAGCTTAATGATTTTCTTATACTGTAATTTACTGCATTTATTTTTGTAGCAGAATTATCTTGAAAGTGTTTTGTTATTGTTGGGATTTGAGGGCTTTTTAACATTGGGGTCATTTTTCCATTCTTATGTAGAAATTGGTCAATTCTTATCAGTCTGCATAGAAGTTTAGCTTTTATACTGCATAATCTAGAAAACTGGAGCTGGGTTATGCAAAGTTTATATCAGGTACCTCTACACTGGAAGCATTTATAGGCTCTTATGAGCATTACTAAAATTTACTCAAGTGATAGCTGTTAAAGGAACAATTTGGTTTTCTGAATTCTGTCCCCCTCAACTAAATCATCCCATCCTCACATCATTAGCTTAGTTCTTACATTACTTAAACCTTTTCAGAGATGCAGGTCAGTTTTCACAAAGCTCTGAACATTTTAGTTCCAGACCCATCCCCCTCCTCAATATCTTTTTCCTCCACCAAGCTAAAACTCAATTTAGCTGAACCTCGTGAAGACTTTTGGTCTCCCAAAACCATATTTGGCAGTTTTACTACTTGCTAAACTACATTTGCCAAGCCCTAAAACACTCATTTTATATACTGTTGTTGGAAAGAACCAGTCTCTGTGCAGGCCACATCAAACTTTTACACAGGAATAGCAGGAGTTTATGTGGAGCAAATGTAAGCAGTCTGAGTCATCACCTCACAGTCCTCATGGTTTTTACCTTTGCAAAACCCCTGTGAGGCTGCAAAGCACTAGTTCCTCCATTATACAGATGGCCAGGTGACATTTATTACTTGCTCAGTTAGCAGATACTTGAGTTGGAACTTGAGTTCGACCCAAACTGTAAGATGCAGTAATACTGCATGTTTTTATCTGCATCAAAAGATTCAACCTCCTGGCAACAGGGCTTGAAAGTGGTCATGTTAAGAAAAGCCTCAGGCTTCAGCTAAGATTACTCCAATTATTAGTCATAGGCTGCTCTCTGATATTCCAAGATACTGGAATTACTTACTAGCCTGCAGAGCAAAAACTATTGTGCCCAAAGGGCTGGTGTTTACAGTCCCATTAGATTGCTCTGCCTTTTGGATTCTCAGCTAGAACACTACATGTAGTCCAGAGATAATCATGCACTATTTTAAAAGAGCTAATTTAAATTGCTCTATGCACACAGAAATAGTTCCCATAACTGGATGACCCTGTCTGCAACAAAACACCAGGCTCTTTTGACTGGCCAGTGAAAGCCTAACATCCTTAGCCTCCTGACCTTACTTTAAAAGTAACTGTCAGATATACAAAACGTTTCCAAGAACAACATAGCAGCTAACACCTAGGAGTTATTGATCTCCCTTCTAAAATTAGGGACCTCTAACCTAGTGGCTAATAAAGCACTCTGAACTCATTGCCAGGTAATATCAAAGGCTGTGGCCTGAGCTCTGTGAGGATTATCACTGGTTTGTCTGCAGTGGGTATTAACCAGTAATCCATTAACAAAATGACAACAAACAATTATGGAAAAATAAAATAAATAAAAATCTATGGACACCTCCATAAAAAATAAATACCTTAAACCTAGGACTCCTGTGAAAACAGAGCCCTTTTAACCTGTTGACCCAGCCAAGAAAGTGTTTAAAAATTCACATTATTTCCATGTAATATCCCCTTTCCCCAAGGCTTAAATTCCAAAGTAGTAACCCTGGAGGAGTTACCTTCCAGTGAGGGCAAATCAGCTTTCCTTCTTGAAATATTATGCAGCATCTGTCAGGCCATTTGATGGCCCAGGAGTAATTTAAAGCAATTAGCATCTATACCTTTGAGTTTCTTTCCTTATGGCCAAAAAGGTACTGTCCTCTTACATCACTACCACTTTTAGCTATGAAATTAAGACTACTCACCTGCAAAAACTATTCCCTATGTGTAAAGCCACAAATACTCTGCACGTAATTGGAGTCTGAAAAAACTCTTAGAGGATGAAGGTAGCAGCCAGTATTGTATTAACTGGACTAAAACTTGAATGATCTCCTATGGGTACTGTGAAAATCTTTCTGAATTTATAGTGCCTTAGAAACAGCAGTGGGCACACAAAGTATATCCTGTACAAAACAGCTTCATAAAGGAGCCTATGTCTTAAAGTAGAAAGCTGTCATTTTAAATCATCTGGAAATTGAATTAGCACATACTGCTGGAGATTGACTGTCATTAGAGATACTATCAGGGCTTGAAATGCAGAGAAATGAAAGATATGAATTGTCCTTTTAAATTAGCTCCAAAAATGTAAAAGGAAAGGCGTTTCCATTTAAAAGGTACCTTTTGCTAATAGCAGTGAATTCAGACAGAGCTTGCCAGACTTCATTCACTTTTCTTTCTAAAGTACAAAATACAGCTTGCCTCAGAAAAAAATTGAACCTCAGGATCATCTAGTATGTTATCACAAACAGGACTTTTTGATCACCAGCTTGCCCTGTTCCAGGACTTGAATCTCCTTTTACTCATCTTCTATACATTTAATGCTAACAGATAAAGACACTGTATCAGATAGGCAACGTGTGTTTTTCAGGAAAGACTCCACTGCCTCAATTACCATCAGGCTTAAAACTCTCCAGATACCATTAAAACTCAGCATGGCTCTACATCACTCATGGGTTGGATACAGCTTATTGCTGACAGACTTGCTGTCCCCCTCGCATCCCATTTCCATGTTCAGTGCAGTCCTTTACATATATCCCAGTGCTCCTGGCCCATATTTTGGGTTCATGTGAATTATGATAAAGGCTAACTTCTTTCACAGGTTTAAATGTTAGCTTTCAGCAGCTGAAAATCCTCTTTCAATCCACATTAGATAACTGATTAGGAGAAAAAAAGGGAAGCTCCCCATTTTAAATGGCACCTTTTAGTCACCAAGGCAACTGTACACCATCCAGGAGACATTCAGGACAGGAACCATTTTTGGCACTTCATGGTAAAGATTTAAGCACAATCTTGTCAGACTGTGGCAGGACACAGACACAACAGTTCAGCCTATACCATACTATTTACTCTTGCAGGTGAGCAACACTTCCAGGCTTTCAGCTTCACAACCAGGAAATGACAACATTGATATCTCATTATTATCCTCTTGAAATCCAATACCAATTTACAGCTGAAGGCCAAAAAGAAAATGTTAACCTCAAGATTTACAGATCCTAGCAAAAAAGGGTTCTAAACTTGCTAAGGGGTCCCTAGGGCCTGCTACTTTCATGTTGCTAATAATTTAATAAAAGCTGCCTGAAACTACCTATTTTTTGCCTCCTGAAGCAGTTGGAGAAACCAATGACTTCTGTGACTTTTCTCCTCTTCTTTCTATCTTTTGGATAACAGCCGTTTGGAATAACAGAGATGAGGGATGGAATTTCCTCCAGGAGCGTGACCCAGAACTGATCAAACAGGAGAAGCGGGAAGAAGTGGAGAAGGAGATCAGAGTGCAGGTGTGCTTACAGTGCTAGGAGGACACTAATAACGTACATTGCCTCTCTATATTCCTCTGTGGCTGTAAGAACTGGCCCCAGCATAGACCTTACCTCCTTCCAGAGTCTCTATCTGTTCTTTAATGCTTGTTTAGCTGAACATTTGTCTGAGGTGCTGTGGCAGAACAGAAGACTTCGATAAAGATGCAGCTGTGTTTGTCTGGGTAGGTTGATGAAGTGATGCGACAGGAAGTGAAGAATCTCAAACTGGTTGTGGACAAGGAGCAGAGCGATGAGCAAAAAAAAGGGAAGAAAAGTGAAAAGGTAAGAGCAGCAATTTGCAAGGTGAAACTCCATTCTTCCTTATCCATATGTGCAGGGATCAGCAAAGCCTAGTTTCTCAGACACCTGTAATCAAAAGGCCTGCCCTAGATATGTACTGAATCTGAAGCCAGAAGTATCTAACATCTATTCATCTACAAGCTTTTTCAGGGCCCTCTTAGCTCATATTAACCTTTGTAAGTATTAAGACATGTTGAGCTATTTTGAATATAAAATTTTACAAGATAGATAAGAGATTTCCAATCAAACAAGAAAACTCAAGCAGTCCCTCTCTTTATGAAGGTGACTGGTTCATATTAATAGAAAGTCACCCAAGGAAGACATATCCAGGTGACAGCAAGTTTTCCCAGTTACTGTTTTCCCTTCTAAACGAGGACTCCTTAATACCCTTCCAATTTGTACAACAAAAATTCTGAGAGATCACCAGTAACTTTTGAAAGTCTTGGGGAAATCATTAATTTGTCTATAACACATAATAGATATGCAGCCAAGTACACGTTAACTATGTCACTACTTGCTATTGAAGGGTTTGGGAACCTGTGGTGAAGCCAAGTTAACTTAGGTATATGAAATCAGCAGCATAGATTTAATGTGTTACCCACTGAAACACAGCACATGTCATGTTCACATCTAGTTTCACAGCATTACAATATACACAAATTCCACAGCTTGTGGTTCTCTGAATTCCTTACCTAAGCGTTTAAGCTGTAAATCATGTCAGTATAAAATAACTCAAAGCTTACAGACCCTACCATTCAATCAGCAGTTCTACTTAAAATGCTCAGGGCAAAGAGCCAACCCTAATCTCACATTGTATCTCATTTCTGTAATCCTTTTTGCATGCAAATGCTTGCTTTTGCAGTACTTGTACTCAAATTGTGTCTAAAAACGTTCCTTCACCTGACAGAGGTGCAAGGGCAATTTAATAATGCAAGGACTGAAGTGACTTTGAAAACTGATACCAATTGGATTTCTGAATCGCTTTCAAAAATAGTAAGACTTAAGATTCCCAGCTAAAACACTGCAGCAGACCTCCCATGTGCTAACTTGGTCATTCTAGATCAGCTGGTCGAAGCTCTGCTTTGGGATGTCACATGGAATTTCAAAGCTTAATGTCAGCTTTTTCTTCAATATGTTGAGATGGTTTGATGGCTGTTCGACTTTTGTTTCCCCATGTTGTGCCAGTAACCTGAAAGGTGGGAGGCTTGGAGGGAAGAAATGCTTATTAAGCAGTGTTATCAGTTCCCAAACAATTATCTCTTAGAAAAAAAAATCATCTATTTTGAGGTGGGTAATTGAATCATACTCAGTTTTTAGCCAAAACATGTTTCAGATGCAAAACTAATTGAAAAAAGTTTTTCCAAAGAGCACTGGCAAAGGCTTTTCTAATATTTGTGCAAATATCTCAGCCCATAAACCAACACAGTGCATGCATACCTACTCCCATCAACATCAGGTCTGCTTTATGGAAGTCTAGGCTACGTAACAAGCATAAACAAGAAAAACTTTGCAAGCAGTTTATTCACTTGCTATTTAACAACAATTCTCTTTTTACAAGGCTTCTACCACCACATTTTGGGACCCATAGTCTCCTTCTAAACTATGCAGTGTCAAACAGTTGTGTCCTTTGATTCTCATCATACATGTGAACACATCTATAGCTGTGTTTAAAGCATTTCCCCACCCAAAGGGATACCCTGCAAACCAAACAGCACCCTCCAGAGGATTCAGCATTCTTCAGAGAATACCTTTCTGTGCTCTCCATCAACAGGGAATGGATGACAGGAGTAACCTCTAAGAGAGCTTTTAGAAAACAGTTTCCTTTCCTGTCTAGGCAGAGCTGCCTCATTTCACCATCTCTTCTGTTGTTCCACAGAAAAGGATTTCTTTTTTTTTGTTTGTTTTGTTTTGCTTTTTTGCAAGAAGATAGCACAGTAGGACTAGGGCTTCTCTGTTGTCAGGGTAGTCTCTATGTCAGGGTGTGCATTCTCTGCCTTCGAGAGCATGTTGGGATAAGTAGTGTAGCTTCCGAATAAATTGTCAGGTACACATTTAAAAAAAAAATCTGCCTGTCCCTCAGGAAATAATTCAAGTATGAAGGCTTTTTCAGTCGTCCCCTTCATGAGGAATTCAACACAGGCATTTTGGAGTTGGACTCCCCCACAGTCAGTGTTTCAGCTGGCTCAAGCCTTAATTAAACAAAGTCGAATAGCTGTAGCCATACTTGATGCCACTCCTTTATTTCAAGGCAATACACTTTCTAAGGCTAAGCTTTGTCACAGACTTCCAAACATTCAGATACCACTGAACACTAAAACTTGCGTTTACCCCTATCAAACTCCTCTTTCCACCCCTGAAGATAAACAGTCCATTTAACACTTTCAGGAGAAAAAAAAAAATGAGCTTAGGTAGAAGGGTAAGTTGTTCTTCTCATTACTAATAGGTCTCCAAATCATTAGGCTCTTGTGGAAATAAACCAGTCAGGTCCAAGATGCAGTGAGTCACCTCACTGCCCTTTGAAGCCCAAACCACCTGCTTCTGGACTGGAAGCCTCTCACCATAAGTTATCCTCCTTCAGATGGAGATACAGAGCATGCTGGGTTCTCAACAGGGAAGGTGCCACAGCCTTGGAGAAAGGATGAGGATACAACAGAAGCACAGCAGTTCAGCTTTCTTGTGCAAATTGCTTTTCCTTCATTATGCATAGCAGCAGGTGAAAAGAAAACTGATCATCTGCCAGCCATGGATCAGCAAGCTAGGATTATAAGCACCTGTGTAAAGGGAGTCTGAAAAAAGATTTGAGATGAGTGGCTCCCAATGAGAGATATGACATTGATGTCTATGAAGGCCGGAAGGGAGTTGTCAGGAGGTCTAATTCCCCACACCCAGCCTAGAGTCTGTTACAAAGCACCTGAAAGGAAAAAGCTTTTCAGCAGTAACTGGTTTATGACTCAGTGGCATCCCTGTGCCAACAAACTTTCTTTTAGCAAAATGTTCTTCTCTTGAGTCCATGCCTTGCAGCTGACAGATCAAGCCTAATTTAAAGTAGCAGAACCCAGCTACTTTACAGGCAGTCACTTCAGATGTGCCAGGTCCCCTAGTCCTGGTGGTCAGTGAACTTTGCAGCCAAACACACCAGCACAGACTTGGCTTTTTTAAATGAGCTCTCTGTAGTCACTAAGATGGAAGTTACATTTGAGGGTTTATCAGGGTGTTTTAGCTTAGCCCATTGCGATGCTCTTCCTACTGTCCTCCTCTAAGAGCTTGCTTCGGATCCAGCTCCCGGTACAGCCCCTAAGTGAACACACCCATGCATACACAAGCCTCAGAGAAAAGCATAGGGGTCATGGGAACCTACATCAGCTGCTTCCTAAATAGGGCTTGCTAGCATCTCCCCAAGAATTAAAACATCACTATTAGATACTGCCAGGCAGAACTAAAGCACCTCGGAGCAGGGAAGCTGTAGCAATGGCTCACAACAACAGTTTGGACATTCTACAGACTTAAGAGCAAAGCTGCAGTGGATAAGGCCAAAAAATGGGAGACTTAAGTAGTTATGATATGAAATAAGAGCTTGGTGCACAGTTTTGGCTGCACCAGAAGTGAAGACAGACTGGGTTTGAGGACAATGATTCACAATCCCTGTTGGATTTATCTGCAGCTGCTGAAGAGATTACCACCCAGAGCTCTCAGCCCACTGTGGGGGCCGTAACCTCTTCAGATGCTGCAGCTAAATCCAAGAGGGATCACAGATTAGATCCCCATACTCAGCAAAGGCTTAATAGTCAGTGGAACACCTTGGTAATAAGGACCTTTTCCAGCGCAATTATCAGAGGCTCCTCAGCCTTAGACTTGCTGGGAAAGATTTCTCAGTGCAAATGCACACACACTGACTAGTGCGGCATGGATGAGGGAGGAACAGGCCACATGAACCAGCACTGTGGAAACTATGGTTCCCTGCTGCCTTTCTTCTCTATAAATCTGCACTTGCTGAGCCCCCCAGGTAGGCATGATCCAAGGAATCTCCTCAAACACTTCCTATGCTCCTTCTTACACAATGCCTGTAAGCAGTAAGATAGCTAAAGACAGCTCCCAAGCCAAGCATGAGGCAGATCCTGCCACTCAGCATGGGGCAGTCAACCTCCTCTCAAGAGACTTCTCCTGCCCTCTCTGAAAGCAGAGATGCTCTGCTCTTGAATCCGGCTTTAAGTCTATCCCATGTTCACTCTTAGCAACATCCGAGCTACCCCAAACACTTTAATGGGACCACACATAAAGAAAAGCTGCCACCCTGAGCATGGAGATGATGTTCTGTCATCTGCCAACTGATAACTACAGTTCACTACAGTGACATGTCCAAGCAGAAAGTAACTGTGGAGATGGATGGCTACATAAGCTAGACCGACATTTCAGAGACAGAAACAAGGTTTTCATTATAAGAATAGGCATGTTTACATTCATTAAACACTATCATTTTCTGAATAAAAGCAGTTCCCAATAAGACATATTGGAGGAAAGCGAATATCTACAATTTTTATTTATCCTTATCACATCTTAGGGTTGGTCCCATTTCCCATAAATGTTGATACTAATTAGAAAAGCATATTTTTCCCCTTGCACAGTGCATTTTTGTTTTGATCTTGAGTTGCTTTATTGGTGAAGCTGCCTTGAGGACAAAACAGTTGGCCAGTAAATTCAGCATGTTTAATATCTTTGTATGGGTAGAAATGAGCTTTTCTTCACAGTCAAACCCCATGATATGCAATTTCTAGCTTGTTGAAGAAAAGCTAAAGAAAAAGCTAGAGAAGATTAGAAAAAACCTCTGACAGCTTCTACATTTCCTCATTTGCTAAAGCTGCATGGCATATGCTTTGGTCTTCCCCATCCTTTGCCCTAAGGAGAACACCACTTGCACTCTTCCAAGGAATTTTTGCTACCAAGCTTGTTAATGCAAAGAAACCTGAGGTGTAGTTCTGCAGAAAGTCATTTGCATTTGTCTAATCCAAAAATTTTAAAATATTACCTTTTCCAGTTAGCCATATAGCTCTGGGTTTCATTAAATTACATTTGCCTCTAGGTAATTTCTGTTGCATTGTAAATGGTTACAGGTTTACAGGATCCAACCAGAGATTGCTCACATTATAGCTGTCCTAGAAAACTCACGACATTTCTGATTCTTACTGAACCATTCCAGGAAAAACTTGATTCACACGAATAGATAGGACTTGCCCCCACCCCAGCATAATCTCTAGAGCTCTACGGAATTATTCATTAGAACAAGCAATTCCCAGGAAAGGGAACAAGCTGTTGGAAAAAAAATTCTTGATGAACTAAGTATTTAAGCACATGCCTAAATTTAATCCATTGACAAAGTCCCTATGTTTAAATGTTATATGAGTAGTTCTACTGAAGGCATACCAAAGTGCTTTGCAGAACCCAAGTGTGGACACCAGTATTGAACATTAACATAATGGTGTATGGATTAATGATACCATCTCTTCTAATTATCCCTAACCATGAAATGAAGGAGCCTGACATAAATGATTCATGTCTGTCTTATGCTTGCCATGTTTCTTCCAAGATGTGAAGAAACTAATCGCAACAGCTCTCCCATAGTGTAAGAGCAGCTCTTCTGACCTCGTCAAGCTTCATCCCCAAGGCATTAGAAAAGAGAAAGCAGAATGGATATCTAACAGCTAGGAGGCAAACCAGAGGCTTAAGAGGATTGGATTCAGTTCCTAATCCAGCTGTGAGCACCATGCATAACCTCAGGGAAGCTGCTTATGTATTTTAACCCACTGACAGAACGTGTTTTGCCTTTCCCATGCTTCAGTGAACCATCTCTAAATGGGGACTTCTCCTATGCACTGAGACACAGGACTTCCTCCCCTCAGGGCATTCGGGGTTATGATTTTTCCGTTTGGATTCTTCAGTGGTGAAGATATTAGGAAAACACTAAAATGTTTACTAGCCGGCCTTCCTCACTTCATATTCAGATATACAGCTACACTAAAACCATTAATTCCTGCCTGTTCTTATGATCCTCAGAAAAGAGAGAAGACTGGAAAAAAAAAGTTCAGGATTGACAGAGATCTGACTCCAAACAGGTAAAGACTGCACTGGTGTCCCTGAGCCATCATAGATTGCACCCTCTTTAGTTGCTACACTGTCAAGCCTTTCTTTTTTTTTTTTAAACTATAAAAGGACAGTTTCAACTTTTTTAGTTTTCCTGGCATCAGGAGCCCTACAATAAGTAAACTGCCTTCAACAGCAACTATAAACATGCAAAAGCCTAAGAAAACCAAACCACAGCACATGCCACGAGTGAAAAACGTATTGGCATTCCCAGTGATTACTGCCACCTCCTCTGCTCCCTTCTCCCCCATCCACATCAGCTGACCATTTCAGAGCATCACACATTAAAGGGCAACAAAACACTGCTTTAATGATATACAGCAGAGATTTTACTGCCTTCAGCAATACTTATTTCGCAACACACCATAACAGCCAGTCTCCATTGACTTCAGTGGGGTTAACTACCATAGGTGAAGCTAAACACATGCAGCATTTTGACAGGATTAGGATTTTGGCCCAGTTTATCTCCCTTTCCAACCCTCAGCAGGTACAGAAGCACCCAGTTTCACTGACTCAAATTTTCTATCTGAAGTCAGAGAAGGGAAACTGCAGGTGGTCTCCTTATTGTACAAATCAGCCTTTTATCTGCGGTAAAATGTGTATACTGTATAAAAATCAGTCTTATTTATCAATACAAATTTGGCAAACCTGACAGTCTCTTGAGTAACCTTGCTCATTTAAATAACCTTATTTGAAGGATTTGAGAGCATTTCTTCATGCAACAGTTTTCAGTGATCTCATGAAACATTCACTGATAATCCAGCCCTTTCACCTGTGCACACAATACAGACAGTGCTGAGGGCTGCTGACCCAGCAGCAGCATAGGGCAGGATAGTGAGCTCCCAAGGGAACAGGATTGGAGAACAACATGACCAGCAGCCCACTCGAGCACTGCAGGAGAAAGGGCATGGGGTTTGCACCACAGTCTGTTTAAGACACACAGGGAGACCTGGACTAGCTCATTTGGTCCTATCACTGCACAGATCAGTGAACAAGCTGTAACTTGGCTTAAAGCTGAAAACCTCACCAAGCAAATATTTAAAGTAAACATATCATGGATTAAAACAGAGCATGACCTGTCCTACCAGAGGAGTGCTAAAGTCTGTTTATATTCTGTGCTTTTAAAATTACTCTTAAACATACCTACTTCTTATATGTAATCTTATTAAAACACACAGACATTATAGAATACACTTTCTTTTGGTAGCTGGAATTTCTTTGGCATTTCGGGTCCTCGATTTGTTACCACCCAGCTGAGCAGAGAAGGAGAAAGCACTTCACAGATAGCCAAGAGGAGTTCAGATTCATCTCTTACCATGGTGGAGGTATCACAGGGAGTTTAGTGAATAGTGGAGACCAATCACATTGTACTTAGAGGAGACTCAAGGCATCTATCATTAAGCTTGCACAGTAAAAGTAATACGGGAAATACAGAAGTCATGCTCCCAGCAGAAATGCTAGGTTAGTTTCATTCTACCTTCTGCTCATTTTAAAATATATGAACAAAATCACTGGCAACAAAAGCAAGAATCAGAGTGGCAAAATCAACATTGTTGAAGGTGTGTTAAGCTATGTTTCCTTATCACTACTGCTATATTAATTGTGCCTCTAAAACAGCATAAACAATTTTCCAGCTGAAATGGAATGTCTGCAATTCTAAAGTTATATATTTGATTTTAGTAGCAACCTGAGAGCTACTGTTAAATATTTTACTGTAGCAATGCCATGAAGTCTCAGATAGGATTGGTGGCAGAAAGAAATAAAGCACTCAAACTGGGACATTTGGAGAGATAGCGTGCAAAAGTGTAAACTGCAAAAAACCTAGAAAGGTTATTGCTCACCCTAGCAATATAGCAAGGACTTTAAGTAGGATTGTTCATTTTGTCAAGTCACTGAAGCAATATTAATCTGTAGCTCCCGCTACCATATACTGTCATTGAAAGTAGATGAGATAGACTAAAGGGGAACATCACAGCGATACGATTGGACTAAGTGTGGTAAAAAGCTTTCCTCAAACTTCCTCTGGCCAGCTGGCCCAGGCAGTACAATAGATGGGGTACTGGTTGCTCCAGTTGAGTCATTCTAAGTATGTTCTAATGAGATGAGGCTCAGGCTATTGCAAACAGGAAGAATTCCTGCAAATTCCAGGAAGTAGTAATGAATTACTACTAATTGCAGTGCTAAGTGAGTAAGTATAGTGATGATAGCAATCCTATTTTATATAATTTAAAAAATAATTTCCCAGTCATTGTTATTAATGAATGGTTCCATTACACAAGTCATAATTGATCTGGCATCACCTGGAAATGGGTAATGAAATCATTGCAAGAGGGAGCCATGGGTGTGCAAGATAGTAAAGGATTTCTTGCCATGATGCAGAAAGAGGTACTTATTGATTATATATTGATGGAGCTAATCACTAACCTTAAATATATTTTAAGGTTGCAAAATATAAAGCAGTGAAGGTATAAATAACCAAGTTAGTTTTTTGTTGGAGGACTGACTTTCTACTCAGTTCCCTAGAGTTTCTGAGTTGTCTCTTGTCTATAGGACCATCGATTCTCTGTACAAAGAGCTAGCGGAACGAGGATTACTAATAAAAGCCAAGACAGTGAATCTCTGCGATTATGTTGGTAAAGTATGCGTTTAACATACCATGAAATGTTTAATATAACAAATCTGCAGCCAGTCGGTGTTCACTAACCCATACTTCCAGTCAAGAATGAGACAGAATTATGGTACTTGCAGGACTCTCCATCTGAACTTCAAAAGCCATGTGCACAAGTAAATCTGGTAAGGGTGCTTGGTGCCTTTCATTTCTCCTGTTGAAGCCAGGGGCTCTTTGCAGAACTGGGTGCTCAGCTCCAAGCACTTGTGTCTGGAAGTCATGAATGTTTTGCGATGTCACAAGTTGCTCCTAGACACGCAGCCAGGTCACCTTTTAAGCAGCACTGGCAGGCACTAGAAAGGCACATGTCTAAATCAGGGAGTTATACCCCATCCCAGGAAATGGAATAAACCATCTTTAGCATATGGTCTTTCAGCAGACAGGACTCCCCCCTTACCTCCAACTTCACTGCCAATGAACATCAGGCAGCACTTTGAGGCATGTCTGGTGCTCAGTCTGAATAAGATGCAGCCTCTTTCTCAATTTTGTAGTCCTGCTCCTCAACTCCTCTTGCCATAGCATGCACACAGCAGAGCCATGCTTCACATGGAACAAATCTTGCAGACTCCACAGGGTTTTGACACCACGTTCAACAGCATTTGGTGATGTGAAGTAAAGTCACAGTAATCCACAGGACACCAAAAGGACCCCCCAGCCTCGACTGTTTCTTAGACCACTATTATTTGAACTTGCAGATGTCCAGAGCCTACACCAACACTGGCTATTGATACCATACGTAAGAGCCAGAAAAGCAGGAATTTTTCATGTCATCTCCAAATGTCATGTTTCTATAAACTCTTAAAAGCAACATTTATTGGCTGTAGGGACTTCACCCACTCTAGTGAAGACTAAATCAGCTAGTATCCCATTCATTTTATGCTCATTAAAGAGCAGTAAAGTACAGTAATGGAAGCTTTTCATTATTACTTGATTTACCCAACCATTACCATCTGTTCTTCTCAAGGTTGCTTCTGACCAGACATTCCCAGCCACAGATACTTTGAAAAAAATCTTCATCCATGGATAATTAAAAGCTGGGAACCATTTGTTCCCAGCCACAGATACTTTGAAAAAAAACTATCTTCATCCATGGATAATTAACAGCTGGGAACCATTTCAGAGCCTTGTAACACTAAATGTTGGATTATCTTTTCAAAAAGGACAAAGCTGTGAATATGTCCAACTTGGAAAGAGTCTTTGGACCCCCTTCCCTTGACCCTGAAGTTTGGGGTCTGGCTCCATCACAGCATAGCACAACACTGGAGCTGCTCCAAGGTCCATTAACAATATTCTCTTAGCAGAAGAAAATGCCCAGCACAGAAATGCAAAGAATAGCAATGCCCACGTGGTTGCCTACCCCTCACACCAGTGCCCCTTTGCCCACGTCCAAGCTGACCCATCCAGAGTGGATGGCCAGAAAGCAGCGCAGACTGTCAAAGGCAGCTCTTCCTCACACTGAACTCACACTTCTTGAGTTGCCAGAACAAGATGGAGAAGGTATTCAGAGCTTTGGATATGAACCCAGCTTTTTTTTCCCCCCAAATTAATATCAAGCCAAAAGCCTCCCCTTTAAGATTCCAAGGACACAGAGCTTGCAGAAAAATACCTTCTCATCTGGTCCACTGTTACAAGGCTGAAGCCCAAGTAAGGTCACTAACTCACTCCATTCCCCGGAAAAGGACGAAGGGTGGAACTGCACCGAGGAAAGGTGCAGAAATGGCCCTCTGACAAACCGACATCACTAAAGTAATTTTCTTGGTGACCTTATCTAAATTAGTCAGTGAATATCCACTATGATTTATGTTCAGTTGCAATTAAATCCTTTGATGCCTTCTAATTAAATCTCTGAAGATTAATTCCTACCCAGTTCTTTTGATTTCTCCTTAAAGATAAAACCTGAAATGAATTTTATTCTCCAAATAGGAGGGGGTAGTTGCACCAGGCCTTGCCCATTCTTATGCCCCAAAATACAACTTGGTCTCAGCCATCACTACTTTACTCCTGTTCCAGAGATTTCTGCTTTCAAGTTCACCAGCAATATTCACCACCATTACGTGCAATTTTTGCTACATTTGCCCTGCACAGATACTTCCTGTGAGCCTTCCTTACGGTTATTTCTTTTTTATCTCGTCTTGTAGAAAGACTTTGTCAGCACAGCAGTGTGATTATGGCTCTTTAACAAGCTCTGAGACAAGACTGGTTCACTCTGCTGGTCTGTGCATTTTAGTTTCCTTGGGTCTGGGGGAGAGGGGAAATGTTTAAACAGAAAAGGTGAACAGCAAAGTAAAAATCACCCAAATTAAATGAAACATCTAGCATGCAGTGAGAAGTTGATAGAGAATGCTGTCAGGGAAAAGGCTTTTTAAAATGTTTTCTCCTCTTTTGAAATACTTTTGAAAGAGCATGGTTCACTGGAATTCCAGACCTGCAAAATCCCAAATCTAGAAGTCTTTTGCCAGCAGTGTGATTTATGGTGCTACTAATAATTCTTCTCCAAGAGTTATCTTTAAAAGGTTATTCAAGACTTAATGCTCTGCTTAATACCTTCCACAAGCAGGGCAAAGTCCACAGCATGCTTAAACTTTTCCTTTGCAGTTCACATTTCAGATTTCTTTTAGCCCACATTCAAAGCCAGCATTGCCCTGTTTGCTTCCCTGTCCCTTGACAGTACAGGCTTTGCCAGGAGTACATTAAATTGGGATTCTCTCATAGCTTTTCATTCTTTGCCTCACGCACTTTGTCACAGTGCAGCATCACATTTAAGCCTCCTCCTTCCTCCCTGCAGGCGAGTACAGCTACCTGGGGACTGCGCTTCGTCAGGCAGATGTGGAGCCAATGCCCTCCCTCTCCGACGTCAGGCAGCTAATAGCACTGTATGGAATATTGCCATTAGGTAAGAGCACAGCAGAAATTACTAGCAGGCAGAATACAACAGCTTTGCTTCCCCTCAGTAACATGCATTTTTACTGGCTTTGGCAGCACTTGATTAATCGTAATCTAAAGCATTTTGCAGTATAATTGTTTTTCAATTAAGCACCCTAAGTGAGGACCATATCATTTTAATAGTGCATAAACGAGCTTGCACATGCTATTGTCAGGTAGTGCATTGCCATGCCATCCCTGCTTGCATGTTAACAGTTTGTGAATGACAGCACATAAAGGAAATCACTTGGGAAAAATAATAGCTGAAACAAGCTCCACTGATCAAAATTAATCAAGTTAAGGGGAGGGCTAAGGTTGCAATTTACCTTTTACAGGCTGGCTAATGTTACTCAGTACTAAACAATGCAGTCATTTAAGGAATTAGTCTGGATAGATTTCCACATTTGAGAGCACTTCTAAATGTCCTTGCAGTTTGCAATGCCAGACTTAACTGCTATCTAACACAGTCCTGCTGGACAATGTTCTTTGCTTACCATGTAAAACCTATCCTGGTTTTTTTTCCACCTGGGAATGACATGAAGCCAAAGTCAAGGGCTTCAGTGCTGATGCTTTGCTAGGCTACTTTTCCATTCACAATTGGACTTGGGGGAAGATTGTAACCAGGTAGATCCTTCCCCAGCCTGTGCCATTGCTCGTCCCTTCTGTAAGGGGATATGAGTGATTTATTTGCCTCCCATTCAGGCAAATGGAGCAAAGAACCCAGAACCTGTTCTTCCCACCCCTTCACACACCTCCTGGAAAGGAAAGCGCCTGGGCTATCCTGCACAGCCACGCTCTGCAGCCCCCTTCCCACCAAAGGGGCCTCGCTGTGCCATGGAGCCCAGGCCTCTGCCTGCTCGCCAGGGCTGCACCTGGGCTTCATGCAGGGAGACTTCACTCAAAGGGCTCCTTCAGCCCCACCTGAAGAGGCAGCTTCACCACCCTCAGAGCAGCACTCCCAGGCAAGCAGAGGTGGAGTTTCCTCACACTCAAACTCTTCTCAGCTCATCTCAGGCAAGCCCCGAGGGGCTTGCTGCAAGTTTAAACACAGTCAAAGAGTTCAGCAGTTATCCCCATCTGCCCCGACCACAGTGTGGTATTTCATATATCAGATAAATCCTCTAAGGTTGTTTTAACACCATCTAATCTAGTGAAATCAAGCCCCAAGACACCCCCCAAGGCAGGAGGAAAGGGCCCATAAATTTTCTACCATTTATGAATTTGACAAAAAACTAGGGAGAAGAGACCCCAGACTAGTTAAACAAACAGAGTATATTTGCAAAAGCAGTTTGAAAAATGCCTTTGAGTAAAAAAAATATTGCCTGAGCCAGAGAGTCACAGAAATAGTTTCACCTTTTGGGTGTGTGTTATGGATGACATTTTACCTAATTGATCTCAGAACTAGTTAATCATTATATAATTGTATACATGTAAAAGTTTCTCCTCAAAATACTCACCTGATGGCAGAGAAAGTTTCAGCCTAAAAGACACAGCAGAAATTATAAGCAGCTGAAAGGAAAAATAATAGTAGAAGGTATACTTCATTTTTAACCACAAAGGAGTCTGCTGTTCCCCTCATAATAAATCTGCATGTAATAGTAATGGATTGGTATGAAATGACCAAATATTAATAAAGCCTGGGTGGCTGACAACTTCACTATATCCTGCACAGTGCTGAAATAACAGCATTTGTCTTACTACACAGCCCCTTGCCATTTATCTGGAACATTAAACCATTAGGACACAGGCAGCTTGATTGGAATTGTTTTTCAATATCCTTGTTGCCCAACTGTCCTCCTTTAGCCCCCCACTCCACCCACACTTTTCTTTACCTGTAGAGCTATTAAGAGTGAGAGCTGCTTCTACCCTTTATGTGGGCAAGGAGCTTCCACAAGATAGGCCATAGATTCCCTCAGCAGGTGTTACCACTTGGGCTCCTTTACCCCACTGTGCCCCTTATCTGACAGGCACTGGTCTAAAACCAGCAGAAGCAGATATACACACAGCTCTTCCAAGCTGACTTTGAAACAACCACTGTGCCCAGAGATGTTTCAAGCATCAAGACAGTGATTTTCCTGGACCATTAGAAGATGTGGATCAAGCATTTGACCCTTGCCGCTACTTCCATATCTGAGGTTTTCCTTTGCCAAGGCTTTACTGTAAGATTGCTCTAAAATACCTGAGTCGGTGACAGAGCCACAGGGAAGACACATCTATCACCCTCTACCACCTAAATCTCTCAGGAGCCCTGTTTTCACAACTCAGGCTTTTCTACTAGCCTTTCCAAGACAGAGCAGGCAGATTTTCTTACAGCCCTCAAGGAATGTATGTGGAGCAGTCAGACAAATTTAGAAGTACTGAGCAGCCCTCCCTGCTGACAGAGCAAGTGAAGCACTGCAACCCTGGCATTGGCCAAGTGCAGAAAAGGATCCCCCTCCTTCCCCAGCACCGATGGGTCACAGCTGCACCACAGCATGCAGCTGCCATATAGTATTTGCTCCTCAGCAGGTGAGCTGAAACCACACTCAGCAGGTACAGCTAGGGCTGGGGGAGAGCTATCAGCACTGAAGGGTTTTGGAGAGCGAGGGGCAAGTGGTCAGAATTGCTCATGCTCACAGGACAATAAGAACAGTCTTGAGGGAAAAGCACCCAAAGAAAGCAAGGTGCAGACCTCCCTTGTTCCTCTGAAAAGGAGGAAGCTGGAAAGTGTCATTTTGGATGGCAGTAGCAAAGAATGCTGCTACTCTAGTAAACGGCATGAGCCACATACCCTTGTCCAACTGCAGAAAATGAGGACCTGCTCTGGTAAGGAATGCAGATCTTAAAGCCCAAGGTATACCTCCACCTATACATCTGCATGGCAGCTGAGAGTTGGAAACCATAATTGTGCAACTGAAGGCAGTTGTCTCCTGTGTCAACACCAGGCTTGTCTCTATGCAGCCACATGCAACAGTGTCTCAAATTTACTCATCAAGGTGGGTTTTAAGCCAAGCAGAGTTAGAGCTAAAGTTTGCCTGTTTCAAATAAGTTTAGGAGGGTCAAGTTTTACTACCAACAGGGACATTAGTTCAAGTCATCTTCAGCCACAGTTGCAGCTGTGGGCGTGAACACCAGGGCACTTGTGCCACATAAAGCAGTGAGCTCACATTATGAAATATTTATCATGAGGGAAAGACGAAGAATCATTCCACTACCTTTATAGCAGACTTAAAGGAAGGCAATAACAGTGCCATATGACTTTTTGCAGGCTCCCAAGCAGTCCACGAGAAGGCTCCTTTGGTGAAAGCCATGTTACTGGCCGGGCCTGCTGGTGTTGGAAAGAAAATGCTTGTCCATGCCATTTGCACAGAAACAGGAGCCAACCTCTTCAACTTATCAGCTTCCAACATTGCTGGGAAATACCCAGGTAGCAGCGGCCTGCAAATGATGCTGCACCTGGTGTACAAGGTACTGTGCTTCTCTGCAAGGTTGTTTGTGTTCTCTTTTTCTAGAGAAGAAATGGGGAACTATGCTGTACTTCATGAGCTCTGGTTTCTGCAGATACACTCATCACCGTACAAGGACAAAGCTGCCCAAGGTCAGAAGTGCTAACCCAAGTTTGAGATTCTCTTCATTCTTTCAAATGTCTTTGAAACACCACTTGCTGGCAGCCAGCATGTGTGCCACTGAAGAAGACTTAACACTCCTTGGAATCATTTTAGTAACAATATTTTTTTACATTGTTTGGGCAAGTTTTGTGTTTCCTTATGTATGAAAAGCATCACAGAAAAAGCGTTCTGTTTTCGTATGCACATCAGTCAGGAATGCTTGTCATGCAGCATTTAATCAAATACTAGGCTCATGGTGGTCAGAAATTTCCTCCGAGACTGTGCTGTGAAGCAGCTCTCCTATGTTGGCCCGATTACCCCAAGTCTTCAGAAGAGAATCCTAGTTTAGGGTTACATTAACAAAAAAATGTATGAAAAGTCTGGAAACAGAGACATATGAACTGTGAACAACATATACCAAATCCTCATCAGAGGAAAAAGACCCTGGCAGGATTTCTTCCACATTTTAAGTTCTCAGTGTTTCTGCTAAGAAAGGGAGCTTATGAACATTTCCAAAAGAAATACTCTTAAAGACAAGCAATGCATATACTCTAAAAAGCCAACTGCAATGCTTTCCCAGTGCTAGAAGTGTAGAGAAAGCTGAATTCAAATTGGCTTTCCTCAGTAGTTATCAGATGCATTTTAAATGCAGTATTGTAATAGGTTGTGGCAGGTGTCTCTATTCCCAGAAGAGGTTTCAATTAGAAGCAATTCAAGTACCACATTTGCTGGTCTGAACAGTCTGAACTGGAAAGGCTTTGATGCTGTAATCGTGTTTTGATGCTACAACATTAACATTGCATCTAGCACCCATCATAGGCCAGTGTCAGGCTGGTGTAATATTCCTCTCCTCTCCATTCTGCTCATTTCATCCTTCTCTTTCTCTGCCCTCACCTGTAACAAAGCACAACATGTGGCCACAGGCACACACATCCCATCATGGAGTCCCTTGAAAAGCACAAGGTCTTCAAACAGACAGACAGCTTTTTTTTTTTAAACTCCTAAAGGTACTAGCTGAAGTTTTTTTTTAAAATATACATGTGTAAAAACCTTATTTTTTCCACATTACTGAAGTAAAATAATTTCTGAAGTATTTTCCAGTGCATACTGAAACATGATGGGCAGTGATCTGAACTTGCTTCTCAGTTGTTGCTTTTACATAGCAGTGATACTTTGGAGAACTTACATGGGTAACCAGCATGGAAGCTGCTCATGGTCAGTCACAGACTAAGGTTTGTCCAGAAAGATGCTTATCAACAGGTGACTTTCTACTGCACCAACAGTATCACTGAAACAGCTAGAGAGCACCAACAGCCTAAGTCTCCCATCACACCAAGCAGTGCTGTCAATCTCCCTTACTTCCCTGCTGCTCTGTAGCATCTATTAGTTCTTAGCATCCTCAAGAAAAACATTTCTACCAATGGAATTGCAGTCTCTGCTCAAAGCCAGACACTGTTTCCAGCAAAAAGTTTCTTTTTCATCATTGTGAATAAGGAGTTTGGCATAAAAATAAATAATTCTAAGAGATTTATGTATAGCATGAGCTATGAAAGTGATACCCCTATATTTATAGCTCTGAAACTACCATATGACACTAGGTACACCTTGTTAAATGCTTTACACAAGAGATTACTGAAAGATTCATCAGGTCACTATAACCAGACAGATTTGGTCTATTTTTACAACAAAAATCTGCATTTTTACAAACTGAAACTGACTCGTCAAGCAAGCTTTCTGCTCCTCAAAACTATCTTGCATAGAATTAGTCAAGCAGAGTACAGATCTTGCTCTTACAGTTTTAAGAGAATGACAGGAAACACTGCAGTTATTTCTCATGTTGTATGATCAGCATAACCATTGTTAAATTTCATGAATATGACTAAAATTAACAAATAACTAAATATGAATTAACAGCACTGATGAAGGTTAAGTAACCTAGAACTTAAGTCTGCAAGCCACAGTTTCTGCAGCTGAATGAAACTCTACAGAACATAAAATGACCATTAGGAAACCTTCTGTCTGTAACAGCATTGTCTGCTGGCAGTGCTTTCATGGGAGGCACCCTAAAAAACAAGCAAATAGCATTGGAAAAAATGAATCTTTAATTTGTTTCAGATGCAAGAGCACATTTTTTTTCCCTCCCTGATTTCTGGGAGGAGATTTGCTAGGCATACCAGCCTTGATCCAAAGAGCCTTGTGTGTTACTCAAAGCAGGCACTTTAAATGTCATGCAGAGGAAATGACTTCTCTTACAGAACAGGAAAACACCAGCATTGCAATCTGCCTATTCAAAGGAAATGTAAGGAAGATTAATATTCAATAAAAAATATTGAAAGAAGCTATGAACACCAAGCCCAAGTGCTTGTGTTCTGCATAAAAGACACAGCAAAGGCAGGCAGCCAGGTCCGCTGTGTTTTAGAGTAAAAAGGGAGGATCTGTCTCTAATATACAAGTGCTTCCCAGCAGTCCCCAAAACAAATCTCATCCTTCAAGTATGAACCAGAACATGCTGGAATATTTCAGCTAAACCACATTTTCCATGTATTGAGCCAGCTCCAACTCAATGGACCTCTCTGCCAGCTTGTGCCAACCAAGGGCATGGCCCTCCCTTGTGCTCATCCACACACCAATACTGCTGCAGCCATCCACAGCTCCTGCAAGTCCACAAAGAGGGGTCGTGGATGCAGGTCATTCAAAAGGCACAATTTCAAGGCAATAAAAATGACAAGTTTGGGACCTCCATTAGTACCATAAGGCAGCCATCAGGTTAATCACTAGCAGAGTGAAACAAGCTCTCTACAGTCCTTTACCAGGGCCACAGCAGCGCACAGACAGCACATTGTACAAAGCCACACGTGGGAAAAGGTTATTAGCACAACACTGACCAGGCTAAAAGGTTGGGAAAGAGGTGGCAGAGGGGAAATACCAGCACAGAAAAGCAGTGGATGGATCAGCAGCTCAGGGTGTGCAATGCAGCCCTGTTTACCGAGCCAGGAGCCTTCGAGTGCAGCATTTCCAACACCACCGCTGTTCCAGCAACACATCATGAGGCTGCTTATGCTATTTCTCAAATCAGAGGGGAGAAAGGTCTCATACTAGGGAATTATGATAGAGTGCATTTAGGATTAAATGGAACACGCCTGGCATTTAAAGGCATCATAATTTTGAAGTCTGTCACCAATATTTCTTCCATAAAATCGCACTGGTATTTGTAACCCCTGTTGTATTGTTCCTTCAGATAGGTCATTTCTCTGGCAGCCTAAAGAGCCAGGTACAGTTTACTCTGTCACTTTGACAGAAACCTCAATGTATTTAGTATTTCAGTGCCACCGAAAACTTCCATTACAATTGAAATTTGGGAACAGTATAATCAGTCTCTTCTAGTCATGTCAGAAAATCCTTTTCTCACAGTGCAGTACAAACTGCTGGAAAGGAGAGCCTGCTAAAAGGCCTGCAAAGTGATGAATATCACCATTGCTCAAACAGACAGTATTCTTTGAATGACAGTAGCTTTACATTGTGCTGCTCTGATGTCAAATAGAACGCATTCTGTTGGAAAAATATTGAAGTTATTTTCTCTCCAGCAAACCAGAATAGTCTGGCATTATCCCTGTAGCAGAGCAATATTTGCTGGTGAGGCTCCCACTGTTAAGGTCCAGTCACCAGTTTCAGCTCATTGCTGCTTTTGCTGCCTTGGAACATCTCAGTGAATATGAACTACAGAGGACTGAGCAGCTTCCAGTGACCAATTGAGCTGCAA
>NW_010582422.1:134093-152254 GCF_000705375.1 Tinamus guttatus | reverse complement strand
CTGCTGAACACTCTCCAGTTGCCATTTAGAGCCATTTGGCTCACTCAGCACAGGCAGCATTTGTGATATTTGGCAAATTATTTTCCCTCACGCTTCCTATCTAAACCAGTATCTTCCCTCAGGGAATAGCTAATAATTCCACATTGCAACAAGACAAAACTCATATCATTCCCAGCTATAAGCAGTAATTCATTTGTACTCTGAAACATGAGAGCTAGTATTTGGTGTGAGTTTAACTTGCAAATATTATTCTGCTCTTCACAAATGTGCCTTTTTACAGCACCAAGTATGCAGACAGCACTTCATTCTGAACAGCGCTAAAATGATACTGTCCTCGCTGTCCCATGGCAATTATTAGCATGCATTAATTACAGCCCTTAAAGTATTCCCTTTTATCCATTTTAGACTTGTTTCCCTTAAATGTCATGGAAATTAGCTGCAGCACCTGTATTACAGAACATGGGAAGACTCTGAAAACGGCCTTTTGCATTAATTAACTCCAGTCTCCATCTCTCCTCATATGGAAGCCCCTCTCCTTACGCCTCTAATCATTGCCATTAGACCTTTTCTGTTGCTTTGCTTATTCCTTTCTGAAGTTGCCAGAACTAAAAGCAGGATTTGAGTTAAAGAGTAACAGTAGGATGAGTGTCTGTTTCACTGGAAACATGAATCTCTCCATTTGACATTTTTATTCTGCTAGGGTTCCAAAATGACTATAAATAATGCAGAATTTGTGATAATATGGTTTCTTCCATTCAATTTAGTCAAATTTCTGCCCCAATTATAGTCCTACTTTTTCAAATTTCTAAATTGTCACACCAGTGTGATTGATAAAAATCCTTAAATAGAAATAATGGCCCCAGAGGGGCAAAGGGTGCTCCAGCAAGTGCTAGTTGTGACTGGTACAAAATGCTTGAAAGACAAGAGGCAGCTGTACCAAGGAGCTGCGGACAGCATTTCTCCAGGAAGGGAAGATTTTTTTTTTTAATTCAGGGCCAGTCACTTACTGCCATATTGACACCCACAGTTGAGGTGCAGGTGGTTTAGTGAGTGACAATCTTGTGGTCAGAGGGTGTCTAAGAGGAAAGATATTCCCTTCTGAGAGGCAGCACATGGATGAACACAGCAAAGAGGGAGAGAAAAGGTATTTTATCAAAAATGTCAGCACCCACTGGCATTGCAATATCCAGTGTAGGCAGGACACTGTCAATAGAGATTTCTTTACATACCAATGAGGGAAGACTAGTTCTTACACATTAATAATTTTAAACACTACCCTCTCCATTTCACATTATTTTAACTTGATCTAGAATGCCTTGCTGACATTACAGCCCAGAAGCTTGGCAAGCTTGCTGAGCAGCTATACCAAAATCATTTACAAGTCATAGCGCTGTGAACAGGCATCTGAAAGCAATAAACAGGTTTTTAAGAAATAAAACAAGCCCCAAACATTAAGTTCTCTCACCAAAATAAAAAACATCTGGATTGATTTGCTGAACAAGTAGTACACACTTTGTCTAATGCCAGATTTCAGACCAGAGGGAGCTTTGACAAGAGCTGTATACCTCAGAAATAAGGTCCATCATAGAAGTTTTAACATTTCAATAACTATAGCAACACACAGGGTCTAAGCTAACATTCATGTTAATGAGACGCACTTCAAGCAAGCAACTGCTGCACTTCATTACAATAATGTTCTCAGGAGAGCTCAGGATTTCACTTCTGCTCCTCCACAAGCCAGCCAGGATTTTAAGACTTTCATAAGGAATGCTCCATTGCACCAAGTTCCTCAAGTGTTCTGTCATGATTTTCTTTAGCACTATTAAAACATAGCCCTGCTTTTCAATCCTCCAGGCTTGGTATTCCAAGACTCCGCTGGGTAAAGCACGAATCGAAGCACTGGCAGAGAAGGAAGAAGCAGAAAAAGGAAGAGGCAAAGGAAAGGCAAAAGGGAAAAAGAAAGAAGGAAGCAAAGAAAAAAAGAAATAACTTCCTTGAGAGCTTTTCATCTGGCCATACCAGTCACAGCTCCACTTCACTCAAGGGGAGATGGCACCAGAGGAGCCACTTCAGAGGAATGCACTCCAAATTGTAGTTCATCCAGGAAAAGTGTTCATTTCTTACTGTGCTTTTAAAAAGCTACAAGGTAGGATGAGACACCTATGTGGCATGTAACTCAGAAGATGAAGAGTTAACCACCACTGATCTGCTGCAGCATTATGCATTCTGAGATTTTTTTTTTTTTAGGGGGCAGAAGGACTCATTACTCAGGACTGTAACGTCATCAACTTTTAGGCTATAGCCATTTATTTCAGCTAGTAACTCTCCTTAAAAATCGATGTCATAGTAATGCCTTTCATTACTTTAATATCCTATATGCTTTATAAAACTAACTACTTTATGCATCTAAGTCTAATGCATTACAATCCTCAATAAAACAATTAGAACTATAAAGACTTTAATTAGGATGGATTTTAAGGCACTTGATGTACTCTACTACAAGCTGAATATTTACATAGCCACATGAGGACCAAGCACCATTTTGCCTTTTGACACATCACACATTTGTGGATGCAGATGCTAGGAGAAAACATTAAAAAGCAGAAGAGCAAGCAGCAACACAGCCAGGCAGTTTATTTTTGTGGATGTCCAGAGAAACTGTTTTGCAGTACTCAGCTCACAACAGCATTTAGTACTTTTAATAGCATTTGAGTTTCAAATTGGTTAACTTTGTGTGCAAAGCAGCAAGATATAAGGCATGGTTGAAAGTGCTGCAAAGCATGAAGGCATCCTCAGTGACACTGCTGGCACCAGCACCATCCTTATGCCAGTGCACAGCCTTACTCACCAGGTTTCTCCTACACTGAAGACCAGAGCCACAAATACCCATTTTCATCTCCAATTGCAACATACCTACAACAACTAGACAATGAGGAACTCACAATGTCTCCTTAAGCAAACACCATCCCACAGGAGCACAAGGGTCTCTATACCAGGCTGGAAGATGCAACACAGGCTGGACTGGACTACTCAGGGGTCTGCTCATTTTCAGCCCGTACCGTAGAACAGGCCAGGAGGGTTTTGGTAAGGGCAGACCCAGGAGGACACATCACACCTGCACTGCATATGCTCTACCAGATGCAACTGATTTTTAGCATAATCCTGCAGCACAGCAGGGCTGCTGCTCCCTCCTGATTATTCAGGGTCTTCAAGGTAACAAGGAAATATCTTATTTCCAGCATTTCTGCATCTTTGTGCAGTCCATCTCCATTCCTTGCTCTCCCAGTTTCCTGGGCTAGAGTAATTTTGCCAAAAAGCACATTGACAGCAACTTGCAGAAAGTATGCCCTTACACCAGGGGGTAACCTGTCATAGGCCAAACTCCTATGAAAAAAACCCAGTCAAAAATGCTCAAGAAGCTACACTAGCAAAGCAGGGTGGGAAGGGGATTAGACTGAGGGCTTTGACAGCACAGTCTCTTGTACTCATAAGGGGAAACAAACTGGAAAGAAAGCTGCTCCTGAAAAGACAAAATCTCAGCAAAAGCCCAGAAAAAAATGGCTACCCAAGGGGAAGCTGCAAGTGGCACCTGCTTGGATTCAGTCACTCCCAACAGAGCAGCTGCAAAATATGCCCTCCCTTTATTCCTCCTTTGCAGACACTTGCAGCAGGCTGCTAGTTTTGCAAATTTGGCAGCTCCAGACTAAAAAAGGAACTCAACTCTCCTTGATGAGGAGAGCCAGGCTGTCAGAGGAGATGGCCAGGTTTGTGTTAAACACCTCCTAGCCTCTCATCTGCAACAAAACTAATCTGGGTAATTCCATCCTCAATCTTGCAGACAGAGGAATACTCCTCTCCACAACAGGTTTGACAGCAAAATATGAAGTGATGAAAAGACTGTGTCTCAGCTAGAGGTAAGCAAGACCATTAAATAATGTGTCAGCAGCTTCAATCCAGTCTTGACAGCACAGTGACACATCACTGTCAATGCACTTCTCTGGGGACACGGGTGACCCCACGCAGAGAGGCTGCAAGGGGCTTGGCTCAAGCTTGCACCTTCCCAGATGCACTTTAAGGTCAAAGCCTGCGGTTTTCCTGCAGTGTTCACCTGCTCTGGGGGGAGGAAAACACCACCAGAGCAATTTAGCTTCTAGGGGGACCTGGCAGTGGGTGGGATGCACACATTGCAAAGCTTCATTTTTCCCACTTCCTTCCATTAGGATTCGAAGCCACAGCAGGTGGCTTCAGCTTCATGGGTGCAGGGGTGAAGAGGGGATAAAGCAAACAGCCAGCAGATTTGCAGACCTAAAATGGCAGAGCAGACCAATCCCTGCTGCACATAGCTGCCAAGCTCTAGAACTGCTTCATAGGCCTCTTTCGGGGTAGGGGGAAACCAGGAGCAGTTTTAATGCTATTTATAATTACTGCAGAAAGCACAACTACTTGAAAATGAAGCTGTTGCGTCCCATAGAGCCAGCACACAGCAATTCCATGGCTGAAGTATTCGATCAGGTGGCCCTGGCTGGGTCTCCAATGTCCATCCCACCGCTGCAATTTGGGAAGGAGACCTGCCCCAGCAGAGAGGGTGCCAGGAAGCTTCACCGCTCTCCCACTGCCAGTGATGGGCGCCAGTCCAGCAGCACCAGAGCTGAGGGAAGAGGCTGTCACACTCATTTATATATGTAAGTGATCTAGAGAATTATCGGCTAAATTATTTAAATGTCCCATTACTATTAAATTACTGGGCATTCATTGTAAGAACAGTCATAATACAGTAACTAATTTAGTATTAATGTGAATGTCAGCATTTCATTGCAGTTATTTTGTACTTCATCATAAGATAATTTACCAATAAATTAATTGGCTTAATTGCTTCCTACAAACCCAGGAGAACTACATATGACATGACTTCTGAGTGTGCACTCACTCCATCTTTCCTTTTTAGCCCCAGAGAGCTGAATCCACCCCCTGCAAAACACTCAGGCTTCCAGCATTGGGAAGGAGCCATCAGGAAACAGGGAGCAAAATATGACTTCACTCTCACAGAGGCAATAAAGTCCTGGCACACCCCAGCACTGTGGATTTTAATGTGTTTTAAATATAGCCTCCTAGGCTGGGTAAAATCCTGCAGCTTGGAGCAGGAGCCCAAAAGCCAGTGCCAGCACTCGGGAGCAGAGAAGCCTTTAGGCTGCCTAACTGGGTGCTGGGGATTGGGAAAGGACAGCAAGGCCAGGCCTGGGCACAGATCCAGAAAAACCTCCGATACCAGTGATCCCCGAGCCCCATCGCCTGCCCTTTAGCCAAACTACCCAAGCCAAGAACTGGGACTACAGCAAACCTCAGCTCCTGCTCATACAGGTGGGAATGAAGCTACAGCCCCCTGCCACAAGGCTCAGTCTCAGCCGCATTTTGGAGGGCTCAGCTGGATGAGTGCCACAAATCAAACTTCTGTTGTGAGCAAGACAGACCCTGTCTCAGATGAGACATCTGAAAGGCAAAACTCAACACTGCAGCTCCCATCATGCAGAGACTGCATCCCCTGCAAGGTGTGCTGCTACCACCAGAAGCAGAGCAGCAACCCAACTGCCCTTGCCCGTATCAGCTTTGAGGCATAACATCATCATTTTTCAGGCATATCAGTTTATCTCCCCAAAACAAGTGACTCAGCGGCCACCACATCTTAAAATTCAGCAACCAGACTCCAAAATGTTAGGCTGGGTCTGTGCAGCAATTCCTCCCGTCAGGAATCCACAGCATGGAGGGATGCCAAGCAAAAATCCTTTTCAAGTAGCTGCCCATGGCAATGGCACAGGAGGAATGGAAGAGATGGCTTCCACCAAAAGATGGAGAACTTGGGGGCTTCAGCACCTGCAGGATCCTCTCCCAGAGGCAGAGGATGGGCTGAGCACCCATCAGCAGGAAAACTCTGCTCCTGTGGGATGCCAACAGCAATGACCACCGCTCATCACCCCACACAGCTGGGAAGCTGGCAGGGAGGGGACACCCCACAGGCAGATGGACAGAGGAAGCCCAGCTGCAGCCTCACCACCACCTCTGCAAAGCAGCACCCTGCAGCACTGCCCATGGATGAGAAGGAGCCCAAATGCCAGGCAAGGGGGTCAAACCCCCCTCAGTGCAGACAGCAATGCAGCAGGACCAGCTCCTGGCCATGCCAACCCCCAGTTGCAGTGCACAGGATCCCGCCTGACCTGGAGCTTTTGAACCCAAAGTGCCTCTGCTCCCATTAGCAAACCAGAGGGCAAGGAGAGGGCAGCACCAAGGGCTTGATCCTCATGGCAGGGAGGTTTCCAAGCAGCCCCCACCAAGCACAGAGCAGCAGACACATCATGAAGTCATGCTTTGTCTATGCACCTCAGGTATTATTAGATCCCTGGCTTATGTCAAGGGCTCAGGTTTTGCTGCTGGGGCCAGAGCCCTTTAATCAGACACTAACTCCTGCTAAAAGCCGTGTCAACGCTTGTCTCCATCCCTGCCAGCTTCTAGGGAGTTATTTTCCCCTGGAAGCCTGGACATGCCAATGCCAGGGCCACGTGGCCTTGCAAAAAGCCACCATCTCCCAGCACTGGATCTGTACCCCCAGCCCCAAAGGGCTGGGGCAATTACAGACAATCACTACAACTTTCTCCCCACTCCCTTCTCCAAGAGATTAGTAAAGAAAAATTACTGCTGCTTTTTCAAGGATAACACTAGAAACACAGGATATAAGGAAAATATTTTTTCCAGTGTTGCAATTTAAACATTTTTAATAAATCTATGGGGCCTTTGTAAAACAGCAGACCAGACTGCCCTGCACAGCACTTCAGCACTCACCACCACCATGCAGGACAAGCTCATCTGAGCACAACACACTGCTAAGCCCTCATCTACAGCCATGGGCCACCTTGGTGGCAGTTGCAAGGCACCAGATTGGGGCTCAACAGAAGGTGACATCTGCAACCAGCCTTAGGGTGCCCTGTGGCCATGGACAAGGCTCAGCCCCACAGTGCTGGCCATGGCATATTGCTTAAGTTATCATTTTTTAAAAAACACCAACATTTCTCAGCAAAACCCCCCAAATTCTGCAACACAGAGCAAAGCTGACTCTCCTATTACCTCCCACCCTGCATCAGCGATTTTCCAGAGTGTGCAAATGTTATAATTGACTTTTCCACCAGTAGCAAAATGTCTTTTTTCCCCCTTTGCACTTTCCCTGAGTCAGTAACGCATTTCAAAAGCCTCCAACGCCACCACCACAACAGCGCTCACAAATCAGCCCAGCCCCGGCTCTTCATTAAGCTCAACACACAAAGCGCCGCTGGACAAGGGACACTCAGCCCCATATAGAGACCGTGACCACTTTGGAACTTCTGGCTGCAAATTACGACGTGCTCAGCAAGGGCCCACTGTAAATCAGGGCTTCAAAAGACCAGCGACAAGTCAGACCCCTTTAAGCACTGGAAATATCCTAGTCTATTTGAAAATTGCCTCTCACTTGCCTTGCAAATCATCCCAGCACCAGCTAGAGCTCCCTTTCATTTTCATGCACAGCATC
The DNA here is from genome assembly GCF_000705375.1 of Tinamus guttatus. Next base: position 144,702 of record NW_010582422.1, on the reverse strand, counting down.
AAGCTATCCCAATTCCAATATCCATGCCAAAAAGATTCTTTCTGTGCCTTAATGGAAAAAAAATCCCATCCCAGCCTCCTCCTCGGCCCATCTCATGGCACCCCAAAGGCAGGACATGCCCAGGCACCCAGCTCAACAGAGCCACCACCAGCAGCCACCTCCTCCACAAGCCACATCGTCCCACGCATCCCCCTCACACAGGCAAGGGGGAATCAGAGCCAGCAAGGGAGACAACACTGCCAAAGCCCAAAACAAGCAACGCAAAGCAAGGAATTGGGGGGAAAGGGGCTGTTTTAGCCCTGTAAACACAACTAGCCACCAGCATCAAGAGAAAGGCACAAGCAGGAGAACTCACCTTTCCTCCCTCGCAGGGTAACAGCTTCCCCCGGTAGCACAGGCCCATAGCAGAGCAGAAGGTCTTCAGAAATGCTCTGCTCCCAAAGAGCTGCCTGCAGCCCCACAGGCAAAACTCAGCAAGCCCCAGGACTGCAGCTTTTATCCTCCCTGATGAGGCCCTGGTGCATCACCGGCCAACGGGGAACACCTGTGGCCACCGGGCTGTGAGACAACGGCGGTGGCTGCAGGCTGAACAGGGGCACCTGGGCAGGAGTCTTTGGGGCCTTCTCTACCCTCACCCTCCTGACAGCAGAGCCAGTGCAGCCACCGGCTGCCAGTGGACGGGATGCCCACCAAAGTGTGCAGAGTGCAATCAATTAGTAGGCCGTGTTGAGCACAAATTTGCTTTGTTGTGAACAAAGAACCCCAAGCAGGAGGGTCCAAAGGTCCAACCCAGCCTCTGTCCCAGCCTGGAGCTGGGAGCACAATCCGGTGGGAGCGGGGGAATCTCAGTGTTGCCTGGGGATTGCCCCAGTTCTCCCAGGCAAAGCAGGACCAGCAGGAGCATCCAAGCGAGGGCCACCCTACCACGTAACAGAGATGAGCGTGGGCAACATCTAACAGTGCCTTACCACCTACAAGTGAAGAGATTGCTAAATTATTCCTCAAATATAATCCATAGCCTCAGGAGGGAAGTTCTGGCTTAAGTGTTTACTGTCACGCGGGCATTAGAGGGGTCCGGGAAGCTACCACGGGCTCAGATGCAGCCGGGTTGCTTCCGAGCTGCTGTTGAGCTGCAAAATAGCAGTCCAGGTGCCAACCCACATGGGGAGATTATCACGGAAAGAGGGTGTTAGAAATCCCATCTCACAGCAAAAGCATTCATTTCACTTGGGCAAAACCGGGACAGACACTTTGCCTATTGCAGAGGGGCTCCAGGGTCAAACCAGCTCCCTCCAGCACTGTTTTCACCCACAGGATTTAGGATGGAAGGAGCAGGCAGCATCACCAGTGCTTCCCAGGGAGGGTTTCTCTGGAACAGCGGAGCCTGAGCGGAGCCGGGATCAAATTTTCCTCAAGTCTGGGAGGGAAAGGCACCGACTTTTTGCATCCTGGGCTGCATGGGTCTCTAGTGGCCTCTGCAAAATCTTAATTCCCATTGCAGAGCGAGTTCACCACTCTGCACAGCCAGCGGTGTTTGGGGCATAACCCCCCTTTTCCCTGTGGCTCCCTGCAGTCACAGCTCCCCACTCGTGCTCCTGGGGCTGCAGGTGCCCGGCCTCCCTGCAAGCCCTGCTCGGGGATTTTCCCATCAGGGAAGGGGGGTTTGCATGGGAATTTGTTGCAGAATGGTTGTATTTGAAGGGGGGAAATGAAATGCCCAGGCCACAGGGGGAACATATTGGAGGTCTCCAGCATGAAATCAGCCTCACTGCCTTGGAAATCTGATTATTCCCATGCCTGGATTGGTCCCATGCCAACGAGGCTGGGGCTTGATCAAGGAGCTTCCTAGTCCTCCCGCCCCAAGAAAAGTCAGGAATAATAAAACAACTTTTTTCCCCCTTTTCCCCAGTGCTGCAGGGGCAGCCTTGGCTCAGTGCCAGCTTTCACCAACACTGCGGATGAGTGTTCCCACTGCCTCATGCCTTCCCGATATTTTTCTGGGAAAGGGGCGGGAGGGAACAGCCTTTCCAGCACAAAAGCCAGTGAGCTTAAGGGTAATTTGCTAAAAATAACCGAGTGGTCCTAGCACGGGACCCGGCCCCGGCAGGCCAGCAGGGCGAGACGGCCACCAGCCTCCTGTGCAGCGACTGCTGAGAGCTGCAGGGGATTTTCCTTTTGGGACTTCGGGTTATGGACAAGTTTCGTTGTTGCTTTATGTTTTTTAATAGAAGAAAAAGGCAGCAACAGAAAGCCCCACATCGTTACAAGAGCTGGAAAGGGCTTTTATCACATCAAATCACTTGTGTCTGATAGCGACAGGCCGCTGCAAGGCAGCTGCACAGCACCCCTTAACGCCCTATACGGAGCTGCTGCAGGGCGATGTTTCAGTGCTATTAAGTTGCTGATTAAAAACTCAGACACAATTGATAAGGCCTCCCAACAGCAAAGGCGCCAGCTGCCGTGCGGCGCAGACCCTCCGCCAGGCAAAGACCCTACGGTTGTGATTTTGCAATTTAGCCTCCAAAAACCGGGACAGTCCTTTCCTCTCGTGCAAAAATAAAGAAAACTCCCCAAGTCTCCCCGCCTTGTGCCCGCTGCACGGCTTTGGGTGCAGCTGGCTCCTGTGCCGGCTGGACGGCGGGACCACGTGGCGGCAGCGCTGCCAAACGGGGGTCAGACGGTCCGCAGGAAATAAAAACACGGCAACGTTTCTGCGCCGGCTGCGCTGGTGGCCAGCGAGTGTCTCGCGTTGCACCCAGAGAAATTCAAGCTCCCGCCGCTTCGTTTTGTTGGGTTTTTAACCCCAGCGAGGAGGGAGGTGCCGGGCGGCTGCCCCGGGCGGGCTTAGCCTGGCACGTGCAGGTGGGAAAACCGAGCAAGGAGGGGCACGAAGCCAGAGGCACCTGGAGGCATCCATCCTGCTCAAGGTAGGCACGAAAACCGCCCTCTTCCCCTGTGCCTCTCTATCCCACCGGCCTGAGCTCCTGGGGATGCAGCTTTGCGGGGGCACCAAGGACAGGAAAACCTCTTCCCCCTTGCCTCACTGCCAGCTGGGCGATACCGGGTTGCTCTCCTTTTCCCGGGACACTGCGAGGGAGGGCACGGGCACAAGCTTGCCGGCGGTCACGCGTTGCGGTGGCCACGTGCCAGCACCCGCCGGAAAATGGTGAATGTTTTGTTGAACGAGCTGTGCTCGGCCAGCGCTCCCGCCGCTGAGGCAAGCGAGTCTCCCACCACCCTGTGCCGTGGCGCAGGCGCCACCACAGCCGCCATGGGCGAGCTCCCGGGCCCCGTGACGGAGACGCTGCGGCTCTCGGGCAAGTCAGACCCGGCACAGTGGCCCGCGGCGCCCGCCTACCGCTACTACACAGCCCTGCTGAGCGGCGACCTCAGCTCCCTCGAGGTGCTCACCGACAGGTACCACCAGGATGTCAACGCCGTCTTCGAGATCAGCCACGACGAGCTGGAGTGGCGGGTGAGGAGCCCGGCCTCCTACGGGCTCTCAGGTACCTCACGCTTGTGCCGCCGCCCTCAGGCAGAGCTGGGATCCCCAAGCCAAGCGGGCAGGGTGTCTAAGCGCCCAACACTGCTTTTGGCTGCCGCAGAGCCCACCTGGGCTCTGCCTTAGGCATTGGGACATCCCCCCTTTGCCTCCCTCTCCACACACACTAACCCTCCAGAAGGGGAAAAACATGTAAAAACAGTGTATCTAAAGGGTGCCTGAGAGCAAAACATTTTGGCAAGCTGGGATGGGACATCACCAGTGCGTGCACTCCCCTTGCCTGGGTTGGGGGCTCCAGAAAGATGGATGGATGGATAGATGGATGGATGGATGGATTGATCACGGGGATGCAGTTTGGTGGGTGGAAGATGCTGTGGAGCTCCCGTTGCAGTGGAGCCCCAGCAATCACAGCAGGGTTGTTCCCCATCCCTGCTGCTCCTCATAATAGAGAATAAGTAAATAAATAAGTAAAGGAGGTGGAAAATAAGTAAAATCTCGGGTCTGACGCAGCCCCGGCTGCGCGGCCCTGCTGCTCGAGCATGGCGCCGACCCGCAGCTGCGCAGCCACGACGGCCGGGCCCCGCTGCACTTCTGCACGGCGCCCGCCAGCCTGGGGTAAGGAGAGGGAGCCCGCGTGTTGCGCGAGGTGGGTGTCCACCTCCAACAGGGGCTTTTCCCCCACCGCGGGGAGCCCTCCCATCTCCCATGGCCCTGGCTTGCACACAGGATGCCACAGGTCCTCCCCGTCCTGTCCCATGTCCCACCTTCCTCCTGGCCCCGTCCCACGTCCCGCCTCCCTCCCCGTCTAGCCCTGCTTGAGGCTCAGCCAGGAGCATCAGATCCTCTTCCATCTACAGACAGGCACAAGCAATGCACTCTAAAACGTACATGTTTGCCACGATCTCAAGAATTATTTTATGTATTTATTTATTTATGGTATACCTTAGCCCATGGGGCTAAGCTTGCCTCCAGGGGCCCCAGGGAAGAGGCAATGGGGGTATAGCTTAGCCTCCAGGAAGCAGGATCTTCCAAAGCTCTTGGGCCTTTTTTATCCATTCAAAACCACTCAGGGTCATGGCGATTTCTGACACCTTCCAGCTTCAGCAAAAAGCCCCCCAGCTTCAAACCCGGCCCCTTTGAGCAGGCACCAAGCTTAAGTGCAAGTCAGTGGCAAAGAAAAATCTGCTGGGGCAATGGCCAAGCCGGAGCGTATTCACGAAGAGGCAGGCAGGAGAGGGGAAGAGCCCCACAGGAAAGGGTCCCTTGGTCCACAGAAGTCCAGGTGACACTTTTTTTTGCACCCAGGCCCTTTCCAGCTTGGAGAAAAAATAATAAGAAAAAAAAATAAAGGAGGTATCCCTTCTTTGCATGTTATTTGCACAGGAAGGACAATGTGGGAAGGGCAGGTGAGCCAGCAGACGGCAAGGCAGGGAGCAGACGGGCGCAGCGGAAACAGCTGAGTTACAAGCGCGCGAATATTGGGGCTTTATAATGGAAATGCCGAGAGACCCTTAACTACACTGCCCGGCGCGGCGGGGGCTGCTACAATAAGTAAGCCAACTCCCTCGAAAGATCAAAAATTAATAGACATTTCAGACTGGTTTTGAGGTTTCGACCACTGCTTTTCAATTGCGAAGACTTTGCTAAAGTTGGAGACTGAGGAGGTCAAGCTTTAGGTAACACAAACATTTCCTTTTTGATTAGGGGGAAGACTACTTTACCGGGCTTTTTTTTTTTTTCCCTAAAGTAGTAGATTTTAGGTCATCCTTAATTTTTTACTGACAATAAAGAGCAGGTCATTGACCTACATAGAGAGCTATTTTATTTTTCTCCCTCTTGATAACAATGGCCAGAACACCTATGTGCCGGGCTCCTCTGTATTCCCATATACTCGGCAATTCACCATGGGGGCAGGACTTAAAACCTTTGAGCCTCTCAGTGACTGGGATAAAAAAAAATTATCTGGGCTTCCTTCCAGCCATTTGAGCTTCAGAATCCATGAGATTTCAACAAAAAAGATATGAGAGCTTTAATCTAGGAGCTTTTTGAAGAGATTCAAAAAAAAAAAAAAAAAAAAGAAAAGTTCCAGTAAAGTTCAGTCTTACCTTCTTCACTTTAGGAGCTGTTCATGCCAACGTCGTCCTATTTAGTAGAGTTCCTCTCCTTGACCTCTTTTTTACAGCGGAGATAATTAACATGGTGGGGTAAGATGAGTCTCTAAATTCACTGCACTCTCTCCCCGGCTCGCTCGCTCTCTTCCCTCTAACACTGGGTTGATTAAAGAAGGGCTTCATTGGAGTCCTCCCCCTCCAAAATAAAAATAGCGGTGGGAGAGAAGGTGGTTCCCAACATCCTTGGTGGCGCCAGGGGCTGAGAAGTAGTGGGATGGCACCGGGCAGGAGGGCAAGCCCAGCTTGGGACCCCCCTCCCCTCAACGCTATGGCCAACGAGCCTGTATTTGACAGCCTGCCTTTAAGCACAGGGCAAAATAAAAGCTCTGCAAAGACGCCCGTGTGAGCTCCCCACAGGCTGGAGAGCCTGGCTGCAGGGAAGGCTCCAGGGCTTTCCTCCTCCAGGCCTCCACCCAAGGGAGAAGGCATCTCCAGCCAAGGGATAAGGCAATATCCTGCTCACGCCTCAGTGAGGTGCCCAGCACACCTCCCGTGTGGAGGGAGGCACTTATAAGAGCACCCAAAGAGCCCTGAGCACTTCCAGTTTAAACACCCGCTAATTATGGACACATCCATTCGTGCACAGAGCTCCTTAAATCAAGCATCTGTCTGTCCCTCAAGCTGGCAGTGCCTGTTAACGCCATCAAAAGGTAGCAGTGCTGCCATCCCCGTCCCTCCAAACTCCATTAGCCACCAACTCTCTCCCGCTACTCACACTAATGCCACCCAACCCTCTCCAGAACTACCCTTGTCAAGCACCTTAAATGCCGAGAGCTTCAAAGGAGCTTTTCCTGCCAGGACTGAACCTTTATGGTCACTGTTTTGAGCCCTGCCTCCACCACAGGCGCTGAAAACAGAGTCATCTTCTGGCTCTGAACCTCCAGACAGAAGGACAGGAGATAACTGTGAGACTGGCCAAGGTAGCAGGAGATTGCTGACCAAGGGGCTCTGCTGAAACAACGGTGCAGCTTCCGGGTTATTGGTGGACAACAGCTTGAGCAGAAGGCAGATCTGGGGGGAATTCGCACAAGACTGGAATGGAGGAAGTCTCCCTCTAAAGGCTGTAAAGATTAAAAAGAAAAAAAAAAAAAAAGGCAAGGCCCCCTATAAGAGAAGGACACGGACCCCAGGTAGCCACCCTGTTCTGCACTGGAGGTGGTGTGACACGGCAAGCCCAGAGCTAAGCAAGCACGCCCGTCACTTGCTGGTGACTCTGCATTGCATGCTGGACCTTACCAACCTCTGAAGCAAATGATATTTTTTGTCTAAAAGAAATCAAAGTCCTCTACCTGACAGAAAAAAAAATACAAAATTTCCATATGGGAAAGAGGCACTGAAGAGCAGAAAGAGAGAATAAAGCATGGAAATGCTTCTGAAGTGGTATCCTTAGCTACTATCCAGTGTACACATGGGAGGTGATATAGGAAAACCCTCCCCGTTCCCAGGAAACCTTCAAATAGATTGGATTGTCAGAGGCTCCCAAAACCCAGGGTTTCATGTAGCAGCTGGTCACCAAAGAGACTTTCATGGAAAGGTCTTGGCAAAGCCACACTCAAACAACAGCACGTCCGCACCAGGCAAACTGCAGCAGCCGACCCAGACTCGTGGACCCCTTGACTCGGACTCCTCTGCCTTCAATCCCCCATATAGGCTGGGGCCACCCGTCAGGTGAATTTAGCTCTTGAAGGATAAGAAGGCTTCCTTTCTCCACACTAAGAAAATTAATAGGAAATAATAAGCATTCAGGCCCAGGATTCCCTTGCAATGAGTTTTTTTTTTCCAAGCTTGTTCATGAGTGCAATCAGTTGCAGCCAGTGAGATATTCCCGCTTCCCAACCCTTGCCACAAAAAAAAAAGAAGGGAAGGAAGAGGAGGAAACCTCACTTTGGCTGCAGGAATAGCGGGGGAAAAGCACAGCTGGAAGGTTTTCCTTAAAAATAAAAAAGGACCTGAGTGGGTTCTGGGAACAGGATTTTCATAGCGCCTCTGCTTTCCAGCTGCCCCAATCACTTGCTCCTCCTGGTGGCTATTCCTCGCATTCCAGTTTAGCCTCAGATATTTTCCCATCCTGCTTTCTCCAGTCAGAAGCACCAAGCCATGATTTTGTTTAGTGATGGAGGAGTTCACTTATGTGATCCGAGATGGTGGAGATGTCACCCTCTAGACATCTCCCTGTCCCACCAAAGGCTGCAGCGACCCTCTTGATTGAGGAAGAGGGAAAGAAACATTCAGAGGGAAAATTTCAGGATAAAATAACTTGGGTTTCTTGCAAAAGCTTAGATGAAAGCACTGAAATTCCCTCTCAAATAAGGGACCACTGGTCAGCAAAATGGCATCTCAGGAGGGTGCAAATTTCTAGAGGAATTTGGGGGATTTTTACCAACATGCCACAGACTTGGCAAAGACACACTGGTGGCTTTGATGCATAACCTGTGGTGTTGCTTCCTTTTATCTGCAAAGTAAGGAAGTATGGATATTCCTTCCGTCCCAGCTACACAGATGTAAATCTGCCCTGTGCACATTTTCCACACAAACTGCTAGGCAAAAGTGATGCTAGAAAAAGTATCCTATTTCTCAGTATCGCAAGTTTTGCACCCAAGTCAGAAGTTTGGTTGATTTCTTTTCCTTTTTTTTCCCCTACAGAAGTCAGCAGCTATTATCTGTCTCACCACTCGAGCACATTACTTCAGGATGTCAGCACTAAACATGGCAGTCACATTAAGCCAACCCAGAGAGGTCCCAAGAGAGTCCTTACAATTAGGACTACAAATTTGTTGCTGTCAAGAACAGGCAAGACTAATAAATACAATCCAACGGAGGTTGCGCACCCCAGAAAAGCCCAGCAAGACAAGTCATTGCTTCAGGCTGAGATTCTGCGCGTTCTGGAGTAAAAGCTGAATTTTAGAGCAATTGCATGAACTACCACATGCATCCAACCATCTCCAACAGCCAGAGTGGAGACCAGCTTCCATCCTGGCCAGCCACTCTGATCTCCTCACTTACGCTGCTGACTATGACTGTGTTAAAGCCTAGGCTTGCAGAACAACTATTTTAGGCAAGCAGTCCCGATTTTTGAGTACCAAGGAGTGAGATAGCTCAAAGAAAACATCAAAAATAAGATCCACACACACACTGCAGCCTCAAAACCAAGAATGTAGCTTCAAAAGCTAGTTTGGGTTTTTATCAACAAGCATACTTTGCTACCAACCACTCTTCCCACCTGACTCAGCATCTCTTAGGAAACACAAGATATGTCACATCTCCAAGGTCCTGCCTGGACAGCGACGTGGGTGTCTCTTCCCCATTATCTGGGGAATGGTTGAGCACTGGCACAGGTTGCCCAGAGAGGTTCTGGTGTTTTTTTTTCTTTCCCTGGAGATCTTCAAAACCTGCCTGGAGGTGATCCTGTGCAATGTGCTCTAGGTGTCCCTGCTGGTGCATGGCCACCTAGACAACCACGGTGTCCACGTGCATGGTCACTATATGATCTGCAGAGGTCCCTTCCAACCTCGATCATTCTGTGAGCTCCAAAATAATAACTCCTCAGCACCCCAGCCCCTTGCACTCACCCAGGTGCCATCAGCATCCTCCATACAGTGCAGGGTTTGAGACTGAGAGGGGAAAATGCACAAAAGGTTCTCCTCTCCATACAAGCAGAGGACATCATCCTGGCTGGGGCAGGCTCTCTAGGGACAGCCACAGGGATTGCACTTAGGACAGGCACAGCAGGATTTGGGACAGGCACAGCAGGATTTGTCCCAGGGACAATTAAGCTCTGGACAGGGCTTGTCCCTGCTGCTGTACATGAACAGCCCCTGGGTGCTCCCCCTGCCAGGCTGGGGGAACCTAACCACGACTGGGGAACTGGAGAACATGCTTCTGGTGCCACAGAAACAGCCATTTAGGGCATTTAACAGGAAAAGGGGAATGCAACTTTAACACCAGGCAAGCCCCTGCAGAGCTCTCCTTATGACTGGAGGATTCGGAAGATTTCTGTTCTGTGTAGATTGTGCCAGATCAAGTCAAGGCAGTGGTGGGGATGCTTTTGGCTAAGACTCAATATTTGACTTGCTGAGAACAGATGAATATACAGACACCCCAAGGTTGGCTCATGCCCATTCGCTTGCAGCCCCAAGCAGCCCCCTTGGCCCTCTGGCAACCAAAGGTTGGGATGATGGGGATGGTCAATGCCTGTGCCAGGAGACAAGCTACAGGTGACACAGCAATTGCATGAAGGGGCTAGCGGCCTCATGTGTCTTGCAGTAGCCCAGGGCATCCTGCACGCCTTGCAAGCAGGGCAGACCCAACCTGGTACCTCTGTGGCCAACCTCGCTGGCAGCTTGCTGCATGGGGAGCAGCAGGGGCAATTTCCAGGTGTTGGGAGGGCGACAGAGGTGGTGCTGCTATAGGAGAGCAGGATGGGGTCTCCCAAGAAATCCCAGTGCCAGCTCCAGGACCTGCAGAGGCTCCCGGCTGCTTCAGGCATGCAGGGTGCACAGTCCGGGGTTTATGGCTTCCTCACCAGCACAGCAGACAGGCAGTGCCCTCTGTAGCTGGCATCTCCTGGGAATGCTGTGCTACCACCAGGTTCAGGCTCCAGCCTGGGACACCACACAAGCCATTTCACAAGGCACCCACAGTCCAACTCCCAGTGCTTCCTACCACCCTTTCCCCTTAGGCAAAGGCAAAGCCACAGGGATTTTTAGCTGCTGCCATCTCTGCATCACAGCTGCTAGGGTGAAGAAGGTCAAACCTGAGTTCAGGTGGTCCCCAACATCCTGCCCATCTCCCTCAACGCTACCAGCTCTGCACGGGAGGGTGGGAGCAGAAACAGCAACAAAAATCCCTTCTTTGGGGGCTAAGTGGTGAGCCAAGGCAATCGCGGCAGGTTCACCAGGCCTCTTCACAGCCACATCCACCCTGGGGACTCACCGGC
>NW_010582422.1:62144-120682 GCF_000705375.1 Tinamus guttatus | reverse complement strand
TGCCCGCGGGGAGGCAGCGGGGATGGGCTCATGTCCATCTCCCTTCCATGGCCCCCACAACGGACACCCCGGGGCCTTGAGGTCGCGCAAGTGGCCACAGCCAACACCCAGAAACAGGGGAATGATGCTGTGCGCACAGGAACAACCTGTAGGAACTCCAAATTAAATTACATATTAAAAAACCCATAAACTATAAAAAATGGCCCCCAACCCCAGCAGACTTCCAGGTCTGGCGCTGCCCCAAGAGTCCGGGACCCTTCTTGCCCCCCCAGTGCTGCTCTCTTGCTCTTTTTTCCCCTCTCCCGCTACGCCCGGCCTCCAGAGCTCCTTAATCTATTTATTTCGAGCCACTTCATCCTCCGGGGCGCTTTTGTGCTGGCCCCGGCCTCCAGCTTTGTGGCAGCACCGCGGAGGGTTTTAAAAGCCCCTTTCGCCTATAGTCGGAGGTCTCCGCGGCTGCCTGAATTACAATGCCTGAAACAGGATTACACTGACCTGATCCTATTAAATGCGCCCATCGCGCCGGGGCCGCCCTCCCTCCGGCCCCGCAGAGCCCCTCGCTGCCCCTGCCCCGCGGCTCCGCAGGCCCCAGGCCCTCACAGCCGTTCCGGAGAGCCCGGAGCACTTGCCTCTTCCCTAGGCCGGCTGCACCAAAACGCTCCTTCGGTGCCCTGAAACCAGCCCTCAAGAGCGGGGTAGCAGGGAGGCGTCTATATAGGTTTATGTAGACACACACATACATTTCTTTTTCCCCAAGCTGACACCTGACACTCTCTAAGAAGTCCCAACTGAGGTGATTGAAACTCCATGTGGTCTGCGTGTGCTTTCCATCATATTAACCTTCTGCTCGTGGTCCTTGCAGAAAACAACAACAACAATTGATACAATCCATTCAGTCAGCAACAACAAAAATGCACGTTTTCCAAAAATACCTCCAAGACAGACCCCTGACACACAGAGGCCAGCCCAGGAGCCTAAAACACTGGGCAGCCCCAAGGAGCTCAGGGCAAAGGGCTGCCCAGCACAACCTCGATGCTGCTCCCCGGACACTCCTCTCTTGGCCACGTGTCAGTCAACACTCCCAAAAGCTGCCAGGATGGCAACGACTCCGTATTTCCAAATGATTTCTACATTGCCGAGAAGCCACTTGGGCTTTTCCGAAGATCCTTATGCCCATAGTCTATTCGTATCCATCAAAACCATTGCCTTCCCGAATTAGGCTAATGGTCATTTTTAAGACACACATCTGTATTTTCTTCCACAGTCGCGCTGCTCCTAAGCTCACACCTGCTATTTCCCCCCCTCCCCAATTATTTCCATATTTCAACATTTCCAAAGCGGCAATAAGTTCCCACGGAGGAAGGGTAATAGGAAACCTCTTTGAGAGAAATTGTTAATTTGGGATCTATAAAGGACTTTTCTTAATGAATAATAGTTGAGCTCGATCTGTCTTCCTGCCTCCTTCTGCAGAGCACCATTTGTAAAGTCAGGTGATCCCAATTACTCCCGCTAACAGACCGCGGGAAATCACGGCCAGACCAGGGCATCCCGGCCCTGGGAATGCCTGTGCTGTATCCCAAGCCCCGGGAAGCAGCCGGTGCCTGGCTTCTCAGGGCCAGGACAGAGAAATGACTTGATTATTGCCCCTAAGTGCCTTCATGGGGAGAAAATCCTGCTCCTGGAGAGCTCTTTAATCAACAGTAGAAAGGCAGTGAGAGAAGCAACGCTGGCAGCTCGAGCTGGGTAGAATCAAATAAGAAATGAGTCTTTTTACATCTCTTTTTCACATCTTTTTGGTTAAAATACCAAGGGCCATTAAAGATCAGAGGTGGCTAGTGAGGGAAAGGAGGTTCTTCAGCCTGGGCGCCTGGTGGGAAGAGGCACCTGGGCCAAGGGCTGGGTGCACCACAGCCAGGGCCATCCCGGCTGCCGTGGCATCGCGTCGCCCTCCCTTTCCTCCCTGCAATGGGGGACGTGGGCTGGGAGATGCTGCTGACTTGGTGGTATCTCAGTGTACGTCCCCATGCCTTAGTGACCTATGCGTAAAGACCTCAAAGACTTCTGGAGGGGCAGGAGCTGAGGCAGGAGGGCTCCAGGAGAAGGGGCCTCTACTCACCCTGGTTGAACTGTTCTTCTACCTCAATGGCTCACAAACACAGGGGAGGAAGGGCATCTCTGCTGCTGTGACAGTGTCATTTCACCTTACCTCCATGAGAGAGACTCCTTGCATCAGCCTCTGGTGGTCCAGCAAAACCAGGGAACACAAAAAGTGATTTTCCTGCAGAAGTGATTTCCCACAGAAAAGAAAAATCCAACAAATCCCTTCATTTTTAAGAACATAAATAAATAAATAAACAAATCTCTCCTACATTGCCTTCACACAGCAGGAGCGGGCTGAAAAAGCACGAGCAAGACCCGGTGTTGCAGGAGGCCCTAAAGAGCCACCTCCAAAAGCGGTCACCCCCTGAGGAGGACACCATCCCTGGTCACGCTGCTGGGGACTACTGGGACCCCAGCGGAGCTCTGGCCAAGAGCAGCACCTGCCCAGGGCCACCCGGGCTGCAGACCTCGATGCTCCCGTGCGGGCTCACCTAGCGCAGGTGCTCTGCACTGCCAGGACTGACAGGCCAGCCCAATTAGTGGCAGCCAGTCAATAAATAAATAAATTGGAGCCATCTCCAGCCTGTTTAGCTTGCTAATTAAGCTCTGTTATGGGAAAAGCTGCAGTCAATGAGGCTGGCCATTAACAGTTGGGAGCAGCTTCCCCAGCCACTTTCTTCCACCGCTTCAGGTCTTCTCCTCTCCTTGGCAAAGCATCTCCCTGGCTTAAAAGCAAAGAGTCTGAGCGGGAGCTGGGTCAGGGCAGTATGCAAATAAATAAGTGCTAATTGCTGGCAGCGCGGCTGCGTGTCAAGTGCGGCTGTTGCGACCACGTTTATTGGGCAATTAAGGGCTTTACTGGACGTTAGGGGAGATGAATTGCTGCCGTCTGGGTTTCCCAGGCCTGTCCCTGAGAGAAAAGAGCTTGTGGTTTTCCTGCTGCATTTCACTGTGAGGAAATGTGTTTCCCTAGCAAGCTCCAGCAGCTCCTTCCTTGTAACCTGTGCTGATCTGTGCTCTCTCAAGTCATAGCCCAAGCATAATTTCTGATGGGAATTGCAATGCTATAGGAAGACCTCACCAAAACAAACAAACAAAATATACATATATAACTTCTCCTTGCAATAGTCATCTATCTCACTCTGAACACAGAAATAAGGAGAGGAAAAGAAAGGGGCAAAGGAAAGAGAGCCTGATCTTGGAAGATCTGTGTGTTGACCGTGATGCTCCCCAGCCTGGATTTCCGTTGAGTTTTCTGTGTTCAGGGGAAGGCCCAGAGGGCATCTCTAGAGCAGTGGCTCCTTGTGCCGCTCTAGGCAGGAACGTTGGGCACTGCTGGTGGGAGCAGGTGCAGGGAAAGGTGCCACGGGGACACAAAATGGGCCGTGTCCCTCTGTCAGAGACCGTGTGGAAGCTGCTGCCACTTTTCCTCTCCAGGCTTGTGTAAAGAGCAAGAGGAGGAGGGATACAGGATGTTGTGGCTACTAAAAGCTCTCATGGATTCAGGAGCTTCAGGGAAATAAACCCAATGGGAATTATTAAATATGCAGAAAGCACAGGCAGCTTGGGAAGTCCCTGAGCTGTAAACAGCAGCCAGGAGAACACACTGCAAAAGCATCATGAAATCTCCTTTTACGCCCTTCCCTAGCACTGGCTTTTGGCCATGCTTGGAGAAATGCTATTGGTTTAGGTGCATCTTTGCTCATGGTCACTCTTACCCAGCATCTATGAAGACTGAAGGCCACAAACTATTCTCTTTCCGTTGGCTCTGGAATTTGCTGAGTTTGAGTGAGCAAGATCCCTTTTTTATAAGCAGATGTGGCTCTAGCTCTTTCTGCCTGTCCACGCTCAGCTGGAAGCTGTCTCTTGGTGTTTGGCTCCATCCTTGCTCTACATCGTGCGCGACTGCTCTGTGGCATCTTCATTAGCTCCTCCTGTCACTCCAATATGGATCCATTTTAAAAAGCAAATATGGAAAAGTCAAATTACCAAGGACATGGTTTTAAATGAGAACTAAAGGCACATGGTGCCTATGGGGCAACAGCCCTCTGGGCTCTGCAGCAGATTTCCCAAGTGATTGCTCCCAGGGTCCCCCAAAGCAGGTGCTCTGTAGGCAAGAGTGGAAACAGAGTCAGGCCTTACAGCAGAGCAATGGTCTTGTTTAAAGTAATCACTGCCTTGTCCTAATAAAAAAGAGTTTCTCTTATTCCCATCATGGAGGACAACAGAGTTTTTCTTTAAAAGCCCTTTCCCACGGCTGTTGCCTTAGAGGAGAATATTTGCTTTTCTCCCTAGGGATGTGAGTTTCTGAACTGCAGAAACTGCAGCTGAGTTTCAGAAGTGCATGAGGAACGGTTTGTGGGGACTGGTGAGCAATGCAGGAATAAAAAAATCATCTTTAGACCGGCTCACCCACCCCTGACACAAGGATCTTCTATAAGAAGGCAGCTCTTTGGAGGGTCATGATAGAGAGAGAGCAGCCAGTCTTGCCTGCCACAAAATCAAAACTTACATCCCTTTAGGAGGGCAAACGCAAGGGGAAAATGGGTGAGCCCTAAAACACCGCTACAGCTTCACACCCGGGGGAATCCCCAACAGCTCTCAGGTTTGAATTCACATTTCAAACCCACGAGGGGGGAACAAGAAGCTCCCACCTCTGCTTCAGGGGCTGCTTCGATACATGAGGGGGTTAAACATGGTGGAAGAACCTCACAAGAACAAAGCTGCATGGTTGCTCCACAACAAAGCCGTGATTCAGACTCAAAACACTTAAAAAGAAGGAAAAAAAAAATCAATCCACAAGCAAACTGTCTTGGTTCACTCAATTTTTCCAACGCCTACAGTGCTGGTTCCCTGGGGCACCTCAAGGACTGAAGAGCATAAAAGCAAGCAGAAAACCCAAACAAATCCCAAAGAACCCCCAAAGAGCGAGCAGAATTGGTAAATCCCTGCAGGGAGACCGGCCACATATGACGCTCATGTCCCCAGCACCACATCACACAGCAGGATTTGCTGCCTCTCCAGCACCTTCTCTGCTAGGGTCTCTTCACCTCCCAGCAGGGTAGGAAGGAGAAACCTGCTGAGTTAAGGGCATAAACCTCACCTTTTTTCATCCCCTATCTGGGAACAAAATCGCCTACCACCCCTGCCAAGCTAGTTGCTGGCAGCACAGATATAGCTCAGAGATTAGACATGAGCAACAGGCTTCCTCCATGGCAATGCCATAGCAGGGGTGAAGAAGACTGCCTTACAAGATGGCCTACTTGCTAATCCAAACTAGCTAATCCAAACAGCTACGAAACGTTGGCCAAGACGCAGACAGACACAAAACAACAGCCTAATCCCCTGCCCCATATTCTGTGCAGTCCTGTTCAGTCCATGAAGATGCAAACTCACGTCTTGCCAGTTCTTGAGCAAGAGTTCCTCTCCCACTGCTGCAAGATCTCCAGTCTGACCATGCGCTGCAGAAACTCTACTCCTGGTTGCCAGATTTGAATGTGTTGCCTTCAGCATCAGCCTATGCACCATGGAATCCATTCTCTCTCCATTGCTTATCTATAGTTACCAAATCTTTCTCTCTGTCATTTTTTTGAAGGCAAATCACCACTTTATCAATGTCTTCCTAGCTCTATTAATTTCTGAACATTTCTAATTTTGCTCAGGACACCTTACAACACGTTAAGACATCTTCTATTTTGTTCCTTAAAAAAACCCCAAAAACCAAAAAAACAGTTTCTGAATTTTATCTACTCTTCTCTATGCACCCACCTTGATAACAACTTTTGGCAATGCTACACATGACTTGACGGTGGAGACTATCTGCCGCTACCGCTAACCTTATCGGAAGCCTTCTGCTGAGATGCATCCATCTTGGCCTGGAGCTGTGCGGCCCATTGCTAGCTGACAGTTTACTCTGGTGAGGAGTGATCACTCCTTGTTTCTCCTCGGGTCACATCTCTGAGCCTTCTGAACCATGGCAATAGTTTGTGTTTTGCCTGGTTCCTATTTAGCTTCTTGAGTCTTTTCTCCCAATCGGGCTCTGTCAAAGACCTTTACAAATGTAAATAAGCAGCAATCAGCTGTCCACTGCTTTACATGACTTGTTCAGAGAATTCAAAGAGACAGCCACGATTTTCCTTCAAAGAAGTGATTAGACTTTACCGTATCATGACCTTAAAGATGTTTTATTATTCTTATTTTAAATGATCATTTCAACCAATTTAGCAGATACAGATGTAACCGTTACTGGCCTAATTCCTTGGATCTCCTCCAGAGACTCTTAAAGCCTAGGTGCAACATTTACTACTCTCTCTTCCTCCAGGAGAATAACCATTTTTAATGAAAGAGCGCATATTTTTGCTAGCGTATCTGTCACTTAGTCCGTAAGCTCTTTCCAAACTCTTAGATATACACCATTACAGCCTGGTGACTTATTGCTTTTTAATTTATCAATTTGCACTATTACCAGCTCTTCTTCCATCCCAGGTTTCAGATAATACTTCATCTTTATTACCAGCAAAGAGTGACAGTATCTCATCATTAGTGCAAGAAGAAAGTAGGGCCAGGGCAGGTGTCTCCCAGTAACTCTGTGCAGAAGACTCAAGCAAGGGACAAAGCTGTGACGAACATGTTTTCTTGTCTTTATTAGAAAGAGACCTATACAATATAGCAGTCCCTCTCTGCAGTACTTTACATTTTTTTTCTTTTTTTTTATTTTTTATTCAGAATACTGTACAGCTGACACAAAAATCTCAATGCGGAGAGAGTAAAGGGAAACATAATACAAACTGGCATATTCAATCAAAACAAAAATCATAGGAAACCACAAGCAAAGTGAAATGTTTGTCAATCGTTTTAATTACAGTACAAACAATATAAATAAAGCATCATTGAGTCATCGTAAAACAACTTGCCGAATGAGGTAATATAAAAACAACAACAAAAGACGCATTTTTTAATAATTTCCACACTGTCTTGTCATCATTTATACATTACTATTTACAGAAATGGGAAAAAAAACAAAAAACAAAACTTGCTATAAAGTCTGCCATGTGCTAGGTATCGTCTGCCTCTACCCCAAATGTAGGCTGCAGGTGTCCCTGCTCACCCCAGTTCCCTTCTTCCCCATCCTGACCAGCACCCCTGGCAAGCAAAGGCTGCAATGTGGAAAACCTGAAGGGCTATTGGGGGCCAAACCCCACTGAAGGTCAAACTGAGCCTTCGTGGGCAGTCATGGGGCCCCAAGGAAGAAGGAAATCTGAGGATATGACAACCTCTTCCCAAGCGATGCTGACAGCGGTGCCCAGGATAGGGGTGCCAACAAGATGGGACACCAAACCGTACCCCCTCCGAAACCAGGGGCCACGCTCAGATGCTCGAGGGGTCGGGATATGGCCCCATAGGCTGCCGAGCCTCTTGCTCCAAGGTGGTCTGGGCTTGGGATTCAGCAACATATTCAAGGATGCGCTCAAACCCTGCCGTGATCCTCAACCCGAAATGCCCAGGGTGAAGGAAAGAGTTGCACCAAGCAAGTCGCGAGCAGCTTAAAAACCTTCCTCTTCCCTTCCTCCTCCTGCCAGTGCCCCTGAATTTTGTGCGCCCACCTCTACAAGCTGGGTACAAATGGGAAAATGCTCCTGAAGCTAAACCAGGAAATGGTAACTGGCCCAAACACCTGTGCTTCACTGTGCCCCCTGGAAACCTTGTATTTCCAGAGAGAAAAGGCCTGTGCTTTTAGAGGACAGTTCGGTCCCATTTCCCTGCAGACTGGCCAAACGAGCTCAGTGGACTCTGCATACCTTGAGTCCATCTGAAACCCTGGAGAAGTTAGGAAAAAAACACTGGGAGGGAGTTCTCAACAGCAATTCAAATGAATTGTTTTGTTGCAGGAGCAAGAAGGGGAAAGAAAAGATGTACCTTTGCACCTCCTGCATCTCCTTCCCCCTCTTTTTCCTACAGCAGTGCTGGCCACCCAGGAATATATATATGTATTTTTCTTCTCCCAAGCAAGGTGGGTATTTCAATACTGGTGGCCACATTAAAGGTTTTCTGAAGTCAAGGATCCCTGTTTGAGTGGGCTAAATTCTTGCATGCGCCAGGTATCTGTTTAATGGCTTGCAAGAGCCTCCGGTATTGCCCTGCATAAGCCAGGGCGGGCGCTCCCCAGTCTGCACATGCCTCCTGTTTGCTTGGAAATAGTGGACTTTGACAAACTGGGAAGCTGCTGTATTGAAAACCATCCATCGGGAAACCTGGCTGCAGAGACAATTTCAATAAATGTGTAAAGGCAGGTGCCTGCATCTGTGCACTTGCCAATAGCGTGATCTAGAGCACATATGTGTACATAAACACACATATGCATACTGAAGCACGTTTAGTTAGTCCAGTAATATCAGTATTGGTAATATCCATATAGGATACGCTGCCATTGCCCTAGGATTCCAACCACTTTCTCGGCCAGCACAACTCAACCATCTTTTCACTTGGATTCCCATTCTGGGATGATTTTGCCAAACAGCAAGTTGTCATTATCACCAAAAAACACAACTACTTTCCTCAGTTCCACATGAACTTGGGGCTTGCCTTCAGCACAGCTCAGACACTACCAAATTTTTCACCCCTGGGGCTTTTGCTCCCCATACCTGGTAATCAAGAGGAGTGGGAAGTGTCTCCAGCTGCTCAAGAGGGGCTGGGACTGCTCCAAGTTTCCTGTGTGGCTGTGCTGGCCCTATTAAGCCATCCTAGCTTGGCAGGTAGAGGGAGATGAGAATGGGACAGTTAAAAGTTTGCAGAAACAACCCCCCCCACAACCTCCCATTGATCAGTTCCCTATAAATGTGGCATATACAAACAGCTGATGGTGCATTCACTGCCAGCAAGCAACATGGTCAACCCCAAGGCATGCCATTAGACCTCTACGAGACCCCCTCCCGCCCCCCTGCACGTTTGTACATAACACACAGTTTAAAATCACTAGCTCTGAAGTACTGCAAAAGAGTCTACTCTTAGGACTGGAAGCAAACACACATCCAGAAAGTCATGGCCAAGAGACAGCTGAAGCTTTGCGTGTCAGCACCACTGACCACCACCACTCCAATATGCCACAGAGATTTTGGGGATATGTGGATATTTATGAAGAGGCTAAAACTGCTGAAGTGCACATAGACATTTCTATTTCATCTGCCTGTGAAAATCCCCCCAGATATCTAGGGAACAGGAGTAAACTCTGGGAGTTAATTCACTCACATATTGCTGTCACTTGATGTGAAACATGGGGGCCAAAATAACCAAAAGCATGACTAGCAATTTGGGGCTTAAAATAGTCAAAAAAAAAAATCTTGTTCTCATAAATCATGCAATCCCTTCTCTCTAAACAAGAATTGTTCACAGCTCCTGAAAATCTTGGCCAAAACCCTTATATCCTCCAAAAAAAAAAGTGAGACAGATTCTGTCAACTCAAGATAAACTGTCATGAGATGAGATCACCAAACACACACTTTAAGAACTGGACCATGATTAACAACAGAACAAAAACTAGAATATCATAATACAGCAAATCTACCTACCTATAGCTTTGGATATTTTTCTCTATTATTATTTTTTTTCCCAAATAGGAAACTTCCATCTAATTAAGCCAACCTCATTTTTCGTAGCGTAAAATTCAAGACGTCAAACCTCACTGCAGAATCTTCTAATTTGTGACCTTTTCACATTTTTCTATTTTGATCAAAAACAACTTGAGTCTGGCGTGCTTTTTTCCCCATTACTATGCAGCATATGTCCAAGATGTTTGTATGCAACAAAATTTCAGTCACAAATCTATGCAAACAAAAGCAGATGTTGAGGATCCAAGATCAACAGTCAGAGATCCCATGTGCTAATGATCATAATGGTCATCAGAAGGGAAACAAAGATGAAATGCTGAACGGGCAAGTCCTCTGGTTTCCAGACAAGCTGCCCCAAATTTGGTCCCCGACACTCGCAATTTTTAGCATGAGTACCTCCAGCTCCAATGAACATTTGTTCCCTGTTAAGGTGCAAACGTGGCTCCCCGAGACATTTGTGAAGGGCTCCTTCTGAACCCTTTCGTGAAATCTGTGCTTGTCTCCACTATTCCTACAAACTACAAATTACTCAAATTACTTCATTTTTTCCTGATCTCCATACAAATATAAAAGATGAAGCTATCTGAAAACCCTATCACCTCATTATTCTACATTACAGTGCTGGAGATCATTTCTAAGACTCCATCTGCGTTCACACTGCTATTCCTTTCCCTACGTTACGCATCTCCCTCTTGCCAGGGGAAATCTCCGAGTGCAGCTAAAGCCTTTTGCACTAACACACATAATTTAAGGAAATGGGGAAAGACAGCAAATTAAACAACATTAATGTTTACACAGTTATCATACACGATGCCCAAGCAGAAATGCTTAAAATTATTCTCTTCTTCCCAAGAGCTAACCTGGCTTTCTGAGCAGCACCTAGCTCAAGATTCCAAGATACATCAAGATTCTCCAGAAACAGCTTTTCTTCTGCCCCCTTTTAGCCATAGAATCAGAAATCAGCTAAAGGGAGCCCTTGATCAGTCCCTCCACTGGCACGACCCTACATTTTCCCAAGGCTGGATTTTATCTGTACACAAACAGTGGCAAGAAGCAAGCCCTACTGAACTTGCGGAATATCAAGGTACGGATGCCAGGCACAGATTTATGGATCTGACTCCCCTTGACTGTTCAACAGCAATTCGCTCAAAATAGACAAAAAGTGCTGATGTTAATAGCAAAGGCTCACTCACCTCTAGTGTTTTAGTCACTGGGGATAAAGTGCAGAGGAAGTGGAATTTGAAGGTATTTGGGATCATGAGAAGCAGGACATGTGATGAAAACCATAGCCACAGACCCCATTTTTTTTTTCTGAGAAAACAGAAACAGATTTAGCTAACTTGTTTCTGCCAGGATTTCTTATTGACGGGATTTCAATTTGTTCTTAATTTGCTCACAACACACTCAAAGGGCGTGAACAGTCTAGTGAGTCCTGAAAAGCAACGAGAAGCGTGAAGCCAAGGCAAGGAGCAGGAGACAGGTTCACCGAGGGACAACGATGGGAGCAACTCCTGCAGAGTCCAAAAGAGCCAGAACACACTGTCTGTTCCAGACATCGATGAGTTTAAGAACCACCTTCGTGGTGTCCAAATGCATCCCCTAAGAAGCGTTAAGGGCCTCAAGGCCTCAGGCCGTGAAGCCCTGTTGGACTATCTACAGTGGAGATGTTCGTCCACTCGTGCATGCCACCGCAGCGTGAGGCTGTCAGAGGGGTGTCAGCGCGGCTCACCTTGTGCCCTAGCCTAAATCTAGCAGCAAGAAAGCCAAGGAGGCTGAACCATACCAAAGGGAACGTCAGGCTTTGAGCTCAGGACACAGACTGGGAACACCAGATGCAAAGGTTTGGGGTTTTCCCCTCATTTTTAAACAAACAGCTCACACCGCTGGTACCTTTACGATAAAGAGGTTGCAACAAGGAGGGGATGGATTTCACGCCGGCCAGAGGTCCTTTCTAGGTGGCCTATCCCACTGGCTCGAGAGCTGCTAAGTGGCTTTTAAAAGACACCTCACCAAACCCACCTGACTGCCAACACGGCACCCACCCTACAAGGACAGGCCCCAAGATCTGTTCCCCACCTTCGTCCCGTAACATCCTTCCTGCTGCCCACATGTCCGTGGAGCGAGGAAGCCGGCTTTAGGAAAGGCTTGCTGAGAGCAGCAAAGACCTTCTCAGAGCCTTCAAAGAGAAGGGTCTGGAAACCTCCTCGTCTTTCAGAGGGGGCGTCACCATACCCGCACCTGGGTGTTCTACCTGCAAACATCAACCCCAAATACCTGGGGAAGCTACCACATACATTCAGCAAAAGCTTCCACGTAATCGCTGCTACCTCTGGTACGTCAAAGAGAAAAACTATGCTCAGGCTAAAAACTACTGTGCTACTGCTTTGAGTAAAAGTATGAGGTTATTAGTTGGTTTGCCTGGATACATCATTCTTCCGATAATACCGAGAAATTTCTGAAAAAAAATATTGCTATGCTTTTTCAAGGCTCTCCTGTGGAAAAAGCCTAATGAAGGAGCATTTAATTCTTCTGCCCAAAATCTGCAAGAGAGCCCGGTTGCCCTTGTTTCTCAAGCATCTTTCTTAGCTCTGTAAGAAGAAACTGGACCAAAAAGAACATTAAATTATGCCCGGAAAATATTTTAAATTAGGTAAAACCAGCTCCGAAAAGGAACGTGTATCAAGAATTTAACAGCGGCACATCTCTCTGCAGTGCATTTGAAGCACAGGAGTTCAGTGTTCAGAGACAAAATGCCCTTGATGTCCCAAGGGGGCCAGCAGGCAGCTAGCACCTCCGGGAACACGAGCCTCGATTCCCGAGTTCACGCTGGGTCCCCTGTGACACGGTAAAAGCTGGTGAGCACCAAGACGCAGTGGGCTCTGCAGCTTCCTCTGCGGCTGCAGGTTGGACGTGTTGGCTCGCGGCTGGACCAAGTACCTAAGATCAAGGAGCTGCACGTGAACGATGAAGGAATTAAAATTATAACAGACATCCCTTCCAAATCTAAAACAACAACAACAACAAGAATCCCAGCACAAACAGAATCAGCTGCAGTCTTCCTCTGAACCACACGTGACGTGGCTAGCCCAGGCTGCTTAAATCCCTGGCCCAACAGTCAAAGCGTGATACAACAATAAGATATAAAATGAGCACACTACAGAATAGGAAAAGCTGATGGATACTCTCTTGCTTTCACCTTGGCTTCTTTCTTTTTTTGCTTTTATTCCCTGATTTCATGATTTTACACCAAATCTGCCATTTTCAGATTTTTTTTCCTTACAACAGCCAGAGTACATATTTTTTTCCCCTTCCCATTTTGTCCACATATATTTTATTTAGCAATTGCTCTCCTCCTCCCGGTTGTCTGTCAATTGAAATCCAGAGCCCAAAGGAGGAACACCACCGAAGGCTTGTGAAATGCAGGAGCAGGTAGATTTGCAAATTACTATGCTGTGTGCACCTCACTGACTTCATATAATTGCTCCTTTGCCATCTAATTCAGTTGAGTTTTCAACTTTCCCTGTGATATACCCTTCCCCCAGCTTCACATTGCCATATGCCACTTAAAAAAAAAAATCACTTTTCTTTCTGCCAAAAGCCTTACTGCCTGCTTCCCTGCACCAGCATCCCAGTTCATAGAAAAGGGCAGAAGCTAGGATCTGTCTGGTGATACCAAAATAATCAAATCAAATATTAAAACTTGGAATTCAAATGAACTGTCCAGGCTACTTTCACAAGCCATTTTTCTTCCCGAAAGCAGCCAAGTTCGGAGTCAAAGCAGCCGTGCCCTGCCCGCCTTGCTGACGGCTATCAATTTGGGAATTAATCAAATCTGATCTTCGCCCAGCTAGACTATGGCTTTTTGCCATGGCTTGTGAAAGCTCCATGGTTTCTGACGTAAAATATATTTACAAGGCTGAGCAACAGCCATTTTTTCCTTTCCAAAACATCTCATCCACTTAGATATATATATATTTTAATGCCAAACATGCCATAATTTCATTCTGATATGTTTTTCAAAGGTTTACAATGCAAATAGGGAGTTCACTGCTGGGAATATTTTCAACATACAGTGACCAGTAATCCACTGATCCTAACTAGTTGCACATTATGTAGTTCACATTCATTACAGTTTATAAATTAACAGAGATGTCATTTTCTGCACCAAAAAAAATAATCAATGCATCCTCATGATTTTTTTTATTCAAATAGATTTTACGTACATATAATCTAAAGACACAATACAAAATCTGTATAAGTTAGGCAATGCATCACAGAAGTGACCAAAAACTCAACACATTTACCTTGGCAAAATGACAGGACATATTTCTTCTGGCTGGAAAAAAAATTATTAACCTCTAGCGCATTTCTTAATTTCACTAAATGTACTTGAAATGTTTTTTTTTTCCTTAGCAGTATTCATTATTCCTTTTTGTGTTTCCATATTACTCTTATTTATTTTTTCCATTTTGTTTTTACACCAAGGAGACTGCAGTCAAATAACACTCAGCAACTCATTTCCTCTCTTTGGGCTGAAAAATTAAACAGATACTAAATTATGACAGTGAATTTAGAAAGGAGGGCTCCAAGGGCTTGAGAGAACATGTCTGAGATAATATGATGCTTCTAAGAATATTGCAATCACATCCAAGCAATCACCGAAGCGTGCCATGTAACTACCTCCTCAGCTAATATGCTTTTTTCTCCGTGATGACTAATCATGTTCTATTAAACAGCGGTAATGCTGGAAGAACTCAACTATACAAGTGTAATGAAGCCAGTATTCTCCCTGGACAGATTAGCTACAACTGATTTGACACATACCATCATAGGAGCTTCAAACCTGACAAACTCTGTGCTTGCTTCTGATTTATGCCGTCAAGCTCTTCGGAGAAGAGAATGAAATCCAAGCGCTCCGCTCGGTAGAGGTGAAACGTACTGATGTGCTCAGCTGTCACTTACGGAAAGTTGCTGGTTCGCTTTGCTCCTTCTCCCTCTCGCTTCCACTCGCCACTCCCTCCAGCCCGTCCTGCCCCACCGGTGGAGCCGGTGCCGAGAGGCCGCCGTGCTGGCGCTCCCCGCGCCATGGCCCCGGGGAAGAACCCCCGTGTGTGCCCTCGCTCCCGCACTGCCGTCCTCATCCGGGAGCGCCTGCTGAAACAAAGCTTCCTCTGCAGCCCCTCCTGCTGCTCCTCATGCCCTCGCGCTCCCCGGAGGCGACGTTCCTGCGTGGGATCGGGATGGGACTAAGGGAAAAGGGGAAAGGAAAGTTTGCGGGCTCACAGAGCAGAGCTGCGATGGGGATGGAGGAATGTGAGGCCGCGGGTGTGACTCCGGTCAGCGAAGACGCCGACGAGTGCCTCAGATGATGGTGGGCATTCTTCCGCTGCTGTTGTTCCGGTTGTTGTTTTTGCGGGACAAATTGGGAGTCGCCATGAGGACGAAGCGCTCGTCGGGGCAGCCGTACTGGAGGAGGACGTCGACGCACTCCTGGCTCGAGGCCTGCCTGGCGTAGGCCAGCGCCGTGTTGCCATGGGCGTCGCGGGCCATCACATCCACACCGTACTGCAGGGAGAGGAGATGTTGGAGCTTGGGTGCCGACAGGGCCATAAGACTGAGGGAACAGGCTTGGGATGGGGAGATTTTAATCCAACTGGGGACAGGAAAGTAAGGAGAGGGCAGGAGAGCAGAGCAGTAAACATGGGATGGGCCTCATGTACATGTTTCTATGGGGAGATGCTCACACTTGGAACTAGGGAAACCTCTCCTTCCTCACTTCTGCGCTCATGTTTGCTTTCTATCAAGTACCAGCAGACAGAAGGAAAAAAGAGGCACATTTCCTTCAGAGCATGCAATGAGGAACACGAGGACAAGAGGGAGCACTTGGCCAAGCTGGCTGGTCAGAGGTGTAGGACACCCTGCCAGAGGAGCATACACAGGCAGCAGCCAGCCCAGAAAGATCTCCGGTCTGGTGTGGTCCCCATTCCCATGCAGCAGCTACTCACCCAAATTAAGAGCTGCACCAAGACCACGTTTCCTTTCCTGCAGGCCAGGTGGAGGGCGGTGCGCCCGTCGCCATCGCCGCACGTTTCGTTCACTTCATCCCGCGTGCCGTGAGCCAGGAGCAGGATGACCATCCGCAGGTCTTCCTCGGCTGTAGCCCTCAGGAGATGTTGGCCCAGTGAGAGCTCCAGGCACTGCAGCGGTGCAAGGAAGAGCTTCTGCTCGTACTTCGCACGGATCCAGCGCTCTTTTTCATCCCTGCAGAAGTCAAAGGAAAGAGGGGGATTAAAATCCACCAGGCTACAGCACTGCCACCCTGCAGGTGGCCTGCACCAGGGCTTGCATCTCGCAGGGGCCACAATGCCACAGCAAGACTCAGCCCTGCTTGCAGAAGTACCTTCTTTATTTTCATTTATTTAAAAGTTCCAAGACATTACCAATGTAACAGAAAAACGGCAATCTGCTGGGCCTGCGAAAACGCTGCCCATCACCTAGTCTAGGCAACTTGCTCCGGTGACATATTTTTTCCTCTGGAGTACAAAAGGAAGAAGCTCTGTTTACGCCTTTCAGTGGTGTTTACACTACTCTGGGTAATCTAGTGTCAGGTTAGCCCTAATCTGTTTTTAAATACTTATGTAAACAGATCCTTCCAGCAGCAAATCTGGATTAGTTTTGCATCATTTCCTGGTACATGTGGAGTGCCCTCACTGTGACCTCCTGGCTGCTTTCATGCAAAGTTTCCCCAAGCAGGAGCTTCTCTCCACCCGGGGACAATTTACCCTACAAAGAGGTACAGGCTTTTTTTCTGAAGAAAAAGGGCAAACAGAAAATTAGCACAAAAAGCCCTTTGTTTCAGTCAAACCATGAAGTTACTCCTGCCATCTAAAAGATGAAAAAAAAAAAAAGAAAACCCCAAATCGAAAACCATCCAAAAACCATTCGGAGAGCTGCAAATTAACCTTTGCTGGCAGGTTATCTGATAAAAGGCAGTGTCATTTCAGGTGCTCGCCCTGGAGAGGTGGAAGAAAAGGACTTTTGTTACTCTTCCAAGGCTGAACTCCTGTCCTTCGTGATTTTTTAAGGTTAAAAAAAAAAAGAAACAAAACAAAACAAAGCAAACCTCCAACAACAACAACAAAACCCACAGGAATCCTAGTGGTGCTTTGAGGCTGGATGACAACATGTAAGTTTTTCAGTTGTTTTTAGCCAGTGAAGCTATTGCAGGTCCAGTATCAATCCAGCCGAAACATATCTACAAATCAAGACTGCTTAGCAAAAGTCTCATATATATATATATATATGTGTGTGTGTATATATATATATATACACACACACACGTGTGTGTATTTTTAGCATGCATAAAGGTATTGAGAGTATAACCAATATATCCAAGGGCAGATTTAAAAGTGCCAGCCTGAAGAATCAAGTGATTCAACCTGTGCTGTGCAACAACACTGGCACACGTCAGGGCTTAGGGGATTTACCTCTCCTAGGCTCATACATCCTAGCAGCAAAATATGCTTCTACCGTAGCTTCTGCCTGCACCGCTGCTAGCACACACAGAAAATTAGACGAGTTGAGAGAGCAAATGAATCCCCCTCTCCCCAGCCCAGTTTTTGAGTGATAGTTACTTTTGGCTCCAGGCCCAGCATCAGCTGTTGCAATAATCAGGCTTGAAGAGAAGTCACTTTCTGTTCAGAAAACAAGCTGTTTTACACAAATCTCCCAATTCTAACCACAATGTGCCCTAAATTGCAACAGCAACGCCATGCCACGTCCCAAAACTAAGCGAGATGCAGAGTTGCAGGTAGCTGTTTTGCATGTTCCTGGGCCCAGATTTCCCATTTTGCAGGAGCTGCAATGGTGCAGCATGAACACAGGTCCCACCAGGTGTTCCTGCACCTCCTGGGTGGCTGCAGAAGCAGGATAGAGACCCTCACACCAACATCTTGCTTGGATTCATTACCCTACCGTCCCCAAAGGCTGGTAAAAGATGAGAAATAATAATAAAAAAGTACATCTAAGAAAGAGGAGCATGCTCCTCTACTCAGCCCTGGTGAGGCCGCATCTGGAGTACTGTGTCCAGTTCTGGGCTCCACAGTACAAGAGGGATGTGGAGCTGCTGGAGAGAGTCCAGCGCAGGGCCACAAGGATGATCAGGGGCCTGGAACATCTGCCCTATGAGGAGAGGCTGAGGGAGCTGGGCCTGTTCAGCCTGGAGAAGAGAAAGCTTTAAGGAAAAATTTCTTAACAGTGGGGGTGACAGAGCACTGGAACAGGCTGCCCAGAGAGGTTGTGGAGTCTCCTTCTCTGGAGATCTTCAAAACCCGCTTGGATGCAGTCCTGTGCCACGTGCTCTAGGTGTCCCTGCGTGTGCAGGGGGGTTGGACTAGATGACCTCTAGAGGTCCTTTCCAACCCTAAGCATTCTATGATTCTATGATTCTATGATTCTATGCTGCTACCTCTGTTACTCATGGGTTAGGAGAGGGAGGAAAGAAGCAGGGTGCAAATGGTCCCACCTTGAAGCTCCCAGTAACTATTGACCACTTAGGGCAATTTGACCACCAAAAGACTTATTTCAGTAAGGCCCAATTCTACCACTGGGCTTGCCCTGGCTGGGAAAGTATCCCTCAGATTTATCTGGTGAGTTCTGGTCACAACCCTTCAGGACAAAATAAAGCTGTTTTAAAAGCCTTAGACATTTGGAGGCAGCATGTCCCTGGCATCAGCCATCAAATGAAATTTATAAGTTATCCAACGGTCCAGTAGATAAATTGTTTGCATTTTCTCATAGAGAACAAAACTTCATCACAAACCTAAGAAATGCCTGCTTCCCCATGTCTTATGGATCACTTCCAAACAAGTATCTTTCATGTTACCATCCCCAGGCAACCTCACCCCATCTTGGTGTCATTTCATCCCAAATGGGAAAATTCTGAAGCTTTTCCTGCAAAAACTCCTGCTTCAACTCCTGCGTATCCATTCACCTTAGCAATCGTGACACCGAGACATAAATACTATAATTGTTTCTCTGATGCCCCAATTCCACTTCGGGGATCCACAGCTTGTCTTGGTTGAGGTTTCATTTCCCCAAAGGAAGGCCAGTCCAAGAGCAGAGTCGTCAGCAGTAGATCACTTAACCTCATTCCAATCCCCCCGAGGACCACTGCTCACATCCCCTGTTAGCTAATGAGCTAAAAAATGAATTATTGGAGCGGTCAGCAATAAGCAGGAAGAGGAGGCACAGTGCTTCATTTCAGCCAACACTGACATACCTTTAAATAAATCAGCTGCATAAGAGTACAAGGAAATGAGAGAAAGAGCAACTAATCCTCAGAAAGACACTGAACCAATCCCTAAGAATAAAAGAAATGTATGCTTAAACCTCCACTCGTATATATTTTTCTCTTGTTTTCTTCCCTTTCTTGTAATCCTGACAACTTCCACTCTAAACAACCCTGTGAATACCAAAGGCTTTCAGCTCTAGTTGTCTCAATGTGAAAACCGTAAGCCAAAACAAGATTATTTTGCTCACTTACTGAACTTTTAAAATCCAGTGGAATCCTTTTTTGCAGGTCAGATCAAAGCCAACGTGCTGGAGAGCAACACCAGGTCTCCGTGATACCTAATGCTGGGAAACGTGTGCCCTGCCTCTCCTGTGTTTGCACTAAAAGGCCTCATCCTTTCTGCAGCAATCGTGCTAGCTGCAATTTTTCTAAATGCATACGCACACGTGAATTGAGAGATCATTAAATATTGAATGCATTTAAAGAAAGATGAAGCACAGTCGGTAAGATCAGGCTTCGAGTCTTTTACCGCTGGAACTACCCATCCAAACCTGGTCATCGCTGATAGAAACTTAAGCCTCACCGTTTTACACAAGGGCAAACCCAAATGAATAGAAATGCAAAATACTCGGCAGCACCGGGGAGGGATGGATCCACCACGTGTTGGCCAAAACCCACCATCCAGCTCTTCGCTTGGGTGGGAGTCTCCATCACGAGTCAGCTCCAAGCCTCGGCGAATAACGAACGCTCTGCCGTGGCAGCAACACTGTATGGAGCTAAGGGGTTATTAGAAACAGATGAAAATTTCAGTTCTCAGTTTATTTTGATCTAATTAGGTGCTTGCTCCTCACGATAATATCCAATTATTTAAATTACTCTGCCAGCCACATCACATCATTATCATCTGGAAACATAAATACTGGGCACTGCAAAGGGGGAGGGCTATCTAGGTAGCACACGAGAACATAAAAAGCTGATTTGCTTGGAACACAGTTGGTTTTTAGGAACAACACTGAGCTCTCTGCTTGCACCATAGTGCCAGAAATGCTCCTTTAGGAACCCAGGTCCCTTCCGCTGAGTTGTGGGCCTCTCCCACCCATTCCACTGTCCTCTGCTACTCCAGTGTCACTTGTCCCTCACATATACTTGGCACATGCAAGAGAAGAATATGTTCATATAGTGACTTAAACATGCACTGCATAGTTAACAGCATGCGAGTGGAAAGCCCTGGGGACCTGCCATCCAAACTTGACAGCTCCAGCGTAAAGCTTGCTCTTACCCAAGTGGTCAGAAAGATGCCAAGATTTGAGTACCTGCTCATCGCTTGAAATTACTCACTGCTTAGTGTAGTAGGAAGCAGGTATTTCCTACGGCAGAACACAATTTTCCCACTTTTCTCCACCATCAAAAGTACCAAGCAAGTCAGAAGGAAGAGATTGGAAGTGAATTTTTATCTTCCATGCTTCCAGCAGTACTAAAATGCTTTTACAAAATTTCTCTTATCTGTTGCTAATGAAAAAAAATAATCACTTTGAGGTGAGGAGGCCTCCAAATGTTCTCCTTATTGTTAACACCATTCAGTCAATGCTTTTGGACATGCACATGCTGGGCTTGTGTTGCTGTGTATGGTTGTACACCAAAGCTCAACCGGTGACTCTTTAATGTAGTAGTAATCTGGGTGGCTCTGCAAGAGAACTACTGGATTTTGTATCTTGTTGGACAGTAGGTATAGCTAATGTGTCCGTTTTGAGAAAATGAAGTCAATCTGACCCCCATAACCCCCAGCTTTGCTTTCAATACGTCTCCTGTAGAGTCCCAGAAGGGTCATTAGCTTGGTGAGGTCTGATAAACTGCATGGTGTTGGGTAGGAGCCGCCACATGATTGTGTGGAGGATAAGAGAGAGGGAAGAGAAACATCCGTGGGAGGGGGGAGGATTGAGAAGGTTTGCAATATTTTTAATTGCAACTGGAAAGAGGAAAGGGGGGAGAAGACGGGAAGGCGAGAAGAAAGGGCTAGCAGCAAGGAATTTCCAAAGTGTCTTCCTGCCTCAAGCAAAGCAGGAACTGGGAGGAGAGGCATGGAAGAGGAGCCGGGAACAATATGCTGAGAAAACAGAGGGGCTTCCTCTCTCCGCAGGAGAAGACCCCACTCTATTGCAAAGTAAGTGCTTAGCAGTTGACTGCTTCCTCGCATGCATGCCTTCTCTCCTAGGCTGTGTTGCTAAGGGGCAAGGCGCACAGGCCCACGAGGGATGCACAGGACCCGGGCAAACAAGAGGGCTCCAGACAGCAAACAAAGACCGATGGGTATTTACTCCGCAATTACTGAAAGCTTTGGAGAAACAGGCCACTGTAAATCCCGCGTGCCGAGAAAAGGAGGCAAAGGACCACGATTTATGTGCGTTGGGGCAAAGAGGAAATAAATATCTCTGTGGCTCCTGATCAATATTATGAGTGTTTTGCCAACCTACAGGGTGTTTTACGAGCTGTAAGGACGGAGAGGGATCATTAATAATTAAATAAAGTCAACCTATTAAGCTTATTACTTCTTACAAGTTAAACACCCCAAGCGGACAAGAGGAGCCTGTAGGAAAGCCGCAGCAGCACGTTCATTATCAAGGCTCCAGCACGAACAAGTGTGGAGCAATTCCACACACTGCAGGTCTCCAGGCCCCAGCTTGCAAATGATTTAGCTACCATCTTCACAGGAAAGTTCTCTCAACTCTACTGGTGTTCAAACCGCTGCCAGCCCTGTGCTCTTACCTGCCAGAGGGGCATGAACACACACAAGCCGGTGCTGTAGAAATAGTCCAGATTCAAGGCTGGCCTCCTGATGTCAGACCTATGTTGAGCGAACCAAACCAGCTGTTTCTTCTAATGGCACTTGGTAGTAATCAAGAGTCACCATGCTGGTCTAGTGAAGCTTCTGTCTCCTCTCTTTCCAATCTCTCCTGATAGCACCCCTGGCTCCAAAACAGTCATTATTTCTGCACTTCCAGGCTTTTCAGCAAGCCCCCAGAGTAAGTGGCATCTATGCCCTCAGGTGCTGGACACCTGCAGGATTTATTACTGCTACAACATTAATTACCAGCCCAGCCAGGATATCAAGGTTTACTGACTTAAAGCTTAGATAAATATCCCACGACTGTGGCTCTGATAGATCACACAAAACTGCAGTAAACTTCTGTTTTCATTGCAGAATGCTCAACCTAATAATTTTAAAGGCACACTTGAAAAAATATGGCACATCTGAGGATATTACTCGGTATAAAGATAAGCAAAAGCTATGTGATGTACAACTGTAGGGAATACTGCCAATACTAGGAAAAGGCTTATTAAATTGAGACTAGAGCTTTTAAGTGTGACAACTACAAGCTGGTAAAGTCTCCTCGCTACAAACCCGACCTTTCTTGTTCTCAGTAGCTGCAAGAAGTGAGAACAACCCCTGGGGAGTTGAGAAAAAAGCTGGAGGGATGCTGCAAATTGTACTTCTCCACTAAAGCCAAAAGCTCCTCAAATCTTTGGGTAAAAGTACCAACAACATTCAAAAGGAAAAACATTAACAACTGTGAACTCTTAAGGCTTTTTTGATGCTTAGCTTGCTGAAAAAAGGTAAAATTAAGCGCTCTGAATAGTGGAGGACCATGAGTTTATGAGAAGATGGATGAGAACAGATCTTTGGAGCATCCAGAATACAATACCAGTGGGTAACCATTACCACCACTGACCTGCACGCGAACATCGATGTACACTGCAAACCAAAACATATCCCTGACTAACAAAAATTAAAAGTTGAATAAGCAAATTACCACTATGTGGTTCTAGACACCTTATACGGATAGTGGGAGTCCACTGCTCCTGTTAAGAAACAGGAAGAGTCACCGGACATGAGACAACATAGAAAGATTGCTCTCGTATGCCGGGGGGTCAACCTTAACACTGAGGCATACTAGAAATATCAACCAAACCCTAGCACAATAATACAGTCCAAAGTTGCTCTAGAACACTGTGAAAATACTACAGACAACGAGCATGTTTGCTTCTTGCCCAGTTGCAGTAAAAGGACTTATATCTGCAGCATATACCAACTGCAAAAACATACCCAGTGCATTACATTATTCAGATGTAACCTTATTTAACCTGACATCTTAAGTGTATGAATCATGCTGAATTGCACTGGTACCTACACACAGCTGCACAATTCCCATTTTCACTTCTATATACAATCACTGAGGTCAGAAGACTCCATTCACTTGCAGTTTGTTGTCACTTTTTCCTGTAGGGAGGACCGTCCTAATGCAGTATTATTGCAAATACACTTCAAGAAATCACAGTAAACCTTAATTCTGGCAGAAGCAATAACAGGATACACTTTGGATGCTTTGATAAAAAAAAAAAAAAGAAAAGCCTTATATTGTCAATTTAAGCAAGTCATAAAAGAGAAAACACAAGTAATAAACTTTGTACTTGAGCAGAGACTATGAAGAGAAACACATTTGGAACAGCAAGCAAATAAAAACAAACACTTTTTTGGGGCAAGGCACTAGCAAAAGGAAGGCATCTTGGGAGCTGAAATCTTACATGGATGGGAAGCAAGCATGTTATCCCAGAGCGCAACGTTTCAATGAACCACACAGTGACCTGCTCAGTGTCCACCTCTCCAGCAGTGACTTGGAGCACCCTCCTGGCTGCTTCCTTTCATGACCACCTCCCAAAATCATGGGCATTTGGGATGCATGATGCACCTTCCTTTTCCTTGACATGTCTTCCCTAATCTCTGCCAAGGGACCTTCACCTGCTCCACTCAGTCACCTTCACTCTTTGTGTCTCTAACTGTTTGGGCCCCTCCTGCACTAACGTTGATTTGCTTGCCTCTACAGGGATTGTGTTAGCAGCCTCTTTCCTTGCATTTCTTTTAATTATTATTTTTGTTGAGTGACATGGATGTCTGTTTTGGCAAGCTAAAGTGCCCAAGGCACACTCCCTGTCAAGAGCAATGGGAATTCCCTCCGCCTCGGGCTCCTGGGGCATGTTTAGCAGGATGCAGGTATTCACTGCCTTTCTAAAACCTTTTCCAATGAATCAAAAAAACACCATTGGCAAATTACTGCGGCTATCCCCGCAAAGGATAAGCAAAGCACATCAGGAAAGCAAAGGACATCAGCAATTAACCTGAGTAACGATGATAAGTCAAAAAAAACCTTGGGAAATGACCACCACTAAAAAGCCACAGAAATCTTAGAGAACCTGGGGTCAGAGGAGAATCTCGGAGACTGTCATTAACTGAAACCTCGATGCTGATTTTTATTTTTTCCCATGCCTTCTTTTTAGGGAATGAAATGGCACTCCCAATTCATAGCTCTGAGTATTAAGGCATCGCCTAGCCAGAATACTCTATTGCCAAAACAGATAGAGAAAAGGCATTGGGGTGGAGGGAAATACATCTTTTGGCAAGTTAGAATACCA
Source organism: Tinamus guttatus (assembly GCF_000705375.1). Next base: position 96,220 of record NW_010582422.1, on the reverse strand, counting down.
CCTTTGGGCAAAAATGTTAGAGTGGTTAAGTAACACTGTGGCACCCCAAAATTCTTGGAGACATTTCCAATTGCACCCTTCCATCAATTAATTATTTGCCAGCACTTCAGACCTTATGATTTGTAAGCCAGACGTTGATGCTCAACATTGGAAACCTCCCTATAAAACCTGCACAGAAGGCGCCTGCCAGAAAGCAATGGGAAGCTCTTCTCTGGGAGCACCTCTGGAGGGAGATGTGGAGGAATTTGGGAGCCACGTGCCAAAACGAGAGCTTCTGCCCCGCTTGCTGGAGCGTGCTCGGTGCAAGCAGAGCCCCTCTCTCCAGCTACGCGCCTGCAATCCCTCTTCGGGACACATTTGGAAATTATTAAAAAAGAAAAAAAAAGATACTACATCCCTAATCTGTTACCAATTAGAAGAAACATGTGAATATTATTTTCTAATTTGTGACTCAAGCGCACAGCTTAAAAGCCCAGTAATTGAAATAATTACCTCGGCTCCTGAATATTTCTATTATGCTCCTGGAGAAGAAGGTGGGTATGTCCTCCCCTGCCCAGCGTGCCCCGGGGCTCAATGTATCAATAGGTACATCAAAGCCCTGAACGCGACCTGCCAAAAAACTGTAATTTCTACGAAGCGCCTACGCCGGCTTGTGGCAGCTGCAGCCCAAGGGCTGCCAAGCTGATTAGTTAGCTCCTAATGGGCTTTGTGCAACTTGGATTTGTGGCAGGGAGGAGGAACAAGTGAAGGCGGCGGGGGAAGTTTCCTAGTAAACAGCAGCCTTCTGCTCCGCTCCAGAGGTCCACGCAGCAGCGGCTCATTTTCAGAGGGCTATTGATGGCTCTCACCCAGAATTTATAACGGCAGCGATGGGGGGTTCTTTCTAAAACCCAGACGTAGTGCGACTTGAGTGACTAACTCCTGAAAATGGGTAATTTCCTGGTGGTTAGCAGGAGAAGGTCCACCAATGAGAAAGCAGGAGCTGCTAATAAATTTATAGTGCGTTATATGCCAATTAGACCCCGCCAGCCATTCAAGAGGCAGGGCCACCAATCAGGTTATCATTCCACAAATGTACTCCTTAGAGCCGATCTCATCACAAATCAACCCTGCACTTAAAGCGCAATTCTCATTAGCATCACCCTGGAATGCACTCGTGAAGCAATGCGAGCGCTTCTTTTTGCTCTCCCCTCCGAGCGCCTTTTCCAGCTCCCTGTGCCCGGCGCTGCTTGCTTCTCGTATGCCGTGGGGTCCCAGCTGCAAGTGGCCAAGGGTCGTCTTGAACCCCACGCTAATTTTGCCCAGCGCCAGATTTATTGCACGCGTCATGCTCGGGAGTTTCAGCGCCATTCGCAAGCCAGCCGTGAATCTCCTGGTGAAATTACATCCTTGTATTTGCCCATGCACCATGCAATATTCTATCACTAGAGTAACTCGGAGCAGCTCCCTCAGCTAGGGCGCTCTTCCTCCCCGTGACACCCTCAAGCGTTGAGATACCCAGCACTGTTCATCTAGGCAGTGCTCTTAGAAAGAGGGAAAATACAGAAGAAAAAGAGAGGAAGAAGTTTGCATCGTTTAACACGTTCAGCATGCAAACAGATCTACTTTGTAGTTTTGGGGTTGAAATTGCATCTTGGTGCTTACAGTCAACGCAACTCGTGTTGTTTAGGATGCTTTGCAAAGCAAGCTTCCTTTTCTTCTCTGCCAAATAAAGCTAGAGACAGACTTTAGTCTAAGCTTTGAGACGTAAGGCAATAGCAAGACACCTCCCCCTCGGGAACACAAGGCAACCTGGATTAATAGAAACACATTTTTCTTTCTGTACTTTCTTTCCCTTCCAAAGCTTCAGATCTTACAGAACAGACCTGGCACAACCCTACGGGGGCTTTAGCACATTTCAATTTAAAATTACTTCTCATTTGTGCCAGCAGTTGATCAAATTTGTTCTGATTGAGCTAAATGCTTTGTGATTTTTTCTAGTCAGGTGCCACAGCAAGGGCGCCAGCAGTACACAAAACTCTCCACAGCGTCACTGGAGGAGTCGGGGCTTTGAGCACTAGCTGGATACTCTGGTGTGGGCTCATAAAAAGGTCTGTGGAGTCTCTCGTGTTCCTGTCAAGAAGGACAACAAGGTTACACAGCCTTCTCCTGCTGACTTCTACTGTACTTTTGTCATCACCTTCCTCCTCCCGCATGGGGAAGTCCAAGAGTGCTCGGACTCGGTGGGCGATGGGCTGGACTCACCTCATCTCCTCTAGACACCTCATTTCTGCCTCCACTGCTAAGGGGAGACGCCTCTTCAACAGCTCCCACCTGGAAGGACCTCCTTTCCCTCCTCCCCTCATCCGTGCAGCCACTAAGCTCCCTTGGAGTCATGGCAGGCCCCAAGTTTACAAAGCAAAGCCCTTCCTGCCCCTGCTTGCTTCAGTTTTTGCACAAGCTCTTCCCTATAAGCCCAGCCTAGCAGTGCAGGATGCTCAGCCCTGGGCCGTCACCTGCATCTTATTTCTACTTAACCTCTTAAATAACACTGCAATTCCCTCCGTCCCCCGATGGGCACCATAATGAGAACCAGCTGTCAATCACCGCTCCATTAGCCTGGACAGACTTGCCCTTCCTGAAGCAATTTATTGGATTCCCAGAAGCGAATGGGCCTTCTTCCCTTTGAGCGGCGGGCTTGGGGGAGCTATTCAGCGGCAGCGGGTCTCGCTCCCGGTCCTGCTGAGCTGCCATTGTTCCCGCCCTTGGCTCATGAAAAACGTTTCCTGACTTTACCCACCTCTTCTGTCCCAGCCGGGCCGGGTGTTTGCCAAAAACTTCCCTTTTTTTTTTTCTTTTTCCCCCCCGACTGCTCAGTTCACCGGCGCTATACAAAACCCGCCAGCTGTTGCCAGCTATGGGTTGAGGGGGGGAAATAGAGAAGAAGAAAAAAGCGCATCTTACAGTTAACCCCTTCCCACAAAGTCACATCCAGGAGCCAAGTTTGCCCAGGAAGCAGTTTAACTTGGAAGAGCACGAGCACCGCCGCTCACTTCGCTAGCACGGACGCGCAGGACCCCGTGGCAGCACCTTCTTTCCACGCTTTTACTAAAGGAAAGAAACATCTCCTTCATCCATTTGGCACAAAACTAGGCCTAGTCTTGTTTTTTTTTCCCCCTCCTTCCTTTCTCTTGGTTGCACTCAAATTGCAGCTCAAAGAAAATCTTCTTAATAGGGGATAAAACCACTTTATTCGAAACATTATCTCTAAGGGAGTATTTTCATTTCCCCGTGTGCAGTCCTTACGAGGTTCATTCGCAACGCGTAGCTCTGTTTTGATGAGATAATAAAATGCATTTTATTTAAAAATATTTCAATTTTCCCCCCAAAGGAATTTAAATGGTCAGTTAATCTTTCTGCTTCAGAACAACGCACTGAGTAAATAAGAGAGGGCTCTAGATTATAGAAAGCAATATCTATTTTTTTCATTCCAACACAGGTCTCAAAGAAGAAAATACACTGCCCCGCTGTGCCCAAGCACTTGCAGCATGCCCTTTTAGTATAAATCAGTTTAACTTTTAGCCTGGGAAGACAGAAAAAAAAAAGGAAAAAATGGAAACAAGATGATAGTTATCTCCAACCTTCTGTGATTCTCAAGTCAATAGTAAATGGGGGGACTCGTTAGTGCCATAGTGATCCAATCAGGATGAAATTATGCAGTCATGTAAGAAATAATATCTATTAGGCTAATTTAATCAACGAATACTTTACAGATGAATTAGAATGCAGAATCCAATTATTTCCAACATTTGGACTGTCAGCCGCTGCAGCTCTTAAGCGGCAGAAGGGGGGGAAAAAAAAGGAAGCTTTAAAGAACCTTTTGAGGTGACAGAGGCGTATTCCTAACTGGAGAGCCACGGCGGCAGGACAGCGACGACCGCGCGGCTCGGCAGCCTGCAGGCCTCAAGTCTTCATAACCTCCGTTTGCCAGTAAAAGGGACTCAGGTGCTAATTTTAAGAGGTCGTTTTGGTATTTTGAAGGTAAGACGTGCCCCTGCATATGGCAACATTCCCTTAGTGCTACAGAGCTTGTGTTCCTGGGACGTGGGATTTATTCCCCCTGAAAGCAAAAGCTTCATCTATAAAGCCAAAGGGAGGGAAATGCCATAAATGTGACTACTGCTAGCATGAGAAATTAGTTTAAAATGCAGCTCAAATCAAGTAAAATAGGAAAGTAGAACTGAGGGTTGTAAATACCCAAATCGTATCCTTGATCTAGTCTTACAGAATAGCCACATTGCTGATGCTATTACCAAACCCCATTAAGGCTTAAACCTGTAGTAATTAAAGGTGGGCTAAGTACACTGACACTTTACTAGAATGACCAGAACACCTCATAATATATGTATTTATGATTGTCAGCCTGAACACGAGGCCTGCCCATTGCATTTTCTAATATAGCAGTTATATCAAGAAGTGAAGATAGTCGGTAGGTTTTTCTCAAGTCTTCCATATAGCAGTGTCTCTTTCTTTCCTTGGATCATTAATAGACAAGCTTTTCCTGAAAGCCCTTCTATTACCAGCTCATACAGCAAAAATGTCAGTGAAGTGCAAAGAAAACAAGACCAGAAGAAAAGGAGTAAGTCTCCTTTCACTACTGCTTGGAGAAAAAAAAGGACTGGTAAACACAAGCCAGATTTTAGCACTTGTTCTAAAAGAGCTGAATGGGTGTGATACTGCAGCTCAAGTGAAGGAAAAACCCATGCAACACTGCTGAGTTAGATATTTCTCTTGAGGATCTGAATAAGATCATGAAAGGTGCAGAAAACATTTTGCTTGCTGCAGACTGCAGTTGCCCTGTTGCTCTGCAATTGCCTGTGCTGCAGCTCCCAATATACCTGCGATCCAAATGTTTTTTTGCCCTGTCATCCGGAGCGGTTAATGGGCTCTCTCATTGACTGGCTCTTGCTTATTTAAACATTTAATGCTCTTCTGCTGCCCAAATTATGCCTGCTTCGTGTGATGGATTAGCACAGAATAGAGGAGGGACAATTTTCTGCAATCTGTGGAATATCAAATTTTGATTACTTCAGAGGGGAAAAAGTAAAGTTATAAGTAAACTGTTTTGATTGATAAGGAGCAGAGGAATACTTAATGCAGCGGCTCATTGGAAGCCTTGATGAATGCCTGGCAGCCCTGTGATGAGTCTCCACCAAAGACGTGCAATAGCTCTGGGAAGATTTAAGATATTTATTGCTCAAATAAAACAAAACCGAGCAAGATGAGTAGGTGAAGTAGCACAGGGTGATTGCAATCTGCTGATCGAGACCAAATGTAATTCCAATTTTTGCAGAGCAAAAACAAACTAATTCTCCAGCTTGCCTAAGGAATATGGAAGGTTATTTTAGGAACTTGGAAGGTTATTTTAGGAACTTGAAATGCTGCCTTTTCTTCATTGTGGAACCGAAGATCATTCCACATTCAGTTCTTCAAGAGCAAACTATCTTTTAGTCAACTGCAGTAGTTGTTCTACTTTGAGGCTGTAAATCATCATCAAGATCTTTTTAAGAAAGAGATAAAGACAGCTTGAAGGGTCATTCTGGATGCTCATTTTGAGACAATTTCTTGCTGAGTTCCCCCAACTTGCCAAAACTGACGAACAGCACTGAATTTAGGGACTACTGCACCACATCACTGTTATACTTTTTGATGAAACGCTGTGATTGATTAAATTTATCAGCTCAGACCAAAACACACTTGCTGGATATAAAGCCTGCTCTCCCTCCTGCACACACAGCATTTCTGATTTGCAGCTCTGCACACATCAAATGGAAAGTGCAATTGCAGCATCTGCAGATGCCCTCCTCTCAGCAGCAAGAATTCCAGGTAGGAGGCTTCCAACTTTAAAATGGGAGAGATGTTCACCAAGGGGTCTTCTTACAGCCACCCAGCTGCTGAAGTTTGTACACACTGCTGTCTAGCAGAAGAGCTAACTTGTTTTCAGATGCAAGGCGTAGCACTTCTGTGAAGAAACAGGCTGCTTTCTTTTATCATTTACTCATCTAAACCCAGGCTTCATTGGCATTAACATGTCAGCAATCTCTCCCGTGCTCTAGGTTTGATGGTAAAAACATGTGCAACCCCTTCACCCAGGGGTAGCTGCTGAGCTGCCACCTCTACAAAAACCCCCAGAGCTCTGTCAGCAAGTGAGGAAGGGACTTGATGCTGGAAGGGTCTTTCCAAAAGCCTCCAGATCATGGCAATCTTCTGAGAAGCCAAAAGCCACCAGTGAAAGCTGGAGGTATTTGAAGAGAGGGCTGCCAACAGAAACATCTTTCTCCTCCAGACAAGGAATCTAACACAGTACTTTCTTTGCTCGTGGAACAGGCACAGTTACAATCAAGTGGAGGAGACAACTATTTTTCATTTTCAGTTCAGTATTACCGGGGGCAGGTGGCTGGATGGTTTGGACAGAAGGAGGCTTTGCATCACGTTTGCAACCCAAGATTATTAAAACAGATGTCTAGAAAGGGGTCTGTCTCTGCTGAGAAGAAGTGGGGGACCCTCCAACTAATCCACCAGCAATGTACCTCTGGCAGACAGATGCGCTGATGGGAAGTGACAGTTTTGCAAGAGGTTCGAAGCCAAAGCACAGTCAAGCTCTTCAGCCGTTGTGTGTCGCAGAAGAAGCTGCCCGAGAGCTACAATTAACCTGGCGAGCTTCAGCTTTTTCTAACCAAGCTGTTCCAAGAACCCACACCATAGTATGTGGTGTGATGGGACCACTGGGGGCTTCCCTGGCGTGTCGAGGAGGACAAAGAACGTCCCAAAACTGGACAACTATATTTACAGGCCAAGAACCCTGAGGCTTTGGAGAATGCTTTGGCATTTCAGACACAAAGTTGGACCCAATGGATGCCAAGGGTCTGTTAGTGCTAAGTGTCAAGACACATCAAGCGAGAGCAAAAACAAAGCAGAAGGCTGTTCTCTCACCCAAATGCTTGGACTCTTCAGGACTATTAGGCTGGGACATCACCTATCCCACACATCAGCTAGCTTTGGCTACTAATATTCAAGCGAGACTTAGTTTGGATGCAAAGAAACTTACTCTTTTTTTTTTTTTTTTTCAACTCTCTCTTTTTTTTTCCCTACTGTAAAAAGTTATTATTTTCTTTCTGTTTCTCCTTTATCGCTCTCAAAATAAAAATGTATACAAAATGCAGGAAATTTTGTATTTTCTGTCTGACAAAAGCAGTCCAAAAGGAGGCCTTTCAGCTTTCTCCACCTTTTTAGGGGGGTTCTTTACCAGGACTGAAAGGAAGGATTCCTACAAGTTCTCAGGTCTGCCTGGCAGTTTCCACTCCAGACCAAGGGTGAGCATCCATATCGAGCAACTAAATAGTACTAAAAAAAAAAAAAAAAAAAAAAAAAAAAAAGAGGCTAAGAAAACAGGAATTCAGTGCAATGCACAGAATGAAACCCTAAATTGCATGTCCTCAGTGGTGGACTGCTGCCAGGAGCTGCCTAAAGCGAAGACCCCTACATGGCTGATCCAGGCGATCAAGCTGTTTGCTCGCCACACATCTTCTGGGAATAGCTTTTGCTTCCAGGGGATACAATAACATGTCAGCTACCTCTAATCCTGCCTGGATGCTTAGAAAAAGCTATCACTCCCTGAGAGATCAAGTGGGCAGCAGCCCCTTAACAGGAACTGGTCTATGAGCTACCACCACATGTCTAATTAATGACCCTGCCGGTCGCAGCTGGAAGAGCTGAGCTGGGGGTGATTAATTAAATTAGCTGGCAGAGGAAATTACAGTGGAAAAGCCAAAGTTTGATTGCTCCATAATTAACCGCAGTGCAAATAATATCTGCATCTATAACTTCCAGCGATGAGATCAGAAGCCAATTGAATTTGGCACTGATTGAAGCTGTAAATATCCTGTGGTGAAAAATGATAGGTTTGTTCTGAAGGGAAAACTTACAGAAATGGACATCTAGCGGATGCAGTAGGGGAACAGGGGACACAGGAGGAAACAGCACTGGAATTAGATCTTTATTTCAGCTGAGGGATGATTTCTGCAGTCTTCTGCAGTACTCGGGAGTTCAGCGTGAAATCAAGAAACACATGAAAACAAAACATCTTGTATAGCTTCTGAAAGACCCCAATATCCCTTCTGATAAATTCACTGAATCTAATGAAATCTAATAGAAAGCCAAGGCCTTCTAGATCATTCAGCCCCTTGCCTTACTCCAACCATGTGGGGTTACTAGTGATGCTTTTGAACCATCTCCTCACTGTTACCATTTCAGCCCCTCTTCAAGCATCTCCTGCCAAGGCATCACTGAGGGCTTGACATATTTCAGGCTTTCCTCTGAACATCTCCTTCATTTAGGAGTTTTGGTTAACAATGTGAACTGATCTCTATTTTGAGCCCAGCATCAAGCTGACATATGTGGCTTCTTACCCCACATCCACTGCTGGGGTAGTTTTGCCTTCCAGTAAACTCAGATTTTTAACACATGCCATGCCCAAGATACACAAGCTTCCTATATGAGCAAAGTTTTATCTACAAGCTTTGCAAGCTCCCACCCAGTTTAGTCTTGGAAAGAAACCATAGATTCTAGAAAATATGTAAGTGTTTTAAGCTTTGAAATTAGTTTTCTTGGATTTTGAACCAATACCTAAAGGGCAATTTCTTGCCTTCTATAATTTTATAACCTTTAAAAATTTATAACTTATAAAAGCTACTCTTATATTTGGCAAATGAAAACATTCCCCAGTAGGAAGGTATTTTATACAGCTCTTTATTATGCTCTGTTTGGTAAATATATATATGCTTCAGAAGAAATGGTGCTTATTGAGATTTCAGTAAAAACAGAATCAAAAGCTCTATGAGGCTACCAAGAATGAGATTTTAGCAAAAAGCCACCAAATTATACTGCAAACCTTGAGGAAACTTGGAAGTAACCACCTCAAATGAGAGATGATTACTGTTTTTGGGCCAGGTTGCATAAGTCTGCAGTCTGAAGTTGTGAAAAATTTCAGCTCTGTCTACATCAGCAAATAAACTGGCACAACAGGAGGGCTTTATAGATTGAAGTAGCTGGTACCAAGATCCCTGTATATACACACATACACACACATAAATATATAGAGTCTTGACAGATTACTTTGACTCAGCGGAGCCTCAATCCCTACAACTAAACATTTTCATCCACACAAGATGTGTGAAACTGTCTGAAGAATATCACTGCTCAGACCGTTAGGTTCAAAGTAGGGCTTGGAGCACACTCAGTCCATGTGTAGCTTCCAGGTGGGTTTCTCCAGAAGGAAACCAGTTTGTGTGCCCCAAGGCCACAGTGTGACCTGAACCGATGCTCGCAGAACTGGGGCAATTGCAAGATTCGCTTGAGCACCCTACGCCTGCTCCAGACCAAAAACCACTCAGGTGGGACCAAAAACCACGCAGGTGGATGTTGGTTCCCACTTTGCAGTGCAACCCTCCTCACCAAGTCTGCTCCCTTGCAGTGAGTGGTCTGAACGCGTCACTGAAGAAGTGAACACTACAATTCCTTCATTCACAAGAAAACACGGAAACGACAGAGTATTGATTTCAAACACAGAAGTCCTGCTCTGCTTTGTCTTTTTTTGACTTATCTCGGCTTGCACAGAAAGATCATAAACAGCCTGAGAAGACCTCTCAAAAAGCATTAATAAATTGCACCGTTATTGATTGTTGTCAAAGAAAACAGGCACATTTAAATTTACAAGCTACCTGCCCACATACCGATTCAGAAGCTTCCATTAAATACTGCTTGACAAATTACTCTCCTGATTAACTTGAGACTCAACCAGTTGCCTTGCATGGGAGCCAGGTACTACATCCAATTCCCCTCCTGGCTCCTGATTTCACCTTAGGTTTTGGCTTTTTGACCCAGCAGAAACATTATTCGTCCTGTTACACAGCCCCAGATCTTGCTGGATGAAATAGAGCTTGGGTAGATAATGTATTTTTCTGGCATTAAAGAAAAGCTCTGTTTAGCATAAGCTACTGATCTCAAATCTGGGGAAAAATAACCCCAGCTTCTTTTTCATAACTTTCCTTTCTCTTGAACTGTCAATATTGTTTTATCATTCACTCTGAAAGGCTTCTCTACATATGGGGTTCATTCTTCTATTTCCCACTATGGCAGTGGGATGGTCCATCACCTCTCCACAATAAAAAACAAAAATGAACAAACAAAAAACCCCACAGGTTACAAGTTACTGTTCATGTTTGCCTTTTAACACGGTATCATGTCTGATGTTTGGGCATTTTTGAAAGTTGCTTTCCTTGAACCTACTGAAATGTCCTCTCCGAAGCTTACAACATGACTCCTTGTATCCTCATCTCTCCCTCTTATTCCACATTTTCCACAATGTGCGTTTTGGTGTCCAACGAGCTGTCTGCATCCATAAAAAACACACATATGAGAACAGGTTTCATTGAAAACTTTAGATTTGAACAGCATTTAAGACATTTAAGGCCTATCTCCATTTCTTGAGTCCCCAAATTGCCAGAAAGGTCATATCCCAGGCACTCTCCTCTCATTTTTGCTCGAGAGTTTCCTTCACACGTGTACCGCATATTTGAAGGCCACGTCTGCTTCCAAGGGAACAGCTGTGCAGGAGCATAACCCATTTAAGATAAACCTGTTTTTTTAGGCAAATTTATGTGATTTAAATTTAAATCACATGTTATTTCATGTTTAGTTTAAAGAGTAAAAATGCCTGCAGCAGCTGTATTTTTAGAGGGTGACTTTTTTCAAGGAAAAATAGAGAAGCTTGTCACCCAACTGTCAGTGCTAATCAGCATGAGCTGGGTGTCCAACTTGCCTTTGAAAACCTTATTGCAGGCTTTCCCTCCAAACATCAAGACCCTTTGCAAAAGCCCACGTGAAGAAAACGCAAAATTATGATGATGAATTTCTAACAGAACTGTGATTGCTCATATGAAATGGACACTTTGCATTTAAGAAGAAACAGCTGGGTTGGTTGAACCCCCGAATCTCCATTTCACTGAATCCTCAACAAACCTGTGGGCCAGAGCCGAAGCGCCGCCCAGGGCTGATCCGCTTGGGAAGCCACAGGCAGGTGCTTTGTTGCAAGCGGGTTTCCAAAGGCCCTGAATTAGAAGGCAATTCCACAACATAATTAAGAAATGTTCCCCCTCCACCCCTCGGTTTTCTTCCCCGTTTGTAAATTCTCTGTCGGCTTTAATTAACTTGCCCTAAAGCCATAAGCTTAGCAATGAGGTTGGAAAACTCCTAAAGTCGAAAGCAAGTTATCTTCACACAGCTCCTACACTGCTCTTATTTGTAACTACAACTCTTGCAGGCATGTTCTCCACCTTTTTTTTTTTTTTTAATGTTTCTTTGGCATGAGCACTATGCAATATTTTGTAATCTGATTTAATGGAGAAAAAGCTATTTCTGACTACCAAGTGGAAATGGGAAGGGGCCCCAAGATCTTGAACAAAAGTGGGAAGGCCTTAAGTACGCAAAAAATCACTCTGAAATGTTAAGTCAGGAGCATCACCGCTCATTCTTCATGAATGCAGAATAAAAACATCTGCTGAGACAACTGAGAAGGCCTTTTTTTTTTTTTTCTCTCCAAGAGTTGACTTTTAAATGAACAAAAATTGGTGGTTTCAAAAAATTATTTAAAAAGTTTTGACTTTGGTCCAGTTTCACTCCTTGATACCTTTCAAAATTGCAACTGAAGCAATACCTTATATAGGGATTAAGGTAGTAAGGATTATGGATGCAAACATCTACTTCTTGAGAAAGAAAAAAAAATTCTGGGTAATACCACAGCCTGGACACTGAAGATCACCTTCAGTTTTAGCATACAGTGACAAAACCCTGTTCCTTGCAGTTGTGGAGGAATCTTAGAGGGTGAGAGTGTGGTTTAATTGCCTAGTTTACAAGCCTGGCTAGTGCTGTACTTAAGTGCAAATCCAACCAATCTAACACTTACCCATTCTGACCTGGAAGAAACCAGGAAAATTTTTATCTTTTGAGGAGAAAGAAAGGCTATCTGGAGGGTTCCCAGGCCACAACATATTCATCCGTTCAGCACCAAGACTTTCTGAAGCCTGTCCCATCCGTATCTCTGGAGACCCGCCAACTGCGAGTAGTGGTTTCTTCACCCTACTGCGTCCCGTACTTCCAAACCTCTGAAGGCTCAAATTTGTCACCTGTGTTCACTTTGACAGGTTTTAGCCTGCTGTTTAATTACTTAAAAGCCAGAGCAACAGTGGTCTCATTTCTTCCTGCCCATTCAGGAGTTACCTGCTGGCTCCCCACCAGCACCTGCACGTCTCAAACCCTGCACGAGGTGTGTTGTCTCTGCCTTATTCTAGAGCTGTGGAGAAATTGCTTTTGCGCTGATGTGGATATCAAGTTTCAGTGCGGTCAAAAGCCAGCACTGTCTTTTCACTGCTGCCCTTTTCATTCAGTTATCTTACTGAAGTCTTGTCCCCCACCTCCTGGTCCCTTGTCATAAGTGACCAGCATCCTACTGAGCCAGAAACAAAGCTCAGGTTTAAACAAAGCAGGGGGAGAAAGAGGAGAAAAAAAGGAAAAAATATCACAAAAGAGAGACATCCAATCCAGGGGAAAGGTAACAGGACATCCACTTTGCCACGCTCTTGGCCCTGCCTTCCCAAAACACTATACATAAGTGATTGCTCTAAATACAGATTTCTCCCAACAGTGCAAAATCGTTTGGCAGAAATTTTAGAAATGATTTGCGTGATGCGAATGGGGCTTCAACAATATGAGGCAGGAGCAAACTGGATTTTGAGGAGCTGCTTTTGAGCTGGGTGTAACAAACCATTTGGACGATGGACTTAGTTAAAACAGCGCAGCGTCAAGTTTGGCTAGGGCCCAGCATACAGCAAGGGAGCCAGCATGACCTGAGGGCAGAGAAATGCGAAGAACAGCTAAGCACCAACTGCACAGAAAGGTTGTAAATAAAATATTTTACACACAACATGCTTAAAACATTTTTTTTCCTGTTTTTCTTTTTTTTTCAGTATGCTGGATATTTTGTTTAACAACTAAGCACCTCCATCCAGTGCCCCATACATCCAGCTCTGCACTCACCAGCAGCGAGCGCCCAGCTGACAGCACTTGCCTTGAGTTGAAGACATCCCAGCCTCATGGATCTCACCCTAGGGACCTCGTGATAGCTCACATTTGCCATTTGCCATTTTTTTTTCCCCTCAGTCGCTCTTCTGCCATTTTATTATGACAAGCTCCAGCCTCACAACTGTATACATCTAGATAGCAACAGCTGTGTTAGCTGCTGTTTTTTTCCATAAAGGATTGATAAAATAGTTACTGTTGGTAGCAGAAGGGCTAGGATCTCCCTGGTAAGGATGTCCAATGCTTCATGTAGTAAATCTCAGGTTCTAGTTGCTCTTAACTTGACATATTTAAGCTGAAACTCTCCGTACTCATTCTGTTCCTCCAGTGGTGCAGGCAGCAGGTTCGCGTATGCACACACACGCTGAGCAGCGTGACACTTAATTTCAGCATCGATGATAAGAACGGATGCAAGGAACCGTAGCTGATGTAAATGTACTCCGTTGCAAATGTTCTCTTGCAAAGTTTAATCATTTCTGTGTTTTTGAGCAAGGATTTGGTCTGGGAGCCATGCAACTGTCTGCTGTCATCCCTATAAAAATCCCTCCTATTTGATAGACCCTAGCCCTTCAAAGCCAGAACTTAATAGAGCTTTTTACTCACCCAGTCTGAGCTTGCCCTGTCTCAGAATAGTGCTACCTCATACCCCAAAGTCATGTTAAATTGCTACAATGTGCACCATAAATAAGGTCTCACAATTAAATCTGTTTGAGTCCATACAGCAATATCCAGGCTTGGTAAGGCATCAATAATTACATATATATGTCTCTATTTAAATATAAAGGAGAAAATGCAACAATCCAAGGCTGATCAGTACATCAATGAGGGTTAGCAATACTGAGAGGGTTAGCAATACTAGCATACTCCAGTTATGCCTAACCTGCTCTCACCACCAGCTGCCACAGAAAGGACTGATCTGCCTCCACTTGCCCTCTCACCACAGGCCACAAATTCCCACTGCTTCCCTGATATCCCTATAGCATTCACACAAGCCTCAGGGTGGGAGGGATGGGTTTATTGACCTGAAAGAAAACTAATGCCCTAAAACTCCCCACTCTGATTGCCACCTACTCTCACCCTGGGCTTCCAGACCTTCTCAGGACGCCAGAAAAAGATCACTTCCCTGGGCATCTCTGTGCTTCTGCGGAAGCGGTGCCTGGCACACGGTCTGGATTACAATCCGGTGTGTAATTACGGGCGCTCCCTGTACAAGTCTGCAGCCCTCTCTGGCTGCAGCCTACGGAGAAGCCGTCCCGAGCTCCTGGGTGAGAGCTGGGCTCCTGCTGCAACGCCCGGAGGGGGAGGCAAGGCCAAAGCCCAAGCGCGGCACAGCACATCCCCAACAATATATTTATCAACTGCAAGCCTCGAGGGAGCTTTCTGCTTTTGTGGGAGTCCAAAGGGCTTTGTTTCCGGCCCTGTCGCCTTGCCCTGACTGCTGCTGCTTCCTATGGTCACCAAGCGATGTGAAATGTCACCGTCACGCTGGCACTTTTGTCCCTCTTTTGTTAGGGCAGTTTTTTCTACGGTATGCTACCGCATTTCTACTTTCGTTTTGAAAGCTTGGTCAGGGATCAAATAATTTTCGGGGGAAAAGATTAATCCGCAGTGGCTGGCCTCTGACTCACGTTAAGTGGCACTGGCCTTTGACCATTAATTTGATGGAAGCTGCATTTCTCCTCAAATTTTACACCCAATATCCAATTGTAATTACTTGAAATTCATGTTATTGTTCCAATTAGCTCTTCCTATTCCTCTGCGGTAAGAACAGAGCTAAATATTGGCCTGTGTGCCTTTTAATAAGCGTGGCAATGGTTCTCTCCACTGCCAATCTCTGCGTTGCTTCTCTTCCTCATTATTTTATGGCTGAGCAGACATAACCTCACACTCAGGACCCTCAGGAGCAGTTGGGACTCTCAGGGACTCTCTGTCCTAGTCAGCTATTTGGGAGAGAAATGAATCATTTTTTTTTTTCCACTAACATTAGCAACTAGCTTCAAAAATACAAGAGTGAGTTTTCCATGATTCCTGGGCATAAAGCACAATGAAAAGAAACTCCAAAAACCAAATAACCAAAACCACACCAAACATCATGAGACTTGTACCAAAATGGCAAAGTTGCTGAAACAACATGGACTGTTGCATTCCTCTTGGTCTACCATATGGATCAAGAGCTACTTGTCTTGTCTTTGAAGGCCTCTCTCAGTTCTCCCTATCTTCTTTTTGTATTTAGGCCAGTACCTAAAGTTTGACTGCTGTCTCTGGCCCACCACACCAATCTTCACCTTCATCCTTAACATTTCAAGTGAAGTTTCTCCTCAAGGTGCCCCGTTGCTCACAAGCAGCAGCTCCAGAGAACCCATGCAGAAGCTCTTTGCTCCTCTGGCCAACTCCTCTCCTCAAACACCCCATCAACGAGATACCCACAGAAAACCTAGATGCCAGTTTGCCTTTGGGAACACTGCAGTGAGTACCTGAGCAACGTGAAGCTTTCTATGCCCACATTTATTGAGCTGTTTTTACTCCCACGCTTCCAGGGAGTTGGGACAAGGACTCGTTTTGGACACAGGCTGCCTCTGCCAACCTGGGCATGTCCTGTAAGCAAGGCTCCCAAATGCCTTCTTAATGCAAATAAATCTACTGCTGCACTAACAAACAACTCAGGACGGTCCATACTCTGAAGAACTATGGAGCATACAACCCTGTTTGAAGTTTCAGAAGCAAAGTCTAAGCCAAAGACCTTATCGCAGTCTCCTGGGCAGTTGTCAACAAGGAGGCACATTTCATTGAGCCATTGCTACCTGGAAATCCTCTTCCAGCACAGAATTCAGTAATTCAGTCAAATTATGGTACAAAACATTTCTGATGGATGCTCGGGTAAAATTTTGCCCTTTGGGAAGCCACACATTTTCATTTTGGAAGTTACTGCCCCCTACATCAATGCAACATGAAAACGACCGGGTTATAACACTTCACTTCCATTCACAATTTTGCATTTGCTGTGGTGAAAATACCCATGGTAAGATCTAGACTTGAGGAACGACAGTTGAACTTCGCTTCTTAGCAAGCAGGTATCAAAACTAGACAGAAACATGTTGTTCTCCCTCTCCAGAAATACTTTTCAAAGGAAGAACATGAAATGGATGTGCAGATAGTCTTACAAGGGAAAGACTTCAGGAGAGAGGCAGTCTTGGAGGAAATGACAAAACCATGGAGACATTTTGTGCCTGTTTCCTCCAAAAACTCTGGAGAGCATCACTGATACCCAGGCAAACTGTCCAGTGGTAGAAGTCACTGGGGCACAGAATGACAAGGACCTAGGATAAAACTTTTTAGTCTGCGTACCTGGAAACCTTGGACGAACTCAGGCCACCCAAGCCTACGTATGGCTCTGTAACGTAGCCATGTCCTGCGTACAGCCCACCTGAATTGTGAACGCAGGAAGCAAGAGGTGTGCCAGGTCCATAGACATAATACACCAAATACAAAGAGAATTCATTATAAGTAGTATTTATGATATGTGGCTAAAAAATAAAAACAACAAAAAAAACACCCCACACTATTTTCGATCTTAAGTCTTTGCTTTTTTAACTGCTCTAACGCACTGTAAAAGGGACAAAATTATGCCCTTTGCAGGGCTCCTCTTCACAGACAACGAAGAGAACGATGACGGTGGCAGTAATTGCAATGCAGCCTTCGGTTTACAAGGTGTTTAAGCTTCTATCAAAGACAGATTTGCGCGCTGGAAATGTGCAGCCGAACCAGACAGCATTTTATCTAAATCGCTCATTAACCTGGACAACCATTTTGGTTTTGTTTTTTGATTTTGTTTTTAATCACTCAGGCACCATCCCCTCTGGTGTACAGACACCAGTGTTTTATGGGATTGGATCCTGGATCGCAAGGTCTACCAAGTGGCTACAAGGACAATGAACTGGGCTGCGCTGCTCACCTTCCTCTTCCAAGTACTGCATTCGGAGGCCTCCAAAGGGTGAAACACCAACAGCCACCACCCAAGCTGATATTTCATCTGGTTCAGTTAGTTATTCTCATTAGATGCATTTCCTGGAAGCTACTGGTAAGTGACTTTTTTTTTTTTTTTTTCCTGAAATTCAATTTTACACCCATTGCAACTCCTCTGATCCAAACGCATGCAGCCGAACGTGCAGTCACTTCCTTTCTGCACGTAGACAGGTTGTGGTTTCCTGGCACTAATGAATCGGCTTCTTATTTATGCGTGTGGGTGCCTGCAAAGGCAATACGGCCGGACTAATAATTTATACATTTTCCTCATTATCTTCATGAAATATCTGCTGCCCGAAACAGAGCTAATATAACTGCGGCTTGGTGGGAGAGCTGTTTTGTGCATTTAGCCACGAGAAAACCCATGTGTGAGTTGGGATTATCGGGCGGGTTTCTCCCTCCTCCTCCTTCCCGAAGTCTCCCCGCTCCCATCTATATCTTAAGCAAAACCCGACGTCCCCCTTGCAGATGCTTGGCCAGCAGAAGCGCAGCTGCCGTACTGGCAGCAAATGTCATTCTGGCACGCGCGGGGACGCCGGCAGCGCTATCGCATGCGATCACGCTCCCCGGCGAGACGCCGAGACCCCGAACGGGGAACGTCGGGAAGCTGCGGCCGCGCCGCGGAGCGGGGCATGCCCACCGCCGCGCGCCGCCGTGACGGAGATCCGCTCGGAGTTGCAATTAGTGGCGCTGTCATTTTTGGGCGCTGCTGCCAATTAATTAAGCCTGTCAAACGGAAAAAAACAGCGGCGTTCACATGATAATTTATATTGGGAGAGACGAGCCTCGCAGAGCCGCGCGCCGCAGCCGGCGCAATTCCCCTCCGAGCGCTTGGAAATAAATAAATAACCTAAGATAAAATATAAAGAAGTGGAAAAAGGAGGATGGCAGCGGGGGGGGCGGGAAAAGAAAGTTAAACTGTCCTTGTTATAATTGTTAACTCTGATCGCTCAAGTAGAAGACGGGCTGATTAAAACTCCAAACGAGCCCCTAGCTCGCTTAAATCTCTGAGTCCGGGATGATAGAATCAGAGGAGTTTATTCATACCATTAAGCCCCAGAGAACTTAATTGAAAGAAGAGCATAGCCTGGACCTTGACAAGCGGGAGGTCACAGTAATTGCTGCCGGACATATTTAACATTAAGATAATCAGGCCATTAATTACCCTTTGGATCATTAAATCAGCCAGTTGCAAAATGAAATTTCTGCCTCTATTACTCACTTGAGAGACCACAGGGGTGGCTTTTAATTTATCAGGGAGCTCGAGCTACAAAGGACCAGGCTTGGGGAGGAAGGAGAGGGGGAGAACGCGGGGAGGGCCGGCGAGGGGGGGAGCGCGGCTTCGGCAGCGGCAGGAATATCAATCCGCCATGCTCGGTGATCGTGGCAAATTAACTAGGTACGATAACCTCCGCTTGCAAAGGCAGAAGCTGGGGGTATGTAAATAGATGAGGGCAGACAGGGAGATCAGAGCCTGCACACCACTTAGCAGGATAATAAAGGAAATCATCCTTGATTATCAGTGCTAATTTGGACACTGCCGGTAGCTTGTTATGCGTGTTCTGAGTAGCATTTAATTAATTCAATTGCTTGTTAATGAGGGAAGTGACATGTGGGGAGCAGATGCCACCCAACTGCAGATGGGTTCTGGTCAGCCCTTCACAATAAAAATCTTTTTTTATATGTATTTCTTTATTATTTTTTTTTTAAAAGGCACCCTTCCCTCCACTGATAAAAACCAGGAAAGGTGTCAAGCGAGGAGGAGCATCCAAAAGGGACAGAACACTGACCTCGTCAGGCCGAGAGCTGCCAAGGAAGCCGGGCGGGCAGAGCGCTGCCAACGCTGCTGCCGCGGCCTCTCCAGCGCCGTGCCCGCGCGCCGGGGACCCGCGGGACTCGCGGTGAGCGAGAAACCAAAGGGAGCTGGAAGGCAGCATCTTTCCAAGACTTGGGACAGGAGATGGGCATCTACCTAGGCATCCGCCAACCACATGCTCCCTGCATACCTGTACTCCCTGCATAGGCGCCAATAATTATTTGTACCAGAAAAAAAAAGGGGGTGATTTAATTTTTGCATAGAAGCCACTCAGCGGTTATGCCCAGGTTACTCTCAGCACAGCAGACGGCAGCCCCAACGGCCGGCCGGCCTTTAGCTCTGCCTTGTAAAAATCAGCTAAACACAGTCGAGCTGCATAATGTTTTTTTCCTTTCTTTCTTTCCCTGACACCATTAAATTCAGTTCATTAGTGAGCCGGGGATCAAACCGGATTGCGCGTCTTAAGGTGAAAGTCAACTCCCACCTCGAGACTTCCCAGACAGAATTAAGAACCTTTCTGCTTTCCTGTGACCTTCGCTAACCAGAATAAACAGGGGAACTGCCCTGTTTACTATGCAAACGGCCTGCCTGGGCAACACAGCATATCCTGAGCACTTGCTTAAAAGCTGTAGCGTGGAAGGACCAGACATATCCTTGTATTTTAAAGCTAGGAACTTTTTCCTCCTAGGACTGGCCTTGCTGAAGTCCTGACTGCAGGAAAGATGAAGCATTTTTCAAGCACTTTTGCTTTGGCAATATTTGCTAGAGCAGCTAGAATACAAAAACATCAAAAAAAAAAATCACACCATAGTGTCCAATGCACCTAAATGTGAGCTCAGAAATGCACTGTATTTCCTGCAACGCAACCCCAAAATCTTGCAAACGTGCAATTAAAGACTTGCTCCTTGTGCCTCTCAGCAGAGCTTCAAACTGCAAAGGCTGTAAAGGGCAGAAAGCAGAGGAGCTTCTACAAACTGCTCATTTCTCACTTCTGGAATACATTTTTAACAGAATCAGGGGTTAAAAAACAAAACAAAACAAAACAAAACAAAAACTTAGGAATATTCTCAAAAAGATGTTGCCACTGTGGAGCCCTTCGACTTCACTTCACTGCGTCACGTCACTGGATGAACAAAAACCATCGCTGTGATAGCGACCCTAGTTTAAAAATAAAGGCACAAGAGGTGCGTATAGGAGAAGGCTGAACCTTGGGCAATACTGTAAATACCCACTGGTGTGAAAAGCCCAGGCGAAACAGGGCCCAGGCTGCCGCGGCCGCCTGCTCCCCACAGCTCTGACATTCCTCCGTTGGGCAAACCCTGCCCCACCGCTGCCGGCCCGACCACTCCTGCCTTGCTCTGCTCCGAATCAATGTTTTAAGAGGGCACTTAAATGGCATCAATAGCAATTAGAGGGGAAAATCCCGATTTCATCCCCAGACTCGGTTAACTGTTGCCACATTGATTTGCTCTAATTTGACTTCTCACTCCAAATTAAACCCACATTACTGAAAGAAGGACTCGGGGCAAACTCTCTCGTCTTTCCCCCTCCCAGTCCCAAGGCAATAAATTTAATATTGAAAATACACTTGGAGGGAGGCAAAAAAAAAAAAATCCTGCAGTTGTTGCAGGAAATATACCTAAGGATCTTTTTTTTTTTTTTTCGTTTTTCTTTTTTTTCCCCCCTTCCTGCGAGTAATTAAAAGATGCTTTTCTTGACTAATGATGCCCCTGTTTAGAAATGGGAAGTCGATACTCCTTTGCCAGCAGTCAGCTCCAATTTGTCACCAGGCTGGAGAAGTTTGAGCGGCGCTTCTCAGCGCGGCGGATAATTGCTGCAACCAATTACCGGCCCGCTAAAGCCGACCTAATCAGGGGCCCGTGGACAAGCAGCAGTGGCCAGCTGTTCCCCGCTTCCTTCTCCTTTCCCGGATTCCTTGGGCTTTGTGGACACTTCGCCATTTTTTCAGGGATGCCGGGAGCTTGTGCCCTCCGTGTCACTTCCTTCCGGGATCTGTGTCGGCTTCTGGCTTAATCCCATGACCTGAGGTGCTGCTTTGATCCAGGTGGCACCATGTACAGACTGCCTTGTAGCCTCCATTGTATCCCACATACCTTAATGCTGGAGGACGACTCTGATGACATCCTTGATGGGAAGGAGCAGGAGCAAAGCCTTGGACTGCACAAAGTCTCAGGCTTTGGGCTCACACACGCCAACCTGAGGGTCTTTTTGACATTCAAAATACATCGTCAGGGTTATCTTGGCCTGTGACTTTCTCAGAGAAGGAGTTTTACATGAACTAGACTGCGAAAGGACTGCAGTTCTGCTACGCCTGATACATTTTAATGTTGATGTTGGTTTAACTTATTTTTAAGCACATGAATTTAAAAATGCAAGCTGGGCTCCAAGCCTGGCTCAGGTCCATTTGCATAAATACTGGCAACATTTTGCTGGGTGAGACTCCTTAATTGCACTGTGGCCTACACATCATGTTCCCCCTGCAGAAAGCCCCCCAGGGTCTCTCCACACATCCCTTGGTTGGATAGAAAGGGGTGGGATTCAATGCCAGTTTTTCCCAAGCTGAAGGCACCACCTTTGATGCCGAGTTCCTGTTAGTCCTGTGTATGAATGCTCCTTGAGCTTCCCAGCCCCATGCACTCAGTATTTAGGGAGCAGGGAGTAGTGTTTCTTTGCCCCTGGAAGCTGGTGGTCTTCATGAGGGCTTGCTCTCCAGGACAAAGACCCAAAGTGACTGGTGAAACCTTCATAGGGCTCCTTCTTCCCACTACAGATTTCTATTAACGGAGAGTTGATCATTGTGCCGACACAGATCATGGTTATTTCGGGGCTGAAGAGGGATGGGTCAGGAGGCAGGCTTATCACAAAGATGTGTGTCTAGTGCCCTTCCCGATGCTTTGCCTCTGGCTGGTCCCAGGACAGCCCTCCTTTGGGGTGCAATGGCTGACCAAGGTCTACTCTCCTCCTCACGAGGAGATGAAGCCTTGCTGAACACTTCCACCTGGTCTCCGGATCTCCTAGCGCTCCTTCAACCCTGCTACCGCATCACCAAGTCTCAGCTGCCCGGGTGTGTTTCTACTCACTCTCTTGTCTCTTACTCAAGTCTCCCTTTCTTTTTCTTTAACTCCCTCATTTGGGTCTATTATATCTGCTCCTGATTGCAGTCCTCGTGTCCTCGAGTCCTTGTGCAAAAACCTCAGATAGTAGCAAGAAAACACTGAGCGTACAACTTGCTCCTGCCCCTGGACAGACGTATCTCATCGCATCTTGGATAGAAAGAAAACGACGCTAGCAGATTTTTTTTTAAGCAGAGATTTGGGATATTTTTATGAAAAATACCACCTGAGCTACTCAAGCAGCAGGCAAAAAACATGGAGTAGCAAAGTAAGATGAAAACCGCTTTGCAGGAAATTTTTCATGGAATCTTAACTATATTTTTTCTATTAAATCTTCCATCCTGTAAGTGCACACTCTGACACGCAGCTGGGAATGCATATTTATAAAATGCACATTTATAGCTTATATCCCAAAACAACATACTTAGAGAAAAAGGGCAATTATAGCACTGACAAATACAAATAGAGGAAAATACAGAGCCAAACTGTAAACATGGAGATGTAGAGAAACAGACAGAAATTAAAATAATAATATATAAAAAGCATCTGTGTGTATTCATTTTCCTTTCAAATATTAGAACAGAGAGAGTGTTCCAGCTCACATCAGTAGTAAGGAGCCACATAGGTGCAACAACATAAGATCTCTAGATTAAACACACAGCCATACTGATGGCTGAAAGGCAACAATAATCTAATTTCAATCTAACTGATGAAATCATTACATTAGCTATATAACAACCGACATGCCCACAGCAGACATGCAGCTTGCATAGGAACAAAATTTCTACGTAGGTCTGCCTGACTGTATTTATATGCATAGCCATTCATCTAAGTAGCCTGATTAATGCACTAGCTTCATTCTCGAAGATGAACCAAAGGTGGCACCACAAATTCATTTTTCAGTGCTAACGAAATAAGAAACAGTTGACTTTTTTACAGAAAACAGCGCAAACCTGCTCCTGTTCTGCAGGAGGTGCCCAGGTAAAACTATGCTCCCTCCTTAAAATTTCACTTGACACAACAGTGGAAAAAACTGGATCCAGGCATGAAGCACGGGCATTAATGTGACAATAACACAGTTCCCTCTGTTTGACTTCTCTTGCATGCAGGAGTCAAACACTTCAGAGCTATACAGCTCCACGCT
The DNA here is from genome assembly GCF_000705375.1 of Tinamus guttatus. The sequence goes on along the minus strand of NW_010582422.1, from coordinate 72,930 downwards.
AGCGTCTGCTACGTGGGACCAAACAGTGCTCAGCTGCAGCCTGACTCCCAGAGCTCACGCTAAGACAGTTATAACCCACCTCTGAAGACAACTTAAAAGATGGGCCCAGCTGGGCAAGGTGGTCCAGACGGTCTCCAGCATATCTGAACCCCCTCTGCTGAAAGAGCCTGCTAGAAGCAACAGCGCTTCCCCCGAGCCACGGTGCTGGTTGTAACCATTAGCACCTACATTTAAAATCCACTATAGCCTCAGAAGTATTTCTGAAGAATCTTCCTCCTTTGGCGCCAATCAGATAAAATAAGCACACAAACCCCCTCGCTTTGGGTAACATATACCAGGAAGAAGACTTCAAGGTACTGGGATATAACTAGTAGCTAAAAATTCTCCTCATAGGAAATGTACTCTCCCACCAACTCAAGCCTTCCCGTATATTACACAAAGAAAATAAGCAACTCCATAACAAGCAGAACTTGTGAGACGGCCGCAATGAGAATGCGGAGAACTGACAAATGACGATGGGGTAACTCGAAACCATCGACCGTAGATTATTAATTGTGAACTGGTAGCCCAAGAGTCAGGGCTTGGTGGCTACACAAAGCAGAGTGCCGCAGGTGGATATAACTTTGCTTGTGGACCAGCCCGTTGGGAACTTTCTGCATCCCACCGCTCTGCAGGTCAGGCAATGGAACAAAAAAAACCTGGAGCTGCTGAGGAAGCTTTCCCAAACAGGAAGGAATAACAGGATCACCTCAACTTTTGACATCCCCCGCTTTGACATGTGGTCTTACTGGGCATGCAGTGAAGGGATATATACACTGACTTTTTTTTTTTCTTATTTTTCTTTTGTATACAAGACATAGAAGTGTAAAAGTCCAGCCTGTACAACATTGTCCTACCAGCTCTGATGGAAAGCCCAAAATGACATGTTTGAGGACCCCTGCGTGTCGCAGCCCGGCAGAGCGAGGCGCCTACCTTGTGGAGTCGGATGAAGGTTTCAGGTGGCCTTGGCTGTTCTCCTCCCAGACGCTGTTGGCCAACTCGTTCCCGATAGAAGACATGACCTTGATAAGCTCCAGAGGCCAATCATCCAGGTCCAGCGAGCGGACCCGGGAAAGGTGCGTGCCAAGGTTTCGGTGGATACCTGAGCATTCGATACACATGAGAGCTCCCAGATTCAAGCTAGCCCAGTCAGGATCTGCAGGGAAAGGGATAGGCACATTCAGCACAATGAGACATTGACCAAGAGTCCTTCATCATTTTGGTTGCAAAAGCAATGGGAGAAAAATGCAGGTGTTCAGCTCATGCTTGGGAAGCCTGGCAACGGGGGTAATTTTTGCCCTGTTAGGATGTAACCCTTCCAAGAAATCCAAAAGCATTAAAAAATAAATAGCAGGTGGGTGTCAAAAGGTGGCACATATTGCTCCATCTACAGCCAAGGGAGAAGAAATAAAGAAAATATAACCTGAATGACCACTAGGCTATGAAGAAGTGGTGGAAAAAGCTCCTCCTTGGGTATCTAGAGCCACTTGTGGCCAATTACAAGAGAAAAAAAAGGGGGGAAAAAGAGCTACAAGATACAATGTCTCTGTTGCTAACTATATCAACTCCCTTAATAACCATCTATATCATCACCTACGTATGGCTTTTACATCTAACACACTATGGGGTATGTTTTCATCTCTAAGATCAGGGAGATAAGTACTAAGATGAAAATGGGCTACTTTGAACAGTCCCGAGTTTAGTGTACTAGCCAGAAGGCTTCCAGCGACCAAAAAATAAAATAAAATAACCCTGCAAATGATAAGGCTGTGACAAACCTGACAAAAGGCAGGAAATTCAAAGTCCTTTTCCAGAAGGCCATCATAAATACCAAGCAGGAAAAGCGTGATTAATTGAAAGGGCAGGCAATTTTTATTCCAATCTATACAAAGTTTTCAAGTGATAGAAGAGGAATTTCCATGTTAGAAAATGAATTTCCACGAAAGCTCACTTCCATTTGGGACAACTTCATGAAAAGATTTATTGCCACTTTGTGCAACCCAAACTTGAAAGTCTTTTCTGGCATCCAAAAGACATGGAAAATAAATATTTCCTATTTCTGTGCCCAAATAAATCACATTTGGACAAAAAGTATTAAAGGATAACAAATACTTTTAATGGTAAAGTTCAATAAAGGTGATAGGAATTTTTCAGTCAGTCTAAAAAAGATAGATCTAAAAAAGAACCGATCCAAATCCAAAAAATCAACAACCAAGAAATGAAACAAAAGAACTAGTCCCACCCCAACTTATTCCACGCAGGCAGAAAAACAGATCTTTTGTTAGAAAAGGTTTTTTCTATACCCAGTCTTATATTGGGAAAAGCCAGCAGATATTTCAGATCTCCAAGAACATGAAGACCACAAAAACTTCTATCCTTTGCAAGCCCTTGGTAAGACATATAGGACAAAATCCTTTCTGGCATATTGCTTCAGGTCACCCACACCAGTGACTCTGGACATGTTCTTGGTGGAGGAGCTCAAGTGAGATACTTGAAACACACTAAACCCCAAAACCTAAACTGTAAAATGCAACAAGAAACAGTCAACTTGAAACAGAACAAATATTCATTTAAAATTTACAGGCTGTGACTTGGAACAAAATCTCTGCCACCGACCTGCAAAGGCCAGGGTCATCTTCACAAAAATAAAAAGGAATGAGGCAGAAGAAAAACTCCCAAGTAATATTTCTCAAAATAACCCCACGGAACTGATGCTAAGGACCTGATGCTCCTCCTGCCCCCATTATGTGAGTACTTGAAGCACATCTAGTATGCTTTTTAATGAATACATTTCTGAAATATTCACCTACTGCCAATTGACAGTTGTTGGCCACTCTGAAGGAGTCCAAATGGATACAACCAAGAAGTTGCAGGAGGTTTTGTCAGGGCAGTGTTTTAAATTTCAGTTATCTGAAAACATATAGATGAGTTTGAAGTGGCAAGACAGAGAAGGAAAAATGTTGTTATGAATTCATAATAGAAGATCAAAAATCATCTTTGAGCAACCTTCACTTTTCCTGCGGAGGCTACCAGTGACTGTAGTTTAGGATTAGGGTACCTATAACCATGTGCACCAGGTCAGGCTTTTCTCCAAATGCATACATCTAGATGTGATGGCAAAAGGAGAAAATCCCATTCCACAAAGTTATAGGCATTAGAAAGGCTAGTTTCCATCTTTGATTTGCTTACAGCTCGTCAAACAGCAAGTAAGACCTTTTTTGAATCACTGAATATTCTCGGATTACAGTATTCAGCTGGCCACATTATTTCAAAGGTGTTCAGTTGTCTCTTACGCTGAAAACATCCAACCCACTTTGACTTGAGCTTTAATCAGACCAATCATTTGAAGGCAAAAGTTCTTGGATCAACTCTTTCAACAGAAGAACCTTTCCATGCCCTCATCCCTTTGGACATGGGGTAGTGGATGAACAACTTTACCGTGTTGAGTTCTGATGAGTTCAGCACATGTAAGATTGGACTGAGCCGACAACACTTCTACAGAGAGGAATGGAGGGAAAGAAGAGGTGCCCGGTAAAGACAACTTGCAAAGTCATGGCAAAAGACAGAGTAGTTGACATCTTTTCAATTTTTTGAAAGTCATCTTCTATTCTACATATAAAACTGAATCTTCTGATGGGTCTGATGGACTTCCCAGGGCCACAGAAATTATTACTTCAGTGTTCGGTGGTCTCCAACCCAAAATACACAACAGCAAGTTCCTAGATATCCAAACTCTGTTGTACTGGAAAACTCAGGATGAAAGTTGCCTTTCATGTGCCCTCTTTGTTTTCTTCTACAACAGTGAAGATCTGATATTCCAAGCTCTCCCAGAACTTAAATGGCTTAATGGTGCTTAGCCTTTGATCTATCCTTTAAGCATTAACACTGGTAGAGCTAGAATCCTTCAGAGGCAGATATTCAGATGGCTTTTCCTATGCAATCTGACTGTTTTAAGTGCCCTCTCCAGAAAGCAGTCAGGACTGAGACTCTCACTGCTTTTGTGGCCTCTGAGAAAAGATGAAAACAGAAGAACATGAAAGATTTTGGAACATAAGAAAAAAAAATCCACTCAGACAAAAACTTCAGCACCTGAAGACTTGGCCTCAGTATCTCTCCTCTCTCACTCTGGGATGGGAACATTATAAAAAGACATGAAAAAAAAATTAAGTCTGACCCTGCTAAGGGCCAGAAGGCTCCGAGCACACAAATGCTATTCAATTAACAGGCAACAAAGCAGAAGTTCCCAAGTGAAACAAAGTGCTATAATGAAGTGCTAAAAAGGCAAGGAGTTCTAGAAAGAAGAAGAATGAGACTTCTGAAGTGGAAGATTGATGGCTCCTCAATAGAGCTGAGGGACAGCAACATCTCATATTCCTTTGCTCCCAAACATCTGGCTTTGTGAAGATGCAAAGTACACCAGCTTTCCACAGGAGCAAGACTGTTTGTGATGCAAAATGCTCCGGGGTAAGGACTTGTCCAGGCAGGACAGAAAGGGCGAGAAGGAAACAAAGCAAAGGCTGGCAGAAAAAGCAGCCAACTGAGGTTCACATGATGTGCAGGGCTTACATTTTAAGATGTATCACTTCAGAAAGAACTCAGTACCAACAGTGGCCTTAAAAACTAGGAAGGCCAAATGACCAGAAGAACCAGTGAGGATCTAAATAATCTCCAAGAATGTGAACAATTAATGCAGCTCTGACTGTGGTTCCAGAGTCACCCTGCCCTGCAAAAAAGCCTCAAACAAAACAAACAACCACAACAGTGTTGACTGTTGACAAAAAGGGCAGACCCATCCTGCCTCTCCCTAGCACATGGTCCTGGCACTTTGCTTCTTCTATCAGAATGCACGTGCGCCCAGCTCATCTCATCTGGATGAAAAATAACCTGGCTGAAAGGAAAAACAACAAATGAAAACAAAAAGCCCACACTGCTTTCCTGCACAGTCGCCTTCTGGACTGAATGCACGTTGTGGTTGCACAAATGCTGCTGGCACACCTTGGTGACAACATTCACTTTGGGCAGCTTAAAGGGATTCAGGCCTATCCCCAGGGGGGAAAGGTGGGAACCAGTCTGCAGCGAAGGGATCTCATCCGGTGAGCAGGGGCTAGGAAAACACTACTGCCAGCAGCAAAGAGGGAGCAGGGAAGGAATTGGGGCGCTGTGCAATGTGGGCCGCACGCAACGGTGAGTACTTCAACTAAGCCAAATAGGCACCAAAGACCCGTGAAGACCTTAGCACAGCATCTCTGAAACCTTTTACTTGAAGTATATCTAAGCTTTTTATCCAAGCTTGGGAGTAAACCTTGATGGCTATCACTCCAATAAGCAACACCGTTAAATAAGAGCAGTTCTGGACTTGTACAGTAAAATCCAGGCCAAACCAGCAATTTTGTTGCTGCATTACTAGTCAACGTAAAGATCTTAATTCACTGATGCAGCTATTTTTTCTTCCTGTTGGTAAAAAGTTCCTACGACATTTCTATTAAGGACCACCTCCGAGCAGGTCAACATGCTGTTTTGACAAGATGCAAGTGCTCGAAGGCCAAGTGAGCCAAGGCTCCTATCAGTGTGTGCTCAACCACCGGGGACAGAGCGGCTGCCTTGGTTTTTGATCCAACTCCTGCAGACAACCCATAAATACCCGACAGGTTTCAAAAGCAGCAATTGAAATCAATAAATCTGTAAGGGAAGCATATTTTGAAGGCACGGACTGGAAAAAAAACTTCATTTTAAATGCCTGCTAATGCTAACTGCATCCCCTTCGAGCCTTCTGAAGTTGAGGCAGGGGATAATAGGTTTGTTGATGGGTGACCCAATCACCTTAAATTGCTAACTATGCGGACAGGGAATTAATCATGCAAAAGCACCTGTGTATCTGTAGGAATGCTCACTTTAAAGTGAACTGGGTTGTTAAAATGTCGATCAGTAGTCTAATTTCTAAACAGTGAGTCTTTAAAAAAAAAAACCAAACATTGACACACAAACAAAAATAAATGAATATTTTTCCATTTTAAGCACATGTGAAATCACAAGGAAAGTTCTGTCTTTCAAATACCAAAGAAATAAAGATGCCCAAGTTCTTGTTCCTTCTGCTTCTACAACTAATTGCTTTGGAGCAAGAGTACTTCCTTTTCATGGCTTTGTTACAAACCCCTGGAACTAAAGAGCAAAAGAATAATGACCTCAGCCAGGGTTAGTGAGGTGAACAGCAGCTCAAAGCCTTCTTGAGAACACTTTCCTGAACATTAAGTATATGTTTAAAAAATAAAAAGGGGAAAGAAACACGAAAGTGAGAAAAAATCCCAAATCAGTTTTTGAGTATCCAGATATAACGAGCAATGACTGGTTCCTTCTGACAAGGAAACACAAAATCCAGCTTTACTGCTCTGAGACTATTGCCAAGGCCCACATGCCCTCTCCACCCCCAAATAGGCGGAAAATAGGAGTAACTGATGGCAAACAGCACACCATTTTCTCCTCCTCGTCAAAGGAAAGCAAAGAAATGCTCCCATTTAAAGTGGAAGTGAAACAATACAGAGGAACAATAACAAAAATATCAGGACTCATTTGATATAGCATGTATTAGCTATGAATTAACATCAAATAAGCCTGATTAAGCAGACTCCATAACGAACACGTGCAAACCATGCACAGAATATAATGCCAAAGAGACAAAGGTTGTGGTGGGTGTTCATGCAAGTCTTGGCCAAGGAGAAGGGGCCAACGTTAAAAAGCCAAGCTCTTGCGTTAGCAGGGGCTGTACTTACTCTGTGCCTCGCAGTCCACGCAGTGAGAGTTGCCTCTGATGTTTCTTATTGACTGCAGGGCCATGGCCTCATTCTGACTTGTCAGTCGGGACTAGGGATATTGAAGGAAACACATAAAACAAATAAGAACCCAATGAAAAAGTCTAGACAACACAGCTGCTGGCTGGATGAGAGGCAAAAAAGCAAAGCTCAGACCCAGCTTGACTGAATGTGTTCAAGGAACCTGCAGAGTTTTGTTTGCTCCTCCAGAAATGTGCTCCTTCAGCATCTTTGAGGATGACAATTTCAGCTTTGCCAAGATACTCCTATTTCCTTCCATATTTCTGATGGCTCAAGATTTTTCCTAGACCTCTCTTTATCCTGTGCATCAAAACTCAGCATTTTAGGGATATTGGACATAACTGCGGAGGCTGTGCAGGGGGAAAGCCAGGCCTAAAAATGAACCTTGCTACCAAGAAGGTAGTCACAGTGCAGGTTTGTTTCTTGAGATAAATTAGATACGAATATTATTTGATAAAATCAATTTCTTTCATTGACACATGTGCTTTGGCTAATGAAGACTAAGGGGTGGTTTGCAAAAGAAATCGAGAGCCTTTTATCATCCAAAGGTCAGCCCAAATCAGATGGCTCCCATTCCAATTCTCTCCATGAAGACCCACCAAGGACCTTTCCTTGAACCCAGTGGAGCTGCCACAAGGCACAAGCAGGTCAGCTCTATGCACCTCCACCACCTGACAAGCTTTTGGATCCAACAACTGCTAACCAGCTTTACCAAACTATGGATTCCTTACAATTAATTGGTTTAAGCAGGATAAGGACCAGGACTTAAGTACAGCAATGTGGAGATACACACTCCCAATCTTTCAGAGAGACACTCTTACGCTACTCTAATTACTACTTCTGCTGTGTTTTCAGATATCAGTAATATTTTTACAGAATAAACCTCTCTGAACACTGTGGCAGGTTAAGGATATAACCAAAAGCACTCTTTGTGTAAGCATAAACTTCTAAATGGAGTCTCCTTTTAAAAAGAGTATTTAACATATGCAAAGTCCAATCTTTTCTATATAAGTATTAGATAGCAAGTATTATCAGCCACTTCATCTTCTGAAATACTATGTATATATGTTAATATATAGGTGTTAGGGAAAAAAAATCCTCTGTTGTGCTGTCTTAGCAGCATGTGGTAATGCATACAGGCAGTTTTGGGTTCTAAAATATGTACATTAGAACATGTAATTCCATGGAAGTTGGGCATAAAGAATAGCTAGGAAGTCTTCTCTATTCCAGAAAAATATATTCCTTTCCTCTTTCTTTTTTTTTTTTTTTAAAAAAATAATAAGTAAATTATATTATGATGATGATCATTACTGTCTGAGCTACTCTGGTAAAGAAGTAATGAATGCAGGCTTTCATTTCAAGAATTTTGAACTCTCCTTCCTAGCAACATGAAATGATTAAAGGCATTTTTTAGGTGGATGGTGTTGAAGGATGTCCCCATTTCCCTCCCTCCCTTACTACTCAATTTCTTGCTCTCTAACGTGTTTGCAAATACAAAGTCTCCAGAATTAGTTGTTTTCCTGTGCCTCTGAAAATGCGCAATGGCTGAAGGATCAGATTTTAAAGTATAGGAAAAAGGCGGCCTGTTCCTCTTCAGCCATTTTCTTCTTTCCCCCCTCAAAAAGATTTGATGAAGCATTTCTAGTTTAGTTTTCCGTTACATTAGTTAAATCACAAAACCATAAAGCATCGATTCAGTGTAATTAAAGAAAAGAAAAATTGCACAGAGGTTTTGTAAAACAGAAGACAAAGGCAGTAACTTATTTTTAATTTCTGCAAGATGTGTTGCATCATCACCGAGTCACATGGATGAATATTACTGCACATTTATTATTAGGCCAACCAGAAAACTGAACTAAACTTTGTCACACAGGGGCTCAACAATATTGAACTAGAGATTTGACTAGTAAAAGAGTTGGGTTTGGGACCTGCCTCCACTCTCCCCCAAGACAGGCTTTCCTTCAAGGCTCCTTTGCACACCTCTAACCCCACAAAAATGATTTACTCAATTGCTGTGAAACCAAATTGCAAAATAGGTTAGAGTACTAGTTCTCCTGAGATATCTGACACGTATGCAGCTAGCTGATACCACTCTAACCTGTGCCTAGCCTATGCACCTCTCTAGGGGTTCAGGTTTTTCCACTGGTGACTTTGTTTTCCTCTTAGTTACCAATGCCCCATTTTTTATTTTCACTACTCTGAGTACTGTACCTTGTTCTTGCTGCTCTCACACGACTGTAAACTGGCCAAGATCTGACTCTCTATGGCTTGTACCCATGCATCTCTTTCTTCATATGTAGTAGCCTCAAAGTGCCAAGTCTGGCCAGTGAGCGAGACAATGATGAACTCAAAGTTTTCTTCTTGTTCTGGAAAAGAAGAAGAAAAAAAAATAACGTTAAGGATATCAATAGCTAGGCCTAAACATGGCCTAGCTGCATTTGAGAACCATTTCTGCAAAGTAACAAGCAAAGAAAGGCAAAGGCATCTGAGAACTTAGGCTAAATATATCCCAAGACACCCAAGCTGCACGGTGCATCAGAAAATCTATTGATCCATTGCTTCTCCCTTCAAAATGTTACGTGACATATATAAAGTTTAGGGTAAATATGGAAAATAATAGTGTGTATGTGCTTATGTCTCCATTTCTCTAACCATGAAGTGGCTAGCAACCACTATTTAGACTTAAGCCTGTGGTGGTAAGACCTACATACCAGCAAAAGAGTGTCCCTCGAAATAAGAGATGAACAAAGACATGAGGTTTGACAATTTACCCAAATTCCTCAAGCATGTAGGTACATGCACTGATATAAGATATGAAGACCGGACACAGGCATTTCCTTTCCTACACCATAAATCTAGTGGGCTCTAACACAGGATGAACATCACTGCAACCTGTTCAGCTTTCACCCGTGAGATGAGAAAATGATCCGAGACACCGGCAGAAAGGGTCAGTGAAATATCTTTAGGGCTGCTAGGGCATAAGGACAAGTATTCAGGCCAGAGGACTGCAGTATATGAAAATGAACTTTAACTACACATGGGACACCAAAGTCAAATTAAAAAAAAAAGAAATCAAGGAAGCTGAGAAAGTAGAATTAGGAAGGGCAGGCATGAAGCATGAAAGGAAGAGAATAATAGAGCACAAAGTTCTAGTGAGCATCAGCCATAATGGGCTTTAGAAAGGGCATTTACATTCCCTCGTCTACTAATGACTTATTACACATTCAGAGCCACGAAACGCCTGCATTACCCTATCATCTATAAGCATGCAAGGCTAAGTGACAAATCTAGCCCTTGCTTTCAAGGCAGCGGCGCTGCGCGCTGGAAGTCATTTGCTCGAGCGATGGGGCGACTGGATTTCTTCAACAAACTCCGGGCTAGAAAGGCCAACGTTTATGCTGGTGTAAATCTCCCGAGTCCCACTGAAGCCCACGGAGGTCAGCTTGCTAATAGCAGCGGGTAATTAGACTGCGCTTTAATGAACTTTCAGAAGATAGTAGGAGGTTGCGTCGCACCTTGAGCTGAGAATAAACCCAGAGGTGAAGGTTGTTTCAAGGTGAAGGAGGACACCTCAAACACTGGCTTTATTAAAAAAAAGTGTGTGGGTGAGGGTGGAAGAAAAGAGCAACTGCACAACTTCATAACTTTTTATGTTGCAGCAATATAATGTTAAAAATGAAAAACGAAAAAGAAACAAACAAACAAAAAAAATGATAAGAGTCATTACACAAAACAGTTATGGCTAAATCATGGGAAAAGCCACAACTACCAAATGGAGTTTTATGGCTTTTGAAGAAAGATGCCAGAGTGACCAAAATAGAGTATTAACAAGAAATGAAATTGCTTTCAGCTCTGCGTGCTGCCCTCTCTAGGAAAATGCAGTTATCTTGAACAAAAGCTCAAGCACCTCCAGCAAGTCC